>AP028437.1:14864644-15156238 GCA_036509395.1 Antheraea yamamai | reverse complement strand
GGAGGACGACCCTCAATAGTGTTTTTTAAAAAGCGTGACGTCAGCTGAGCTGACGTCACTAGTGTAATAATCACGGTGATTACTCATTCTTAAAGTGTAATGACGTCACACAGAGATCCGTACTGTCCGGCGACTCGATAGTGAATCTCCCCTGCGCTTTTTTTTTTTTTTTTTTTTTCGAACTGACTACGCTATTGACCTAGCAAGGTCTTAACAGCTTCACCGGACTACTAAGGCGAGCGCTTAAGGCACTCAGCCGATTTTTGTTTGGGCAACCAGCTCAAGGGTGCACGGCACACCTCGGCTTGGCTGTTGCCTGTTTGATGCAATACGCGACCTAACTGAGCTAACCTAAGTTAAGCTACACTATTAATACATATATGAGTTGTTGAGGCATATATGTGTACCAAGCATACATATCTCAACAACTCTTACGTGTATTCTGTATCGGAAAATTTCTGAACTATTTCAGTTCGAAAAGGGAAAAAAAAAGTAAACCCTTCCACTTTTTTGTGTAAGCGTGTATGCGTGCACGTGTGTGGAGGTGATATGTGTAGTGTTGTTGCAGTGATGTAAATTTGTGTCACTGTATCGCGCGAGCAGCGCACTCAAGGGCTCCACGCCGAGGGAACGGACCTAGGCTTGAGCCGCTGCCGAGGGGGGCCTAGTCTGGTGTGCGGGAGCGAAGTTTACACTCAGACCACGGCGGCGTGATCTGAGGTTACGCGGGCGTGGGCGTGAACACGCTCTATTTGGAGAGACAGGCTGGTACTGATCGTTCGCTGCCGTTATTTCATCGGGAGGATCGGTAAAAATATGTCGCGGACGTCTTTTATAACGCGCGGCGTTGGGTACGGTTTCGTATGTCGCGGCGGATACCACTAACGGACTGGGATGATTCACGGCTTTTTCGAAATAACTACTAGTGAGTGATTTTATGTACGCCCAGATAGAAGGCATCTCTAGGTCCCTATGGAGATCGACTCTCCGGACGTACCATGGGGCACCGGTCACTTTACGTAAAACGCGGTTTTGTAGAATTTGTAATTTATATAGAGTAGGTTTCGGTGCATGTGCAAAAACGGGACAACTATATGTCATGACCGGTCGGATACATGTTTTATACAAGGTGAGCTTGTGTCTGAGGGACATCTTACTCTTATGACAGAGCAACGGGTGGAGGCGACCCAAGACCATAGCGGCTTTGTTTCGCACTCTATCTATGTGTGACGCGAAATTTAAGTGTTTATCTAATGTAACACCGAGATACTTGACCTCGTCGGTCCAAGGTATGTCGGTGTCATATAGCCTGACGGGCTGCAATTTGTTAACGCGTTGTTTCGGATCGAAGAGTATCGCGGCACTCTTATCGGGATTTACTTCTATTCTCCATCGAAGAAACCAATCACCGAGTGTGCTAACGGTTTCTTCGATGAGATTCCTAAGTTTATCCAGCCGCCAGCCAGAAGCGTAGATGACTGTGTCATCAGCATAACAACCTACCTCTACTCCCGGGAGCCGAGGTAGGTCACTGATGAACAGATTGAAAAGGGAGGGCGCGAGTATGGAGCCTTGTGGCACGCCTGAGCGTATCGGATGTGTCTCCCCTGCGCACTCTGTGCGGCCGTATTTATAGGGCGCGCCGCAGGTGCGCGCCGCAGGTGCCCGCCGCAGGTGCGCGCCGCAGGTGCGGTGTGGCCGTATTTATGCGACGCACGTGCGCGCCGCAGGTGCGCGCCGCAGGTGCGGTGTGGCTGTATTTATAGAGCGCGACGCACGTGCGCGCGTATATAAGTTTTATACTAAGTATTGGAATGTAATCATGCAATTATTGTGAAGTAATTGCTTATGAACTCATTATAAATTAATCAAATCATTCTGGTAATCGACTAATTATTGTAGTTCCGCCGATACGGCCATACTGACAGGCGGTGCGTGCTCTGCACCAGCCTCGTTGATTTTTGTAGTGATATTCGTTAATCAGCTGTGAACATAAAATAATTTTCTTTTAGCAACTTGCGTTGCTTACGTTACGTAGTTAAACATAAAGACACAAGTGTCTTGTTCTCGGAGGTTCTCGGAGGTTCTCGGAGGTTCTCGGGGATTCTCGGAGGTTCTCGGAGGTTCTCGGAGGTTCTCGGAGATTCTCGGAGATTCTCGTAGAGTTATTTAAACTTATTTTAATCAGCTGTGAACATAAAAATAACTTTCTTTGAGTGGGGTATCTGTAAGCAACTTGTGTTGCTTACGTTACGTAGTTAAACATAAAGACAAGTGTCTTGTTCTCGGAGGTTCTCGGAGATTCTCGGAGGTTCTCGGAGGTTCTCGGAGGTTCTCGGAGATTCTCGTAGAGTTATTTAAACTAGGTTCTCGGAGATTCTCGTAGAGTTATTTAAACTTATTGATTGAGTTACTCACCGTTTATTCAGATGAAATGTCTCACCTAGTAGGTCGTGTTCTCTTCTCGAGAAGTCGATGGAATGGGCTCAGTTGGTGCCGAGTCTCGATGAGCGGGTGATTCGTTTTCCGCCGATACGGTCAACTGATCACCAGGTTGTGGAGCACGGCGTAGCTGATCATGGGCGACCTTGCGGGGCCGTCCTCTGCCAATGACTTTCTTTACCAAAGTTCGGGAGGTACGCAGTGCTTCGTTGTGTAATAAGTGTCAGTGGAGCAACCCCAGTGACACGATGAGTTGGCCAATTGAAGTTCCTCAAGTACTGTATGCCACTGCTCCCTTTCGTATGCATTTTTGAGAGTAGCAACGACCCTTTCGACTTGGCCATTTGCTCGGCTGACTCCTGGAACAATAGCGTGAATATTTATCCCGACCTGGATACAGTACTCTTTGAACTCACCAAGAAATTCTCTTCCTCCATCGACTATGATGATCTGGACCGGTGTGCCAAATAGATGCACAGTACGTTTCAGAGCAGCCAATGTACTGTGTGGGTTTTTGTTGAGTTTTGCAGGAACGCCCACCAGCGATGAATCCTTGGTAGAAGATCCCTCCTGTATTTAGAAGCACTGCCAGTGCTTCCAACTCGATAAGAGTGGTAACGACTTTCGGCCTCGATGGTTCTCACACAAAAGCAACTGCATGTTGACGTTCATCACTTGCACTAGTACTGCACCGAATCCAATACCACTTGCATCTGTGAATAAGAGTATGGGTGCTTCTTGTTTCGTTCATTCGTACAGAGGTACCATTATTCGTGAAAAGTTAGGAATATATTTCCTGAAGTATCCTGCCAGATCATTGAACTGTCTGACCTGCTCGACAGTTTTAGGTACTGGAGCTTTGACGAGAGCCTTCACCTTTCGTGGGCTTGGTTGCACCTGTCCATCAGAAACTATGTTCCCGAGATATTCAATCGATCGTTTGAAGAAGCTGCACTTGTCAATGTTTATAGAGAATCCGGAGTCTTGTAGTGCTATGAGAATTCGTTCCAGGTTTGATATTCCTTCCAAAAATTCTGCACATTTACTCAAAACATCATCCACGTAGACCTGCGCAGCTGTTCCCAGTAATGACGCGAGAGCTCTGTTGATGCATCGCTGGTAAACCGAGCAAGCATTGCTCAAACCAAATGGCATGGTGAGATATTCATATAAACCATCTGGTGTAACGAAGGCGGTCTTCTCTATAGAAGTCTCACTGATAGGAATCTGGTGGAAGCCCGCTGCCATATCGAGCCTTGTGTAGAAATGACCCTTAGACAACTGGTCAATTTGATCCGAGATTAATGGAAGCAGATAATTGTCACGTAGCGTATTCGAGTTAAGTTCGCGAAAGTCTACGCAAAGTCGGTCGTCGCCATTCTTTTTTCTTGACTAGAATGATGGGGCTAGAGTACAGAGATTTGCTCTCACGGATAATGTTGTTTTCCAGCAGTTCTTGAATTATGGAGCGCACCTTTTCTCGTTCCACTAGACTGAAACGATATGGTCTCCTTTCCACGAATTTACCGGGATTTTTCAGTCTGATTTCTAACTTGCCGGTGTTGACTCGAGTCTTTGGATATCCACGAAAAATAGGTGTTCGTAATTATTCAGAAGTCGATGTAGCTGCATTACTTCATCTTCTTTGGTAAGGTCACAGTCCATGTTGTTGAAGAGAGGAGAACTCGTAGTCACCGTCCAATCATCGATCCACATTTTTGCACGCCCCTTTAGCAAGCTGCAGACTTTCATGCGGACATCGAAATCATTCAACTTGTACGATTCAATCGCTTGATCTATATTTTGGCACCATTCTCGTACACCGACATGGGTGTCTGGGTCAAACGATGGTAAGTAGATATCCTTGATCCTTATAAGCGCTCTGACATTTTCTGCATCATTTCCATCATTTGTATTAGAAATTGTGGTGGTACCCCATCCACCTGCATTCCATAATGAGCGTATGTTTGTGGTCTTGATTGTACTACAGTTTCCAACGGCGTATTGATGACCAATCCAGGCCCCTGCTGTGTGTTGTTCGGAGTCGGTTGATCAGGTGGTGAACGAGCTATTGAGGAGGCAGTTTGGATATTGCAATCCCACTTCTGATGACGGAGGACGACCCTCAATAGTGTTTTTTAAAAAGCGTGACGTCAGCTGAGCTGACGTCACTAGTGTAATAATCACGGTGATTACTCATTCTTAAAGTGTAATGACGTCACACAGAGATCCGTACTGTCCGGCGACTCGATAGTGAATCTCCCCTGCGCACTCTGTGCGGCCGTATTTATAGGGCGCGACGCACGTGCGCGCTGCAGGTGCGCGCCGCAGGTGCGCGCCGCAGGTGCCCGCCGCAGGTGCGCGCCGCAGGTGCCCGCCGCAGGTGCGCGCCGCAGGTGCCCGCCGCAGGTGCGGTGTGGCCGTATTTTTGCGACGCACGTGCGCGCCGCAGGTGCGCGCCGCAGGTGCGGTGTGGCTGTATTTATAGAGCGCGACGCACGTGCGCGCGTATATAAGTTTTATACTAAGTATTGGAATGTAATCATGCAATTATTGTGAAGTAATTGCTTATGAACTCATTATAAATTAATCAAATCATTCTGGTAATCGACTAATTATTGTAGTTCCGCCGATATATATCTATAGATTATGACAATTTTTTTTAAGGATTACGTCATTATTTTATCCCTTTAGTATTAGTATATTTTTTTAATATCTTATCAGCCAGTAATATCACAAGGAAAGATTATTATGTCTGCATAGCGCAAAGGTGAAGAGACATTTATGCAAGCCGGCATGACAGCGGCGACCGGTGAGGGATGAGGGATAGCGTGTCTCTCGGTAGTCGCCGTTGTTTTTGGATTATACTGTGCTCACCATCAGGCACAGTACAGTCACTTTGCTGAGCTACGATAAAAAAAAAATAAAAAAAAAGGTTTGCGCTGTCGCTTTGCTGATGCCGCGTGCAGCGTTATGGGTTCAAATCCCACACGAGAGAAATGTTTATCTGACCCACAAATGATTTTTGTGAGTCTGCGTGTACTTTGTATTTGTGAATTATGTAATTTCATATCAAAATGAGCAAAACCTAATTTTAGTCATTCATATAAAAATGTATAGTCCGGTGAAGCTGTTAAGACCTTGCTAGGTCACTAGCGTAGTCAGTTCGAGAAAACAAAAAAACATATAATATGTTTATATTTTTAAGATTTCCAGTTGTTATACACCGAGAACGAAGTTCAAATTTTGCTGTTTTTCAATTGGAATTAACAAATTTTTAAATGTAACGACTCAATTTTATGCCCTTAAAGAAATCGCAGTGGAAGGTTTGATTTTGTCTTAAAATTAGAAATTAATATCTGTTTTTAAATAACTGTAGCATATTCATATTAGAAACAAAAATAATGATATAATTATAATATTCAGTATACCATATTAAATCATGCATCGCTTAGCCATAAAAGCTTTCCTTAGACTAAAAATATGTTTAGGACCTTTTATGGTTAAATTTGAGAGAGGTAAACATTGAATTTATAAGTATTCTATTAAAATATTTATATTTCTCTATATTTTACAAAGTTTATCGTAATGTACTTTTTAGTTTTTTCATAGCGAATTTTATTAAAAAAAACTCGCTACAAATAAAATAGCAACAAACATAGTCCTACGTATTTTTGTAGTAAAAAGCTAGGCGTTACAATCACAGTTATTTACTTTGATCTCGCACAACTTATATAAATATAGAATAAAAAAATTGTAAACACGTATAGGAAAAAGTTATCCGATGATTTTGAAATGCAATTTTATTATCCATTATTGAAAACAAAGGCTACAAATGCTATCGGTAAATTATTTCTTTATAAATATTATATTTTTTCATCAAACGTCAGCGCTAATTTAGTGATTATTATTTGTAATAATTAATCACAAAGTAAAATAACTTTTTCGATAAATGTCATGGAGAAAAAATGTTTGGAATTGAAATAAAATTGAAGTAACTTGAATCGCGCTAGTGAAATTTTCCCAAAATTTAGTATAAGTAGACAAGAGATAAGATATTATATCGTGGTCGGTAACTTGAGGTTTTAACGGTGACATGTCGCGGTATGAGCTCGTGAGGCCACACGAGTTTGTCCCTGCGGCATCCACCGATTGGAATCGAAAGTTACGGGTTTCGTTAGCTTATTTATTTACCATTTGGACTTTGGACTCTTCGTACAAGTGGTGTGTCCATCGATCGACGTAGGTATCTATCTACCTTTAACTGTAGGAAAATGTCCGTGATAAAACTCTAGACCTTTGGGTAGGGATCAAATGGTCTGGCAGGTGGGATGTCAATTTTTTATGTCCATGGAATTCGCGTTCCATTTACTAACTTATACACTAGCGGTTGACGTTGAAGGAAAATATAGTGAGGAAACCTGAACTTGAAAAATGTTCTTATAGTACCTTTGTAAGTGACAAGATATAGAACTATGGATTTCTCTGAGTTTTAAATCATCAATACATCATGGGCTGGCGTGATGATTATGCCCATACCTTCCTTCTAGAAGAGGCCTACGACCCTACAGTCTCTTACAGGTTGATATAATATAAAGACCCATAAGACATCATCCATAGTGTGGAAAGTCTGTCGGTGGACACTACCTATGGGATGATAAAATTGACAGAGACTCTTTCGGTTGTTGCATTTCGGAATATGGTCACCATAGTTTTTAGATTGTAAATAAGGTACGGTCACTATTTTGTGCATTAAAAAAATTGTCTGTTGAGTACTCAATTTCTCCTACAGTTAATTAATTCTGTATGGTTCATAGATTCGATCAATATTACTCTGACTTTGAAGATTATTAAGCAGTTGATCACAATCACATTTGGTCTCACGCTGTGGTCTATGGTCTAACTAAGATGGTAAGCACGTTAAACCTAGTGGGGAACTGGCTCATAAATACAGCTGACAAAATACCCTTATATATGCGAAATGATAATTAAAAGGGCTGGCTTAAAGAAAGACGTTCTTCTTTACTGAAAGCCCTGGCTCATTTTAGAGATTTGAACCCACGTCGATCTACGCAGTGTCTGAGTACGCTACCATTGATAAACTGTGTTAATATTTGATTAGATAATACAATATTAAAGTTTGATTAAATTATATTCAACACGTTCGATAGCTCCGTAAACACTAGGAAAGAGTATATATAACATATTAAAAGATCTGATATTCAAGGTATTGACCGTGTATTGTAAAGAACCTCTTGTCTGCGAGTTCATCCACGTGGGATAGTTACTTTGAGCTAACGCTAACACACAGCAGAAGTTCTCAAAAGGAAAAGAGAGACGATTTTGAAATATTCGTCATTGGTGCTTCGCTCCTATTTGCCTTAGTGTATATATAGTTTATAGCCTTCCTCGATAAGTGAGCTGTCTAACACTGAAAAAATTCAAATCGGACCAGTAGTTCCTGAGGTTAGCGCGTTCAAGCAAACAAACTCTTCAGATTTATATTATTAAGTATAGATATAGATTAGCTGGTATCTTCAATTTTGTGCTCGTGAGAATGGTTTTATTTTGTGGGAATTGGGTATTTTTCTTTTTATCTCTTATTGATGTAATAAATAATATAAAAAATAATAAATAGTAAGCATAATATAGTCAGAAATCCAGTGCCAAAGTTATGCTAAACCAAGTTTATAATTTTCTTTAAATTTTCAATACTTACGGCTTATTCTTCTTAGTATAATCCACCATATATACAGATCTGAACTCTATTTCTCCGTCGAACACCGACATTTTATATATCTTGTTATGTAAATAAATAAATAAATAATTATGTCAAATATTACAAAAAAATTTAAAGCCCTTTTCTTTTGCAAAGAGTTTTTTTATTGATCGAAAATAATTAAAAAGTTTCACGTATGTTTATTTTCTAAATGTTTTTTTTATAAAACCCCCTTGTCGTGCATATGATAATCTTGTATTGTACGCAATATGTTCAGAATTCTTAGGTTATATGAACATAGCAGTTATTTAAAAATTATGTTGATTTCTATCTATCAACTTGCTTCTGCCCGCGACTTCATCCGCGAGGAATAGTTACTTTACATTAACGCTAACTTTAACTCGCGACTTCGTTTACATAGAAGGTGAAACTATTTTTGAATAATACGTATGTTAACCCCGATTTGGAAACATTCTTCATTGGTGCTCCGTTCCTATTGGCCTTAGTGTAATAGTATATAGCCTATAGTCTTCCTCGATAAATGCGCTATCTAACACTGAAAAAAATTTTCATATCGAACCAGTAGTTGCTGAGATTAGCGCGTTCAATTACGTACAGGCGTACGTAACGTATTTATTAGTTTTCACTTCTATTGTGGGGTCACAAGCACACATTCCCTTTTTTAATTATAGCTAAACTTTTTAGCTATATTTTAGTGTATATCTTGTTACAATAAATTTTATATGAAACAAATAAGGAGGAAAGGTCAAAAAAATTACCAACATTGTATTTTTTTTGCATTATTTTGTCTTAATTATTAAATGTTGAATGATATAAGTTATAACGCAGTAAATAATATAGAAAATAAAAAATTACAAAATCGGTAGTACTATAAATCTCGATTAATGAAGGCGTTACTTTGCAGAAATCCATCATTCAATATAAGAGTGGACGTTACTTTGCACTTCCGCCTGGAATTAATTAGCTGCTACAACGTCTCTCTGCAACAAAAAAACGTTTGATTTTATTAGCGCGAGGTGTACCTGAAAAAGTTAAATCTAAAGCTGGTAATAGCGGAAGAGCGGAATATAGTTGGCAGTTGCACCCAACGTGATACATTTACATAATGAGGATATATAAAAACTAGCTATAAATAAAATAGCAAAAAACACGGTCATAAACATTTTTGTACTAAATAGCTAGGCGTTACAATCGCATAATTAATTGTTTTGAACTCGATCAACCATTTTAATACAAAATAAAAAAACGAAAAAAGGATTGTTAACGTATAATCGAAAAAATTATCGGATGTTATTGAAATGTAATTTTATCACTTATAATTCAAAAATAAGGCTACAAGTCCTATTGGTAAATTATTTTTTATAAACATTACATTTTTTCATCAAACGATAGCGTTACATTATTGCTTATTATTTGTAATAATTAATCATAGAGTAAAATAACTTTTTCGATAATTTTCATGGAGAAAAAATGTTTCTAATTGAAACAAAATATAAATAACCTGAATCGCGCTAGTGAAATATCTCAAAAATTTAGTATAAGTAGACAAGAGATAAGATATTATATCGTGGTCGGTAACTTGAGGTTTTAACGGTGACATGTCGCGGTATGAGCTCGTGAGTCCACACGAGTTTGTCCCTGCGGCATCCACCGATTGGAATCGAGAGTTACGGATTCATTAGAGCTTATTTATTTACTATTTGGACTTTGGACTCTTCATACCAGTTGGTGTGTTCCGACACTGCACCATCGATCGATATAGGTTTGGATACTTCAATGAACTTCTTACCTTTCAGTGTAGGAAAATTGGAATGTCAATTCAATTTCCACAGCTTTGAATCCCAGCAATGTGGAATTTCTCGAAATTTACGTAATTTTCTCATTACTTTTAAAATCCTTTTGTTGGGGATCGCGATAACCGGAGCGATGAGACTACAATCTGAGCGTTTTTTCTCCTCGCATCAAAGAATCACTGTACTTATTATATTTCTTACAAGATTGTTAGAGACGTTTGGAGAGAGCTGTCTTCAGCCTTCAAAAGGAGTATAGGTTTTTTGTATAGTCTGCTAATAGGTTGTTTAGAATTTCTTATCATTTCAGGACTTTTAAGGTTCAAATTTATACTAATACTAATATATTATAAAGAGGTAAAGTTTGTGAGTTTGTAGGGGGTAATGTCAGAAACTACTGGTCAGATTTGAAAAATTCTTTGAGTGTTAGAGCGCTCATTTATCGTGGAAGGCTATACAATGAACACCAATGAACAATGCTTCAAAATCGTTTTCTTTTTCATTTTGAGAGCTTCCGCTGAGTGTTAGTTGGCCCAAAGTAACTAAGTAAAAAGAGAACCGAATCGCTGTAATAGCATTACACGAAGTAGGTATGGAGCCAAATGCAATATTTAAAACTTTCCATACCCTTGGTATTAGTAATATGTTTGTGTACCGGGCTATTGATAGGTACAATGAGACCTCCTCTGTTTGTGACAGATAAAGATCGGGCCGTCCACGTAGTGTTCGTACGAAAAAGGTGGTCAAAGCAGTAAGACAAAGAATTCGAAGAAATCCTGTCCGAAAGTAAAAGATTTTATCTCGGGAGATGAAGATAGCACCTAGAACCATATCGCGTATTTTAAAAGATGACTTAGGACTTGCAGCCTATAAGAAACGTACTGGTTAATTCTTAACTGATAATTTAAAAAAGAATAGAGTGGTAAAATCGAAACAACTACTGAAGCGGTACGCAAAGGGAGGCCACTGAAAAATTTTGTTTACGGATGAGAAAAATTTTACATTTGAGCAACATTTTAACAAAAAAAATGACCGTATTTATGCTCAATGCTCTAAGGAAGCTTCCCAATTAGTCGACAAAGTGCAACGTGGGCACTATCCGACTTCAGTGATGGTTTGGTGGGGTATTAGCTATGAAGGAGTGACTGAGCCATACTTTTGTGAGAAAGGTATCAAAACATCGGCACAAGTGTATCAAGATATCATTCTTGAGAAGGTAGTCAAGCCTCTTAACAACACCATATTCAATAACCAAGAATGGTACTTCTAGCAAGACTCGGCACCAGGTCATAAAGCTCGGTCTACGCAGTCTTGGTTGGAAACGAACGTTTCGGACTTCATCAGAGCTGAAGACTGGCCGTCGTCTAGTCCCGATCTTAATCCGTTGGATTATGATTTATGGTCAGTTCTAGAGAGTAAACGTAGAAAGTAAAAAGTAGAAAGCTTGCTCTAAACGCCATGATAATTTGGAGTCCCTAAAACAATCCGTACGATTGGCAGTGAAGAATTTTCCCATGGAAAGAGAGCGTTCTTCTATTGATAACTGGCCTCAACGTTTAAAGGACTGTATGGCAGCCAATGGAGACTACTTCGAATAAGCTTTTTATATTTTAAATTGTTTTATATATATGTATTAAACTAACACACTGTAAAAGTAATAAATGTTATTTGCAATAGAATTTTTTTTTCTTTGTTTCAGTTTTATAGCAAGACTAGGTATTTTATTAGACTTCATCTGATTGGAAGCGGTTCAGGTATTATAAAAACAGAATATACTTCAACCTTCAATAACTTTTAAACGGTGAGGTTTACAAAAAAATTATAAGACACTTTTTCTTAGGAAATTCAGTTTCCTACAAATATATTAGACGAGATATTTTTTCTTCTTAGTCCCTCTATCTAATAATAAGGAAAAAATAAAAAGCTGAGAGGCAGAACACTTTCCTATTCAAATTAAGAGCTCATACTTGGAAATATTTTTTTAGAGGTGTCTACCCACCCTATTTTTCAAAGTATAAAGTTTTAATAAAATTGTCGTGTTTTCGCCCACCATCCAGATCCCCTCAATGTCATCAAAAATTAGCACATCAAAGACCCCACCCCCTTTAATAATACTTGAATTATGACGCTTATGACGCTCACGCAAAATTGCAATGGTATAAGACAAAAAAAAACAATGTCATAAAAATTATTTAATACAGATTTATTCTATTCGCATTAATCATACAAAATAACTGATTCATTTTAATTATTAATCGCAATAAAGATTCACGCTATACGTAAGACCGGGACAAATAAAATGGTCCTTTAGGGTCCTTAATGGTCGTTGTTACTGTTGGTAAGATCTACCGCAACTAGGAAATCCCAGCAATACTTGAAACTGGTCTATACGTACACGGGAATCAAATCTATTCGTATATACTTGCTCATAATAATTATATAATAATATTAATTCTGTTGACAATTATCATCTTTGGTATTTAACTTATACTTAGTCATACAATCGATTCCATGAAATCTATATATAAAAGTGTTACCATTGCGAAGTCAGTAGCGTCTCAAAGAATCATCAGTTTTCAATCGATGTCATAGAATCGATTTATTATATATCGATATTATTGCCCATCAATTCTTTAAAACTCGCTCTTTACCGATATGATACATATTTCAGGCATCGTTTCTTTAAATCAATTAAAAAATAATCGATATTGTGACGTAAATATATACTAAAGAAAAACCTATGTTAAAAGGATAATACAGAATCAATTTAACAAAAATCGATATAATTTTTAATCGATTCTTAAAAACTCAATCTTAAATGATACACTTATTAATCTGGTATCACTTATTATATGAAAATTAATACTTCGTGTATCGTCACGAACTAACCAAAATCGTTAGAGTATGGAGTTGAATAGAGTCTTTATTTAATTTTGGTTAACTATGTCTATACATAGTGTCTGAAAGTTGAGACGAGTTCATGTCGCTTTAAGGATCTGATACGAACATAAATATCAACTGAAGTTATTAAACGCAATCTGATATACCCTTTAACTATAAATATTATGTGCAAATATATACGAGAAATATTATATAGACATCGCAATAATTACCATTATATAGACAATATTGATATAAATTTGAATAATATAAAGAGTTCCACTTCATTTTGTTTTTTTTTTGGTAGTTTCATGATGAAACGATTTGCGCGCCATCTATTGTAAATTTACTGTAACTAAAGTTTCACTACAATTTCGGCCAGTACGAAAATTATTTGTAGATTTACCAGATATAACAATCTCAACTGGTCGTTTTTTAAATATTATTTCTGGCAACCAATCTTGTAGATTATTATTGATAGCGTTGAGTAGGTAACAATATAAAGTGTCTTGTGATAATTTCAATGTTCTGACAACATGATGACCCTTTTGTTAGAACTTTCCAGGGAGTTTTTGTAACATTTCAGTACATTACTCCGTAATATTATTTCCTTATTTTTTTTTCTCGAACTGACTACGCTATTGACCTGGGAAGGTCTTCACAGCTTCACTGGGCTATATATTATTTCCCAACCACTTCATTCGTGCACAATAATCGAACTATATTACGTAAATCACCACCAATATTACAAAATATAGGATCAAATATCACAAGATTATGAATAAAATATAAAAGTCACTATATAACAGACTAAAATCCCGCCAAAAACTCCTTGACTGAGTTTAAATCCTCTTTTTAATGAAATAGAACTCTTTTCTAAAATATACTTTTTAAATTATGGTTATTACAAAAGTAACATAGTCTCTTTAATGAATTTTTATTTTTAAAAGCTTTTTACAAAACACGCTTTAGACTCATCGTTTTTTAATACACAATATAATATTTTGCTGTAACATTTATTTAAAAACTAGATAAATTTCCAATTACACATGTATATAAGATGGCATCTTTACTTAGTTTCATACTTAAATAAATTTAAGCTCTTATTATCCGCAAATTATGATATGTGCATTCAACTATAATATGTTAGAAATTAATCTTTATTTTAATAAAAATACTATTGGTAATGTTTATTTTATAATTACTGCTTAAACCCTTAACCTATTAGAAAGGCGTGATCATGATACATTGAAAATTGCTCTGTCTCCTTGTAAAACATTTATCAAAATCGGTTTAGCCATTTCGATGATTAGCAAATTTGAAGTACAATGTACAATAAAGATAGGTGATAAGTTCTCTTATTTGAAAATAAAGATAACATCATGGGATAGGCGATAATGCTGCAAGTGTAACGAGTTCAGATACCATGAAATTACAGTGAAGGGAGATTTCGCAATAAAATCATACAAGATGTTAGGGCTATTTTTAACGCCCACTTATCTAGCTACCACCCTCAACTTGAAAAGATCCTGCACCTCTAGACTTAGGGTGTAATCATTTTAGACCAATTTTTTTTTAATTTTTTTTTGGCATCTAATCTTCTAGAAGATTATTACTGCCATTGTCGACTACATAATGATAGTACAAGTTGCGACCATTTCAATGTTTTAACAAGATGGTGGCCGTCTTATTAGTATTTTCCCGGGAGTGTTTTTGGCAAGTCAGAATCGATGCTCCGTGGTATTACTTCCTATCCACTTCACTTGTACACAATAACCGAACTATATTATGTAAAACACCACAATTTGTTATTATTTTATTCATTTATGAAGAAAATAAAAAAAATTCACTACCAAGAGCCCGCCAAAAACTCTTAGGCCAAATTATAACTTCACGTAAGTATAATTTAAGCCCATAAAGTACGTTCTCTTCGTCATATAAATTCGAAAAGCCGTAAAATGATTACTAATTTCGAGTATTTTCTCTTTCAACACTTATTGTATTATTTATGTACAAGTGCCTGGATTTAAAGATTCAGGGACCATTGTGGGACAACAAAGATGTGGATTTTAAAATAAAACGCAACTTGTATAGTAAAACAAACCAAAACTCATATAAGGGAATCCCCTTATGATAGGGGAATTCCCTTATGTGGGGGTTCCGGTATCGGGCCCCTATTTGTCCTTGCCCAAGTCCGGCCCTGACTAAAAATAATGAGATGAAATAAAACCACGGGGTATCCTTAAGCTTCGTCATTAAAAGAACCTTATTAAACTGACATAAAGAAAAAAAAGAGCGAAATTCCCATTAATTTTCCTTTATTAAAACATTTGAATACACCCTACAGTCTTAATTAAGCCGAGTAATCTCTAAACATAATATAGATGAATGCAAATACCTATATTATTCTATACATATATATAACAAAAACTAACCATATTCAGTCAGTCGTTTCGTCCGAAATTAATTTTTAAGGGGATTCACCCATACTTTATTGATATATATAAATATTAACTTCACACCCACGGCTAGAGTTTTCGAGTGTAGGCAGACATATCCCTGTTGGAGATAAAATGTTTAAAGTAAGTTGTTTTGAAGCACTAAGGGCTTAGTTAATAGCGTGTTCGGACACTGCGTCAATGGACGTAGGTTCGAATCCTTGCAACCGAGTCGAAGCTTTCGGTGAAGAGAAATATCGGTGCTGAAGCCATAGCATAGTGGTAGTACTATTTCTAAGTCCGCCTGACTAACTACTACCCTCAAGGTGAAAATCCGACTCCAAGCACCTGTTGATGTGTTCCGGCAGATGCACTTGATATCCAGTGTCATCTAGATTTAGGGTGTTTACCATCTTCGACCATATCGCCATTTAACATCCTTTGTTCAAAGTTTGCCTAGATTTTTAAGTCGACACGTGTACAATAAAGTTGTAATAATCGTGGACGACTACAACTTCATACGTTGCTAACGCTATCATATGAAAACTGCCACCAAACTATGGCTTCATAGCATTAACTATGAACAGACGGAAAATATACTTAAAATACTCTATTAGCATTCCGAGATATGTCATACGTGCACACACACACACACACACACACACACACACACACACACACTTATTTAGTTATTATAACGATTTTTGTTTCTTCTTCGTCTTAGCTTTAATTCACTTAAAATGTAATTTCCTATAAATTTTTGTCAAGTCAATATGCACCACCAGCAATTTAAGGCAATCTGTAATCTGGCATTAGACGCCCATGAGACAGGCTTTGTCTAGTTTGGGGCCATAGTTAAGTCTATATTATGTAAACGTTTCTAGAAAATAAAGGTATTTGTATTTGATAAACATTTTGGCTCATTTTCAAATCTAACAACTCATGTTATTTACAATTAAAATGAGAATACCTAATGGTTAGTCCGTTCATCCTCCGAGTAAGAGGCTGAACTCCTCTGCTATGGGACACGGAACGGCACCACTAGGTCCTCGTGGTGTTCCACTCGCAGCTCAGATATAGCTGCAGCTGCTTTCTTCACCGCATTAGTGATCTGCCAACACAAACCACAATCATTTTTATTTATATATATACATACTAGCTGACCCGGCCACGTGATGCTGTGGCTCACTTATTATTACATGTTGAATTAAAATTATGATAAACTCTTTTCAAAATTAAATCGTGGCACCATCTATGGATTTTCCAAAACAGTCGGTCCTACAGTTTTTTGTCAGCAGACCAACTAGCAATATTATATATTGGTAATATACCTAGGGAGGCCATAACAAGGCTATATTTGTAAATAAAAAATCTTTGACTCTATTACCTATAGTAGTACTAGCAGACCCGGTCACGCCATAACATGAACTGGTGTTCATAATGAAATTCAAAATTAAAAGGTGGTGACATCTATGAGATATCTATAACAGTCGGTCCTACAGTTATCTGAGAAGAAACTAATTGAAATGAAACTAATAATTAATAACAATAATCAACATTGACAATCATTTAATTTGTAATTTAAAAATATTGGGGTCATTAATCGAAATATAAATTATCCTATCACACAAGTTGGACCAAATTATAAAATACATAATTGTCAACGTTCATGAAGATCGGATGGGTAGTTTCGGAGTTAATATGGACAAACATCATGATACAGGATTTTTATATATACCCAGGGCTTTCTTTGTGGGGACACGCGATGCCCTCAAAGGGAAATTCGAAAATACCGAAGAATTGCCAAAATAGGTTTTCGTTCTGAAAATTTTAGAACAGTATCTTACTATTATATGCCTGTCGCAAGTACCCAAAATAACAAGGTGCACATTTTTGCACTTTTTGAGATACAAAAAATTATTGGCTTACCAACTTTCGAAAATTAGCGTACACCCAAAAAGGAAGTGACAAAAATAGGCTTGAGTGTACCTATATATGCAGCCCCTTGTTACCACTGGATATAATGAAATAAATAAGCCGGATAAAACCATGGCATAGTGCTTGGCCTTTTCTAGATCCGCCTGGTCAGCTACCACCTTCAGGTTGAAAATCTGCTGGCAAGGCTCTATAGGTATGTTCCGGCAGCTGCACTTGAGAGCCAATCTCCTATAGATTTGGCATGTTTACCATCTTAGATTAGGTACAATAACACAGCACCTATCCACCTTTGTTGATTTGTCTATATGTTGACATGTTGCTATTTTACATTATTCTACGTTGTTACACTGAATATTTGGCGATTAAGTTTAAACCTTGTATTTGTCACACTTGACATTGGCGAAATTGCCTACATAGGGAGAGGCCATACCAAAAAAAAAACTACATATGGTACCTTTTTTCTTTCTAAAAACCTTTAAATTATAAAAATAATTCAGTGGATTTCCGTTACAACGACGTTGGAGGGACTACTTTAATGTCGTCGCTATATCCAAAATAACAGAAAATCATGTACCTACATATATTTATATTTATTTATTGGACTATGTATATATGTTATATACTGATGTTATTGGTTTTATATATGCATTTTTTGTATACCCTTGCGTACATTATCCATTTTCATAATTTCTTCAATATTTAAACGATTATTGCCTTAACAAACAAACAGTACTTTCCTAGCGTTGTCATAGCGCATAATTTGTATAACTTTGTACATATGCTAAGTAGTTCTAGCTACAAACAAAGCAAGCATATCTGGCCATCTGTAAATGTACACAAAGGATAAGATAACTTATAAGTTTTATAACGAGTCTTTGTGTCTTTGCTGACTCAGTCGCAATATGCGCATGGAATCTGTCACAAAACAAGTCGCTATTCTCGAAATTGACGTTATACCCGTATTGGTTGTTATTTCCGTATGAATTTCCTACGAAAGTATGCTTTACATTCAAGAGACGTAAGTCTAACGTCGCTATAACCGATAAAGTTGTTATAACCGAGGTCGTTATAAATGAAATCCACTGTAATTTAGGACATATCGTTAATAACAAACGACGCAGACGATAAACAGACTCACGAGGTCTTTGTCGGTGGTGGCGAGGGGTGGCCGGGAGAGAAGTTGTGCGCGTTCCCCGTTAGGTACGTCAGCCAACAGCCGAGGTTGGGTTCTAGGCGCCGGTACAGTCGCCGCTACACGTGCAGTATAGAGCCTCACACGTTCGCTATACGCACCGGGTTCCAAAGCATACGGACCTAGTGCCCCCACGTCTATCACATTACTGGAAAACAAAAAAAAAACAGATCCATTTTCTTTTACCATAATATGAAAATATCATTGCACTATGCCTGATGTTACGGCGACACTAAGGAGAGATCTAAACTGCCAGTCAAAGAAACAGGGACGCGAAAAAAGTTATTTGCAACATTGAATTATACATATACTAGCGGGCCCGGCAAACGTTATCCCGCCCTAATTATAAAAAAAATCCTTTACAAATGATATACCAAAACGTTCCTCATGGATCACTTTATTCACTGGTGAAAACCGCATGAAAATCCGTTCAGTACTTTTTGAGTTTATCGCGAACAGACAAACAGACAGACGCGGTAGGGGACTTTGTTTTATACTATGTTAATGATGTAGGATGACGAATATTAAAGTGAGACCATGTTTGTAAAAAAATCACCAGGCCAGGTGTTGCTGTGGCTCAGTTATAAATTAACAGAACATGTGCACCATAAAATAAGCTGCAGTTTAGAAAGAAATTCAAAATTAAAATGTGGTGCCATCTATGAGATATCTATAACAGTTGGTCCTACAGTTTTCTGTTAAGAAAATAATTTAAAATGCTGAAACTGATAAAACTTCCAATTTAGAACTTCCAAACATTAATTTGTAATTAAAAAATATTGAGACCATTAATCGAAATATGAATTATCCTATCTCTCAAGATGAACCAAATTATACATAAATGCTATCTTTTATGAAGATCGGTTTACTTTTGGAGTTCATCGTGGACAAACATCATGACACTGGGTTTTTATATATAATTCTATCCCATATTATAGAATGTTATAGGTTGTGAATGGGACATACGCTGTAAGAACAATAGTGATTGATATATGAAAGAGACAAGAGCTAAATTAAAGAGTTTCCTTACATATATTTTTGGGAACAAGAAACAAAAAAACACTGTTCATGATGCTGAGGAGATAGTATGGTGAGGCCAATTTGCAGCAGTGGATTTTTTCAGGATGAGATATAGATAATAAACCTCTATTCGCAAATTATACTATACCAAAAAACGATAAATGCTATTGCATGTGTCTATTATTTGTATATTTATCCCTATTACTTGATACTTGTCTCCTTATACTATCAGTTTAAATACAGTAGAATCTCTATAACTCGAACCTCGTTAAGTCGTAATCCTTAGTAAGTCGAAAAAAAAATGTTATTCCCTTCCGCTGAAGCCCTAAATACGCGGAATCTCGAATTATTTAGACTTTGTAACTCCAACAAAATGTTATTTACTGGGAGTTATTCAACACCTTGTAAATCGTAGTTAGTAAAATATAATATCATCTTAGAGCCTGTCCAGATGAGGCGTTTTACGCGCGAGTCGACTCGCGCGTACTCGAGATACTAGAGCTACATATATTCCGTCCAGATGGTGCGGCGGCGCGTAAAACGCGTGCAAGGAGCGAGACTCTCGACTCGCGCGTCGTACGCGCGAGCGCCGCGCGCCTCGAGATACTCAGGCCCCATTGCTGCGTCCAGTACTACGCGCGAGTCAGTCGCGAGTCGACATAGTCGCCAGTCGTCTATCCGTACGACGTATGCGACGTTTCCTAGGGTAAAAACGCGCGTAAATCGCTTCATCTGGACAGGCTCTTAATTGGAATTCCCGGAAATCATAGCAATAATCATCAAATAGGAATATTATGTGTTTCTTATCTATTGCTTGTGCTTTGTAAGCATGCAATGAATGACTACACTCATTCAAAGTAAAGCATCAGGAGCCAAATCAGCAATCAACATACTAGGATTTTGTATTGAAAGCTTTAATAATATTTTGATATCATCATGATATCGATTCATTGTTTGAACTTGAAAAAATAAATGATAAATAATCTGCAAATTGCATAAATCAAAAGAAGAGAACAGATTTTATTTAATTAGTTGTAAAATTTACTTCAGTAATATGTAATTTATTTTGATATGTAAAGATTTTTTTATCGAACTGACTACGTTATTGACCTAGCAAGGTCTTAACAGCTTCACCGGACTACTATTATGTAAAGAAATCTATACTAATATCTATATCTATATCAGTGCTTGCATTGTTGCGTTTCGTTCGATCAGTGAGAGCGCCGGATAACCCATCTCCCCTCCCCCTCTCTCCTTCCCCACTCCTCCTTCCCCAAACACAGAGTGGCAACGCACTTGCGACTCTTCTGGTGTTGCAAGTGTCTATGGACGGTGGTGATCACTTAACATCAGGTGACCAACCTGTTCGTTTACCTGTTATGATATAAAAACAATACATAATAAAACTGAAACAAGGCCAAATCTGTACATTAAATATTAATTGAAAATTATAATCAGGGTAGACTTTGTTATCGATATAGAAGCCAAAAATAATCCTTGTACAATTTTTGTCTGTCTGTCTGTCCCTGTGAACACGTATCACTCTGAAAGTGCTGAACTGCATGATAACTAATATTACAAGGTTACATTTAAGATACTTTTTGTCCCATAAAACGCAAAGGGTTCTCCAGAATAACGGATGAAAGTAAAAATTTTTGTAGTTAGTGAAATTCTTGACGGATATTGGTAAATTTTCTTTGTGCTACATATAGCAGACAGAGTAGCTAAAAAATTAAACTATATTGGAACGAAGTTCCTTATTGCGCGTTACAAGCTTTGAGCGGATGGGAGCTAGACCCAAAAGAAGTGAAACAAAACTTTTTCGATACCTTAGTACAAAAGCGAGCAACGTTGGAAAAACAAAAATTTTAGAAAAGCTGGTTCTTTAATATGTCTCTCTTTATGCTCTTCCAAACACGGTTCAGGATACCTGGTTGCCGGTAAACGTTGTGTTTATTAATGCGCATCACACCTTTACAGGTAAAAAAATATTGATTTTTAAATAATTTTAGTAAACTTTTTTTTCAGTAAAACTTTCTTTTTAAACGTTATTAAAAACATGAATTTATCACTGCCAGACAATTTTGTTATTGACAATAATGTGCCCATTTCAAACCATTTTATTTTTTCCATTGCAAAGAACATATTTCATTTTATTAACCATTATGATTTTAAGATTTCACCGTAAACAATGAAAAACCATGATAAACGTAAACATATGGCTTGGGACTGACGCCATCTTGAATACATGTCGTCTATAACAGGCGCCGCCACAATTATTGCTATCTGTATCATACAACCAGTGTTGCGCTAAACTATAGCTAAGTTATTCTATGCATATTATTTTTAATCTACCCTCTTTTATGTCTAAATAAAGTAATATTAAAATTACAGCTATCTTAAAATGGTTTATACATACTTTTTCTATTTACAAAAAATAGCGTCGGGCACATTATTGTTAATAACAAATATGTTTGGCAATAATAATTTCATGTTTTAGTAGAGTTTCAAAGTTAGTGAAAAACAAAACATTCTAAAACTATTTAAAAATCTATATTTTTGCCTGTAAAGGTGCGATATACACTAATAAACGCAACGTTTACCAGCAGCTAGGTAGCCCGCACGTTTTTCGGTAAAACATAAAGATATAAAAATATATTTATATATATATATATTAAAATTCGCTCTCGAAACCGTTGCTAGTTCTTAGACGAATACACAAGTTACAGACAACTGATAGTTGCCGCGTCGACTCGATGCTCATATCTTTTTCATATTTATATTTTCCTTCAATACAATGGAGTGTCAAAGTGTTAATACAAGTTGAAAATAGTTATGATAAAGTAAGTGGCAGAGTTGATTAAATTTTATTTTTACGTATTGTGCGTGTGCAGAGTTTGTGTGCAGTAAGTTAGGTGTCATGACAGAGAAAAAGAGACAGAGAGAGTGTATATGATATATACATACATAAAATTTTCATTACAATAGCAAACCAACTCAAGCATTACCTATTAATGTATTAACATGATTATCCCAGATCATTCAGTGTTTAATTTATCATTATTTATTTTATAAATATATTTTAGTTAATTAAAATAAATTATAATGTAAATTATACTGACTGTATAATAAACGTCTACAAGAAAGGGAAAGCAACTTTGTTTCAAACGGGGTCCATAGACCCCTGAAGCTTTCTTTTTACATTACCGCCAATACAATTTGCAGATTAGTTTTATCTTAATAGAACCCGGTAGATGATGCCACAAACGGATTCTAAGTTTATTTTTAAAAATTTCTCACATACCATCTGGGTATATATTTGAGTGAGTCCCTTGATAGTTTGGATTCACAATTGGAAACGGTAGTTGTGGCTGCAATCGGGTTTTAGGTTTATTAAAATTTATCATGTTTAAAAATACAATTAAAACCGATGATAACCAATTTGGTGCAGACGAAGTTAAACGGGTCAGTTAGTTATACATAAAGCTGGAGGGTTTGCCTGTTTATATAGTTGTATGTGTTAATCTCAGGAACTACTAGTCAAATTTAAAAAAAATCTTTCAGCATAAAATAGCTCATTTATCGATGAAGGCTATATATATCATCACGCTAAGACCAATAGTAGCAGAGCAACAATGAAGAATGTTTCAAAATCGGGGTTTTTTCCTTTTGAAAGCTTCTACTGCATGTTAGCGTTAGCCCAACGTAACTATTTCACGCGGACGAGGTCGCGGGCAGAAGCTAGTATATACTACATAACTTAAGTCGAATTGTTATTTAAATTTGACTCTAGAAGTAAAAAAATATACTTAGAAATTGCATCTTTCGAAGTCCATATTTGCACGTCCACATTGTGGTTAAATCGTTTATATCTCAAAATTTTTATAAGTCGAAAAGTCCTTAATTCGATTTCTTTTGTCATTGGAGTTATAGAGATTCCACTGTACTATATAAGTTGAAAAAACGTCTACATTGTATTATAGGCAGTTGAATGCTATGAGATATTTTTATCTTTGACTGTATATACATAAATTATTATTAGTCTTTGTATAAAATTAAAGCAGTACACTCACGTGGCAGTCTCATGCAGTATCCTGTTCAGAGCGCTCTGTTCGTCTGGTTTACGGGGAGGTGTTGACGCCGATGCTGCTGGCACTGGTGTTTCTTGCTGCTGTTCTGTCACTTCTAACAAGTGTGTCCTTTCATTGACAATGTTATCCTGAAAATAAAAAATTCTTCATAGTACCCTGTGTTCAACACAATATAGTTTTGATTTAACATATATATGTTTATCATGAAAATAGAGTTTGTTTGAGACACAACCATTTGAAAACTACTGAATGTGTGTCCATAGGAGTATGCCCTTTCAGTGTGGAACTTGTCATGAATATTTTAGATTATTTTTTTGTGTATACCCATACACAATTCTGACAATATCATTCAATTACAAACACACATAAGAAAATAGCTTTAAAACATACTGTTTACTTTTATTAATTTTGATATGATTAACACAAGTCTCAAAGGATATTACCGATTTGACGGATTGCGAATTTAAGCGCCACGTCAAGCGGGTTTTGGTGTCAAAAGGCCATTATAGAGTGGATCAATATGTGAACGATGGTGATGTCTGGAATTAACTCATCTCTGTGTATCCATTAAAAACGTTTGTGTCATTTACCTAATATATTATATATATTTGTTAAAAAGATAAACCAGATCGAGTTTCTTGCCGGTTCTTATCGATGGCTGGGTTGTTTTCCGAACCGGTGGTAGTTTTGACGTTCATAAGTGCCTTCTTAGGGCCTAAATTGAATAAAGTGTTTTTGATTTGATTTGATTTCATTGGGAAAAAAAGTATAGGTATATGACCCATATCATACCGTATCTAATAACAAGGAGTTAAGAGCACCATTAGTGGTGTTTAATATATTAAATAGAAGCAGCTTGTAAGTAACATAATTAGCTAAATATTACAATATTTAATAACATAACTCATCATAAATAGTTAAAAAGTTAATGGGCAAGAGATTTTTTTTTACTTTGCATACTTTCGGTTCCTTCCTTCTAATTACTTTTATTTAATACTGACAAACCATTTTAAATATGGTGCACCTAAAATACAGAGAACAAGGCTTACAGTGTTATTATTATACTTAACTATTATTATTTTAATACTGATTAGTATTATGCTAGTAAGCTTAAACCTATGTTACATTATATTTATTGGTTGCAGGAATACAAATGATTTATCATCTCGCAATAGCCATATTACATTACTCTTTAATATCAGATAAGAAACACTTAATAAGCCAACGTCGTCACTAAGAATGCTATATCATTTACATACCTTAAACAAGGTAGATTCATAAAGAAGATACTTCCTTGTGAGAGGTACCTACAATAACTTGGAATATTTCAGACTTCTGTCAGGGACTCTTCAACACCTTTGCCTTTGTAACATACTTGATTCAAAGTGAAAGTACACAGTTCTCATTGGCTCATGCAATACCTCTTTCTTTTGTATTACTTTATAATAAATATAATATTATATTATATTACTTTCTCCCTATTAATTTCCTTCCTTTCAAAAATAATAAATTTATATAATAATTTAGAATGAATAAAAGAGAATAAAGTACAAGAGAGAATTAAGTTAACCATTACTTTATAATTTTTTTCATCAATTATGGTAAATTATTTCTTCTTTACTAAAAATTTAAAAATCAACATTTTCTTTGATATTTAAGCTACATCTTTTAAGTTTATGTTAAGAATGTGTTCATTAGGTATGACTATGTCCACATTTTTTATTTTTTCTTTATTTTATACACCAAAATTCATGCAGAGTAATCTGGCTCACTAAATAAGGCATATAGACTTTTCCTTACCATGTTATATCAAGCTAACTTTTAAACTGCATTCTGGATATAGTAAAATTTAAAGAATTGTAACTGTTGAATATAATCAAAATCAATATTGTCAATCACATCCTTGTAACCATTAATATACAGGAGAAATAATTAAGGAAACAATATCAAGAAAATATGCAAACTTGATTATTATATATGAAGGTGCAGGCATGACGGTAATACTTTCCATTGACGTCCATCGAATTGAGGATTGGGATGGGGCTGGGGAGGAAGGGGGAGGGGGTACTACAGCCCCTTAAAAGGAAAAGCTGCGGAACCCCTCCTTTTCGAGTTTTTTTTAATTCTGAGAAAAATGGTACTTATATATATAAAGCACTGCACTCAGCTCATGTTACCTTTTTTCGCAAGTCTAACCTAAGAAAACCAAGATGAAACTGTTTTGTTTTATCCTAAAATTCATCAAGTTGCTAATAATATACAAAACGCAGTTCTCTTGCCGACTGCAAATGACACTGAGACATAATGAAAATGGCAAAGTTCTTTTTTTACTTTCCCTTTCATAAATTTTGCAAACAATATACTGGTCATAAGTTAGTACAAATTTGGTAATCAATCGTAATTTAATATACATAAGCTGTTAAATATATGAAAACCTATTGAAATGAGCACAAAATATAGTTAGGTTGTAAATTTATATAAAATAAAATGTTACCAAACGTATGACAACTGAACCTTAGGTAAAACGAAACGTTCAATGGTGAGAATCCTATATAATCGGTGGTAGGAGTTGCATAAATATTGCAAAAATATTTGATTTTCAATTATTTTTTCCCAAAAATTACACATCTCCACATGTGAAACTTTGTGGGTGTGCTTATAATAATGTAACCTTTCTGTAAAAAAAATATCAACCCCCAAATTGACGGACGTCAATGGAAAGCTGAGCCAGCATGACAGCTTTGTTACTATTTAAATATATTGGTCAAGGTTTATACTAATGTACTAATTTATTAAAGTGTTAAAACTTGTATGTGAAAACTATATTATGATTTTTGGAAGTATAGAAATCTAAATCAGGATTACAGTAAATACAATTTGAACCTCATTACTCATATGGGAAAGGGAAAAGAATGCTCGTCACGACAGATATGAAAAAATGATTTGCTTTCATTATCTAGTTGAAACTTATAACACAATCATTCCAATAAGGGCCAAAACATTACTTCAAAGTTCAATGGATTACCTGACTAAAATAGTACAAATATAGTGACAAAAACGTGCGTGGTAAAAAGTCAATCAACTATATAGGAATTGACGATAAAATATGATAAAAGTTCAATGTATCATTGTCACTTGAAACGGGAAGTATATTTTACGCACAAGAGCTGCGTACGAATGTATACACATATTTCTTGCATCTTATAATAAAATAGCATTAAACGTAACAAATTTATTGTAATAATTGGTGTTTATAGAAGTTTACAGTATAAATACCTCGGGATCGTTGTCTTTGTGGCAAATACTGTAGCAACACCCCATCACTGCCGTTTTCAAAGAATTGAAGCATGAATGCAGTGATATATTTTCCTCGTCAGCCTGCATATGTTTGTTATAATTTCGTTTGACAAAGGTAAAAATAGAAAATCTCGTATTGCACCAATAGAAATCACAAACTTCGCAACATTGACAAGATTATCCGTCAAGATTGTCAAAATAATGGTAGGCTGCCTACAACGTGTTCGTTCAGAAATATGTATAGAAATCTGGAACAAAACTGAAGTTTTAATGCTACATCGAAACTATATTATTTGTTTTCAATTTTATTATTAAGTGAACAGTAAAAATATATATAGCATTGTTAACTTATACATCGATGATATATTTACTGAAGTAAAGACGGCATAGTCATTTATCATCATCATCATTGTCATTATCATCATCATTACATAGTATAAAACAAAGTCCCCTACCGCGTCTGTCTGTCTGTTCACGATAAACTCAAAAACTACTGAACGGATTTTCAAGCGGTTTTCACCAATGGATAGAGGTATTCCTGAGGAAGGTTTTGGTATATAATTTGTAGGGTTTTTTTTATATAATTAGGGCGGGACAACGTCTGCCGGACCGGCTAGTATATACAAAAAAGACGGTGTCGTGCCATAGTGCGTATAGTAGGCTGGGCCACATAGTAGTATCTTTCTTTTTCAACAACGCAACGGTTTTTTTTTCAATGCTCAAAAAACCCTAACATTATGGCTGAAACGATAAATTCAGTCAACTGTGCACTGTCAACAGTGTCAACCCTGAAAAGTCATAACACGTATGATATTTTTCTGAAAAAAGCTACGAACCTGTTATCTTAGTAGTCCGTGCTTATTATAAATAAAAATGTTGAGATATAGAGGAAAGAAAAAAGTTTTAGACAAAGTAAAAGAACTGGATGCTTTCCCAAAAGTTCCACAAGAGTACATGCAAAGTACGCTGGAGGGTGTCTTATTTTCTGTTATAACATTTTTTATTATTCTGTGGCTGTTTTATTGTGAAGCAAATTATTATTTAGAAAGTAATCTGGTATTTAAATTTATGCCGGACACTGATATGGATGAGAAATTGCGAATAAACATCGATATAACGGTCGCAATGCCATGTTCTAACATAGGGGCGGACATTCTGGACTCTACATCTCAGAGCGTGTTTGGTTTTGGTGAACTGCAGGAAGAGGATACATGGTTTGAACTGACAGAGGAGCAACAGGACGCATTTGATGGCGTTAAGTACTTAAACTCATACCTTAGAGAGGAATATCATTCTGTCTGGCAATTGCTCTGGAAAAAGGGACATGGATCAGTTCACGCGACTATACCGCCGCGTAAAACAAAACCGAACCGGCAACCCGACGCATGCAGACTCCATGGTGTTCTTACATTAAATAAAGTTGCTGGAAACTTCCATATCACAGCTGGGAAAAGCTTACAATTACCTAGAGGCCATATACACTTGAATAGGTTATTTGATGACACACCACAAAATTTCAGCCATAGAATACATCGCCTCAGTTTCGGTAGCCCAGCGAATGGTATAATCTATCCTTTGGAGGGTGATGAAAAATTCACTAATGAGGAAAACATGCTTTATCAGTATTTCATTGAAGTCGTACCAACTGACATAGATACCGACTTTCAAACAATAAAAACCTTCCAATACTCTGTAAAAGAGTTGGAGAGGCCTATAAGTCATAGCCACGGTTCTCATGGTGTACCAGGAATATTCTTCAAATACGATATGGCTGCATTAAAAGTAAAGGTTTACCAAGAACATGAACATTTAGTACAGTTAACTTTAAGACTCTTTGCTGTGGTAGGTGGTATATATGTAATAGGTGGATACATACATTTAATTATAACAATAATTAAGTCAAGTTACTTAAAAATAGATCCACCACATATAAAACAAGAGCAGGAGCCAATAATTGAGAATAAGTCACATGTCTCTAAAACAAATCCTTTGTTTAACACAACCGAGTTAAGTGTTCCTCTCGATATAGTAAAACAATTGTAGAGAAATATATTTAGATTTAAGTTAGAGCCATCTAATTTTTTATATACACTATTATATATTTTCTTAGGGTGAAAATAAATTTTGAATATTTAAATGACATAGAATATGATCTGTCCACTTTCCTAGTATGTTTAATTGTTTATGTCTACAATATTTTTAGTAATTTCAGAACTGATTTTAATAATTTTTTTACTGAGGTAATTTATACATTTATAAGATGGTTTCTGTAAGAGTATAGTGTATTTTTATATACAGTTATATATATTGTTTCGGACAGTTTATTTTTTATGACATTGTTTATCTGATTATCAATTCATGTGATTGTCTCTGCAATAGTAAATATACAGTACGGTGAAGCTGTGAAGACCTTGCCAGGTCAATAGCATAGTCAGTTCGAGAAAAAAAAAAGTAAATGTAAATGTATGTATGCAATATAGATAACATTTGGCACCACTGATCAATAATTTTAAATTTATTTTACACTGAACAATCTGACAATGTTGCAGTATGCAAAGTGCAAACTATTAAATGCTTATAATATTATTATTTTTTTAATAAATAAAATCACAAGTATTATAAAACATTTTTTTACTATATACAAGTTGCATTTGTACTAATATATTATTTTTAAGACGTATTACTTCTACTGTAAGTTTTAATTGTGATTTTTAATGTATATTTGTAATAATTGTAGGATTAAAATGATAATTGTCTGGTTAATATTTTAGTAATTGACGTTTTTTTACATATTTCTATATTATTGTATTAAAATAAAATGTCTTATGATGACTTAAGTGTTCCAACAAGATGGTGGCTTCTTGTCCGAACTTGGGAATTTGTGGTAACTCTGGACACATGTTAGATATTATTATTTCCCATGTACTTGTGCATAATAAGCAAAGTGTATTACATATACAAATTGCTACCAATACTAATGATAAAGATCCAAATAATGCATAATCATTATGTAAAGTCCTCTGCCATATCTATCTGTCTGTTCGTGATAAACTCAAAAACTACTAAACAGATTTTCATGTGGGTTTCACCAGTAGATAGAGTAACTCCGAGAAAGGTTTAGGTCTTAATTTATCTATATTTTTTTCATTATCAGGGCACGACAATGTCTGCTGGGCCTGCTAGTGATGAATCATTACATAATATAAAACAAAGTCTCCTATCGCGTCTGTCTGTCTGTTCGCGATAAACTCAAAAACTACTGAACAGATTTTCGTACGGCTTTCACCAGTAGATAAAGTGATTCATGAGGAAGGTTTTGGTATATAATTTCACAAGGATTTTTTTTATAATCATGGCGGGGCCCGCTAGTATAAAATAAAAGACACTGTGACAGACTTTAATGCCACTAAAACCTCTTTAAGTACAATTAAAAAAAAATGTGATATCTGACAGGCTAAATTTTTTATTTTTATTTATACAGATGTAAATGTGATCAATTTTGGTGCTAAATGTGAAAATTTTAACTCTACATTAACTTAACATTTAAATTGTAGCGAATTTTAAAATGTAATTAATAGTGAATATAAATAGAATATATAAGAGAACAATTTGGAATGTACGTATATTTCTGACATGGTAAAAATATATTTTGTAGATACGTAATAAATAATTAATCTGTAGGTATTCTTAATTACAATCAACACCAATTTCTGTGTAACTTATAGATGATGACTCAAATTGCATTTTCAAATAAATCTTGGAACCGAAATTAACTTTTAATTACGCATATTATTTTTATTGGTTTTATTTTATTTTTGATAACCAATCGTCCAGATTTATTCGCCATTATCGAGTAGGTAATAAAAAAGGTATTACAAGTGTCTTGCGATAATTTCAATATTCTAACAATATTATGGCTCCAGTGTTAGATATTTCCAGGGAATTTTTGTGGCAAGAATTCATGCTCCATGCTATTATTCCTCATCAAATTTATTTGTGCGCAATTACTGAACTGTATTACGTAAATCATCACCAGTATTACAATATATAGAGTCAAATAACACAAGATTGTGAATAAAATCCACTAAATGACAGACTAAGATGCCACCAAAAACTCATTATTGGCTATGTTTTTCTTTCATGGAGTTTTAGCCCATGACATCAGGATTACGTTGGCCTAGTTGTTTTCACAGATTTTATTTATAAATTACTAGCAACCAAATTATATACCGAAAGAGCGTCAGTACAGACGGGTTATCAATACAGGATTCATACCAAGGTGCACCACAAGACTATTCCTCTCTGACTTCTTCTAAACATATACTATTGTTTAGATGTTCTTGTGTAATACGCAAATTAAATTTTACTATTTTGTTGACTTAGCAATATTATCAAGATCTCCTTTAAAAATTATTTCTATAAATTCCTTTACAATAATCATTGCTGAACAACGCCCAATTTATCAGGGTAGGCCTAGAAGCATGAAAATTATCATATGAGGCCGTGAGGTACACACATGTATCTCACTGATTCCTATATCCTATCCTCCTATATCCTATCCTATATCCTATATCCTATATGGTAAAAAAAAAATTACATAGGAGTTCCTTATGTAATAGAGATGAACAGTAAGGAAATATAAAAAAAAAATCAACTGTTATCCTGATAGAAGGTTCCTGAGATATTGCCATTAGATACACTTTTATAATAATACTAGCGGGCCCGGCAGACGTTTATGAAAAATCCTTGACAAATGATATACTAAAACGTTCCTCATGAATCACTCTATCCACCGGTGAAAACCGCATGAAAATCCGTTCGGTAGTTTTTGTGTTTATCGGGAACAGACAGACAGACAGACGCGGTAGGGGACTTTGTTTTATACTATGTAATGATAGTAGTACCCTATAATTCGAAACTTAGTGAAGACGCCAAAAAATTCGAGATATAGAGATTTGGACTTGAATGGATTTTGTTAATTCGACTTGTAGAGGTTAAAATTCATTTTTACAAATTTTGATTGACATTGTAGGCACGTTCTTTCATAGGTGGTAGAGCCACGCTGAATCTATTACTGGTTCCAGCATGAATGGGTCGGCTCTCTAGGGGTACTACCACCCTCTCATTGAAAACCGACGTGAAGGAACTGCTTGCATTGTTGCGTTTCGTTCGGTCAGTGAGAGCGTCGGATAACCCACCTCCCCCTCCCCCTCCCCCAAACACAGGGTGGCAACGCACTTGCGACTTGATGATCACTTAACATCAGGTGACCCACCAGTTCGTTTGCCTCCTATGATATATTAAAAAAACCGTTAACTTATTTCTCATCAAGCTATTGAGGAAATTAATTTCAAGAGATCCAGTTAGTAGTTTGGTACAATCAAATGTTGCATGGACGAGGTACATAGGCCCAATTTAATTTTTCAAGTTATCTTGGGAAAATCTGTACGGAAATTGCTTGTAGGGGGCCAGCTGATTATTTCGACTCATAAAGGGTTGAAATTTCGGGTAATGGAGGTTGTCAGGCTTGAAGGGAAAACATTCATCGAATTTTAAAGGTTTTTGACTTATCGAGGTTCGACTTAAAGAGGTTCTAATGTATAAAGAATATTTTTTTATCGCATGGCACTATGCCTGATGCTTAAAACAATTCAATTCAAGAACAAAGAGGACTTCCAAGAGATCCACTGGTGCATCTAAATCCTAGCCTAAGCCTAGACCCGTGAAGCCCGGGCCTAGGGTGACGGGACTTTCGGGGCGGCAAAATTACCGAACAATTTTAATTAAAGAAAAAAAGAATGTTTATTGCTTTTGCTGCAAATTACTGAAACATTTCTAGTAACAATTTTAAATGTCGTATTTATCCATAATTTTATAGGTGCAATGTGATTTTTTTGTAAGATAATGAACATAATCTTTTCTCAATTTTACAAAATTAATCATAGAGGAAGATAAAAATTTCTACATATTATAAAACAAAGTTCTCTGCCTCGTCTGTCTGTATCTCTGTCTCTTCGCGATAAACTCAAAAACTATTGAACAATCAGTCCGCCGGGCCTGCTAGTATTTGATATTTCTTAACACCTTTACTGAATAACATTAATTTAATGTTGAAAAGTTCTGTTTTTTTTAAACGTAAATACGTCTTGTTTTAAATTATGATGCGATAAATAAACTAGAACGCCGTTAGGTGCTTAACGACACATTTTCAGTTTCGGAATTGTAACTAGCCAGAGGATTATTAGAAACAACTTTTGTCTTCACGCTTATTTTCATTCTAGTCTGTTGTCGTCGTGGTTTTAAAATTTAATCTCTTGAGCGTTTACAAAACTTTACTATTTATCAACGTCCATAGGTAATTTGGATAGCATTATTTTACCAGTGGCCGATGAAATATTTGTGATAAAATTTTAAATGAAAGTTATCACTCTTATCGTTCTAATTATTATTATCGCATTGTTGATAAACATCGCGCCTATAATCTACTAGTGATTTTTTATGTTACGTGCATTAATACTTTTTTCCGCAATTATATGATATGACTTATTAAAAGACAAATAATGATTTGAAACAGATGAGGCAGGTGCTCATAACTTCCCCTTAAAATGCTTTACATGCGGGGGTCATGGGGCCTGGTAAACGGTTTTATGGTCGTCTCCGTCACACTCGCTCAAACGGTGATCTACCATCGCGAAAGCGAGCTCGGCTTCGCATCATATTGTGTCGTTTTCGTTTTGATCTCATCGCAAACGTGCCATTCGTGCGGCGACGTCGCTACATGTTCGACGCTCTGTAACGTTCGGCCAACGAAACGCATATTCGAAAAGTTTCACAACTTTTTCATTACGTGCCCTTGTGGACTATTTTTCTCTAACAAAAAAAAACAAGTGCGGTGATAGTAAAGTGTAAGGTTTTATTGTGTCTGTGAAGTGTGTTCGTTTTTATTGTTTACGACTAATTTACCGTTTCAATTGAACGTTTACTGTTTTGGTTGATAAAAAGCGCGAGTTGGGACGCGATCTTCAAGAGGACCGTATATGGTTTACGTTGAAGCTTGGGGGCTGGCGTCAGTCGGTGAAAGTAGACCTTTGTTAAGTTCATAAGGACACGGGCGCTGTTAGCAACTCGCTTGTAGTGACGCGACTCGTTTCGCTTGCAGTTTGCGAGGTGAGTGGTATTTATTACCTACTTCGTTGCTCTTCGATCTTATACAGTTATCTTTACCGAGAGTATTTAATCGTTGCATTCAAAATAGTATTTCTTTCACTTCGATTTATATGGGGACGCACCGTTATGTCATTATACAGTACTTTATGCGGGACGACTGCTGATTTCTCAAGTTATAAATAAATCTTTGACTTTATTACGATTAAAAAGTAACCAATAACCATCTCCTTAACACGTGATCGTTGAATCGAACGCGGACTTTTTTTTAAAATTAATCGATTGCTGTGAGTCATTCGTACAAGTTTTTGATAATTGATATTTCATTTAATACTCGAATTTTGTCAATTGAACGTGTAGCGACGTCTGTCGTCCACGCCATTGATATTATGGTCTGGTGACTGTAGGTCAGTGCCCTGTATGTACCCTACCTGTTTGAACCCCGTTCCCAGTCAAGCCGGTTTCTCCTACGCTGCCGATTATGAAAAAATATGTCAGGTTTTCGAACTGACATTGGCTAATATATTGTTTTGATTTCTTCGATATCTATAAACTTCTTATGAATGTTTAACTATGCACTGCTTGACTTTGTGACAACTTATTATATTACTGAGAGGTGCATTAATAAATATAAAAATAAAGTTGGTTCTTTGAAAATACGAAAAAAGGTGTTATATTACATTATAGTTAAAAATATTTACTGGTTATGAAAATAACGTACCGAGATTATATATTCGTTTTCTTAAAATTAGATATTAAACTACAAGTTAACGGAATTTTTTTTAAACTGATACCATAGAACTATGGAAAGTCTTACTTAATCCATTGAAACATGATATCATAAGATCACAGATATTAACGATGTTTAGTATGCAACATGTAGAGTGAGTGATAAGCCAAAGTCAAGGTTTATGGTAAATATTGACATAATGATTCTTCACTAGACACGACAAGCAAGTCTTATCTCGTCTTGCGCAAAGTCAAATGTATGTACGTGTGCTTAACAATTTTATCTAGTAATTAGAATAAATACCTTATATTTCAATATTCTCACGTTAATTATGACATAGGAATAGAGAATTACAGCGATGGTGGCTTAGTTGATAGTGTGTTAATTTAGCAACACCAGTAATAGTTTCTTAGGTAATGTGTTAGGTTTTAGAATAAAGTCCCAAAACATATTACCGATTTGCCGGACTGTAAATTTAAGCGCCATGTCAAGCGGGTTTTTGGTGTCGAAAGGCTATTATAGAGTGGATCAATATGTGAACGATGATGTCTGGAATTGACTCCTCTCTGTGCATCCACTAAAAACGGTATTGTAATGTATAATGTGTTCCAAATATATATTAAAAAGATGCACCCCCAATCGAGTTTCTTGCCGGTTCTTCTCGATGACTGGGTTGTTGTTTTCCGAACCGGTTTTAGTTTTGACGTTCATAAGCGCCTTATTATTGACGGCTTTGCGGCGATCATGCGCAAACCATGCGCTTCTATCATGCGTCGCACGCGCGCCAGCCCCAACAGCATATTGCGTGCGCTGGTGGACCGGTGAGACTCTCCGATGCTGGCTCGCTGGATACGGCTACATGCAGTCGTACAATGAATATCCACCATCACCGGAGGGTCCACTCGGACCTGCCACTTAATGTTATATTCTGTGGTTTTGTTTATAATTTATTTTTCTGTTTTATTATTATTACAAACACTATTTTTTTAAACCTGTAATTGTACCCACAAATATGGATGTAACGATGAGTCTGAAATAAATGATATTATTATTATTATTATAAAAGGTTGGAACAGTGAATTGACAGCTGATAGAAAGACTGGAAGAGGACAATATGTTGTGTCGATGCTACTTAGGTGGGGTATGGACATTATAATAAGATAATCAACTCGATTTCCGAAATCAATCCGATTTCCAATATATCTCTAGGTAGCACACATATTCATATGTTTTATTTAATTTGGTTAATTTGATAAACTATTTATTTTCCGCTTTTTAGTGCCTTATGGGTTTTTGATTGATATTGAAGTCGATTAATACTTTTTTTTGAAAATTTATTTTATTTATGTAACGATATTGTATCATTTTTTTAACGTCGCGTTGTCAATTTGTGGTACATTGGTGTTCCCGCTTTGTGTTCTTTTCTTTTTCTCTTGAATATTTATACATTGCGTAAAGACATTATTACAAATATATAGGTAAATTCAGAAATACAATCAATTTTGAAATCATAAAAGCTAATCTTACGATTTTATATATCTTCGTACTCTGAGACAAAGCGTCTGCCAACATCGAATTACAAGTACTATCATGGATCGAGAAATTTAAAAGAAATTTCTAATATTTTCATATTGAACACATTCCATCAAAATATAATAATATTCTCTTTTTGATACTTTTCGATCTCGAAAAATCGATTTAGTCCGTTGAGGACTTTTAGATATATTATAAGAGAATAAGCCTTAATTATCTATAATAATCTTCTATTTAAGTAATTTAGGCTTGTAGTATTAATAATAACCCACTAAAGAAGTAAGTTTATACTTCAAAAAGTTTATCCGATATTAAATAATTTGTTGATAATCATTCTAGAAGATTATAACGGACTTTGATATTGTAAAATGAGACTATTATGTTATTGTATGGTACATAATAAAATATTATGAAATGTGACATCGAAACTAGAAACAAATATTTTGATTGCGTAAACAAGGTGAACAGGAAATGTATTACGTTTCGTTTTGCACAATGAAGGAGTTTCTACTATATACCTCTTTTTTAATAATGTTGTCGCAGTCGCCAGCAAAAACAAAAGGAGGTCGTAAGCCACATGACTAACTGCTAAACTCGTCACTGAGTGTTCTATTTTTTGTGTTTTCTGTGACTTTTTAGTGACTGACTAAAAAGTTATAAAAAATATTATTTGTTGAATTACAAAAACCAGGCTACTCTGAAATTGAATTGTCTGTGGTTTGTCCTCTTCAATTTCCGAAATGGCTGAACCCGTTTTAACGAGCTCTTTACTATAAAAGGTTTTTACAGAGTTTATCCAGGCTATCAATATACTTTTCCATACATAGAGCTTCCATAGGAGCCATAGAGTAATGAAAATAACTGACACAGGTTAATTAGCCTCTCGGCTGATTTTTTAAGAAACTGATCTCAAAATAGCGGATCACGTTTTTAATTTCACGGCAACGTAAATTAAAAAAATCATGGTTTACTAAAAATAACTCGTATAAATGAAAAAAATATTTAAAAATAAATTTTACATATAAGCTATGATTTTACAATACATAATTTGTTACTTTTCAAAGTTTTGTAATAAATCATGCACTTTTTAAGCTTATGCTGCCAACAGTCTATTGACCTGTGCCTCATGAGATGTACATTCTTTTGTATGGAGCTTAAACCTTTATAGTTTTGGACAGTCCAGTCAATTATAAAAATCACTGTACAGTACCCAAATCGCATAAAACTTATGGTTTACGAGATAATAAAACCGTTTTCATGTTAACGATGTTGCAGGCACCAACTAGTATATATTATATAATAGCTGTGACGGCGATTTCATCCGCCTAGAACCTGATGTACAAAACAGTGACTAGTAAAGTCATCTGTCTAATCGGTCTAATTACTTACTATTTTTCTCTCGTACTTAAGTCGCGTCGTCATTAACACTACAATAACTTTTGATAGTACGCACCGATTTTAATGAAACAAAGACTAAATGTTACTCAAAGATATGGTTTATGGTTTTTTAAGAGGTTTTATCATGAATGCAGTACTTTAGCAGTGATGCGTGTTCAAACAAACAGACAGACAGACATTTCTAAAAATGATTGAAATATATTTTATTACTTATTCCTAGATACATGCAACAACCGTTTTTTACAAAAATCTAATAATTACAGATACGTTAGATTTACATTCTTAGTATATGTATACACTAGCGGGCCCGGCAGACGTTGTCCCGCCTTGTTTATAAAAAAATCCTTGACAAATTATATACCAAAATGTTTCTCATGAATCACTTTATCCACTGATGAAAACCGCTTGAGAATCCGTTCAGTAGTTTTTGAGTTTATCGCGAACAGACAGACAGACAGACGCGGTAGGGGACTTTGTTTTATACTATGTAATGATATATAAATTGTTTAACACCTAGTCGTTAGAATGGAGTTTACCCACATTTGGTAACTTGGCCATCCCACACGCGTTACTCAATTCCTTATATTCAAATCGTACAATTTACGATAAAGTGTGTGTACACAAATAAGGTTTGTTGTTACAACAAACATGGATTCTTAATTCGTTGTTACGAATGTGATGAAGTCATTCAATACTTCCTTTTATGGCCTCTTTATTAATATAGTTATTGAGGCGTATTGAAATGGAAAATAAACGTTTTTGTTCAGTCATTCTTCAATAAGAATGGTTTAGTTTTGTCGGAGTCATGTAGTGGATTTTATATTTTATTCAAAATCTTGTGTTTTTTGACTGTGTATTTTGTAATATTGGTGGCGTTGTACGTAATATAGTTCGGTTATTGTGCACAAGTGAAGTGGATGGGAAATAATACCGCGGAGTATGAACTCTGAGATGCAACGAAAACTTCCTGGAAAATTCTAACAAGGGAGCCACCATCTTGTTAGAACATTGACACTAACACAAGACATTTGTAATATGTACTCGACAGTGGCAGTAATAATCTAGAAGATTGGTTAATGATAAAATTATAAAAAGAATTAATCGAGTTGATGTTTTTTTTTAACAATTCCTTTTATTCGGGTCGTAAGTCACGATGGTCGTATCAGATTGGCTGGCGACAATCACATATCAAGTGTAACAACTGCGATAGTTCTTTTGTTTATACCATGATAGTGATAAACAAGCATACAGGTTCCCTGGTGGTAACTGGCCACCGCAGTGCATGTACGCATGCAATACCGAAGGTATCACATACGTGTTCTTCATTCTTAAACCTCTGATCAAATTATGATCCGCTATGTTGTGACATGGGTGTTAAAATGAGCCGAGAGGTTAAAAACCTGTTTACTTCGCTCTTAAAGAACACCGTGTCGCTTGTTTTTGGACCCGTGTTTTAATAATTCCTTACAATAATGTAGTCTTTTAGGTCCGGGTTGTATCGGCCTCACTTTTATTAAAATATTGCTTATTTTGTACCCAATGTTATCGTGATGGAAGATTTAAAAACTCAACCACGAGAGAACAAATGAAGTTTTCTGTTGACACAAGCCACCTGCGTGCACGCTAGTCTACACAACGTTGTTAACTGTGTTGCCACAAGTACAGTTTTATCTGTAACCTCTCGATTTTATGAGACACGAATAAAAAAAAATATTAAACAGAATAAAAATAAAGAAGAAAAATATCAATAGAAGTATTTTTAAGGTAGATTATATTGGAATCTCCAAAAGCGTTAAATGTAAAGAATTTCATTACAGACAGGTTTAGAACAAAAACAAGTTTAAATTTTTCTCTACAATTTGTGTTAGGTACGTGTTAAACGTAAGGTAGTTATGTATTTGTGTGTTTGCGTGTCTGTCTGGGTGTATATATGTATATATATATACATACAAACCAAATAAAATTGTAATTCATTCACGTGTACACTGTTTCATGTGTACACTGTTTCACGTGTACTGATACACGCAGTGTTTTTTCTTAATACTTATAACCTCTAGATAGATTACAATTACACTGTTGCTAAGAATATTGTGCAGACTTAGTTGTGTAGCTCTTAGTGAGCCTGAAACATGCAGTGACCAGTTTGTTATTGTTTCTAGTACTTACATTATGTCGGTGTTTTACTAAATCCAGATTATCTAAGTTTTTGCGGACGTACATCAAATTCTCAAGAATATATTGGGAGAGCAGAGTTAAAATAGAGTATTTAGTCTTCTTCTTTATTTTTGGCAACCAATCTTGTACTAGACTATTACTGCCATTGTCGAGTAGGTAATATTACAAGTTTCTTGCGATCATTTCAATGAACTAATAAGATGTTGGCCGTCTTAGAATTTTCCAGGGAGTTTTTGTGGCAAATCAATATCCATGTTCCTTGGTATTATTTCCCATCCACTTCCCTTGTGCATAATAACCAAACCATATTACATAAAACACCACCAGTATTACAAAATAAAAAGCCGAATATTACAAGATTGTGTTTAAAATCTCAAATTTACTACATGACATTCCAAGATACCGCCAAAAACTCATTATATATTCTTATATGTATAGCCAAGTATTTATTATCGATTTTACTTTCGCTTACATATTTTTGTTCACATTCCGAGTTGAAATGTGTTAACAATGAGAGTATTTGAAATCTGTGTTTATGATATCGTTACTATAAAAATATCCTGCATGGAACGTATGAATATATTGTTTATGTTATTTTATTATGTTTACGTTAAAACACGAGACATCTGGTAACACTGGACGCCGTGTATTTTTTATACTATTGAACATGTGTGCGTCGACTGTTGAATTCTTTTTAAATTAGATGTAGTTCTGTATCAGAAAGCGAACGTTTCATTGGCTGTTTGTTAATTTTCACGCGTAATTAAATCAACGAAGCATTACTGATATAATCAAGAGGTATAATTGGTCATATCACTACATATTATAAAACAAAGTCCTCTGCCACGTCTGTTGTGTGTCTGTTCGCGATAAACTCAAAATTACTGAACGGATTTTCATGCGGTTTTCTCCAGTAGATATATATAATAAAGAGTATACTACCTATAAATAATAACTTTATTTATCTTATATAATAATACGTGAAGCCAAAACTTTGTACCACTTTTTAAGCGAATTGCGCCAACGGATGAACTTGAAATTTAGCATTGTTAAAGTTTATATGGAGGAGAAGTGCACAATGCATTGTTTTATATAAAATGTATTAAAAACATTACATTAATTAAAATATACGTTACTCACACTACTGCTTGAATGACACACAACATATACACACATGTAAATGAAAAAGATGTTTCACATCCCTCATTTTACTCTTACGTTCCATACCTTACATGCCCTTTGAAATCAATTGGTCAAATTGTAGGTTAATTTTATAATAATATAATATGTAAATTCATAACATACATGAGTAATTAATTAATAAATAATTTGTCTTTGGTAAAATTATGAAACCACTGAAACAATTATTATTCTCTTTGGTCTTATTGAATGTAAAAATGAATTATGGTCAAATTTCGACCACTTGGCGATCACTAGTTTAATAAAATACCTTTCCTATATACCTATAACGTATTGCTAGATATTAATGTATCCTAGCGCCTGAATTAAGCCGAGCCTATATTTCATTCTTTTCCTGTGACATATTATAAACTTGATATGACTTATTCACATTTTAATTCAATAACAATTTATATGGAGTTTTTGGAGCGACCTCATTCTGCCATGTAGTGGTTTTTATATTTTGTAATATTGGTGATGTTTTACGTAATATAGTTCAATTATTGTGCACAAGTGAAGTGGATTGGAAATAATACCACGGAGCATGAATTCTAACATGCCACAAAAGTCCCCTGGAAAGTTCTAACAAGGGGCCACCATCTTGTTAGAACATTGAAATTATCACAAGATATTTGTAATATTGTTATCTACTCGAAAACAGCAGTAATAACCTGGAATATTCGTTGCAAAAAAATAATATGACATAAAGCACTTCGCGATCAGAATGTAACAAATTAGACTCCATACAATATTGTCATCTTGAATTATTGTGCAACTTAAAAATTTATAGACTAAAAATAAATGTATGACAAATCTGACAGAATAAATCCAAATTAGATTTAAATGAGGTCGTGAATTGCAGGCATAACCGCCGCAAGATGTTAGTGTAAACAAAACAGCGAGCCGAAAATAACAATACACCGGCGACGCAACACGTCTAAAGACGATGGTCTATTTTGAAAACAGGATGCGGGCGACATCTATTATGTTTTTTTCTTGTTGTAATATGATATTGCACTCGTTAGATCTTTATACTCACACAAGAGGTTACAAGTTGTGGTATACTTATAAATTTACTACTAGCTGTACCCGCGACTCCGTCCCCGTGTAACCTAATGTAAAAAAACAGTGACTAACAAAATCATACGAATATATTAAGTCCATTTACTTATCTACTTTTCTCTCGTACTTAAGTCACATCGTCATTAAAATTACAATAATTTTGAAAGAGTCAACCGATTTTAATGAAATCCAAACTAAATGTTACTCGAGGATATGTGCTATGGTTTTCTTGGTGGGGCTTAATCCTGATCGCAGTACTTTAGCATTGATGTGTGTTCAAACAAACAGACAGGCAGACAGGCATTTCTAAACATTATTGAAATGTATTTTATTACTTATTCCAAGAAACCTGCAACAATTTTTTTCACAAAAATCTAAAAAGTACAGACACGTTAGATTTACAATCTTATTATATGTATAGATATAGATATGATGGTAAATCAATACGCTTGTATAATATAATCTTAGGTAGAACATGGTAATTGTATCTGATCAGATAGCTACAAACATTCAGCCGATGTATTTCTAAAAATTAAGCGGAATGATCGTGTCTAATTGTCTATACCCGGATTTTGTAGACTTCTAGATATTCGCCGTCATCTTTGAATTACACTGCTTATAACATTAGGTATAGTGCCGTCGTTTAGTCATGTTACAATAAAAAATAATAAACAAACTTGCTTATAAAACTTGGCCTCGGAAAGTTCAAATGATGGAGTCACGAATTACCAGATAATTCAATGAAGTTGTATTAAATAATTTATTTTTGGAAGCAACAACAAATGAACATAACACTTAGCGGCACCTTCATACAAACGATCAGATCTGTCTGCGTTTCACGGAAATAGATTTTTTTTTTCGAATAATTAAATAGACATTTGGACCGTCGCGTCATTTCGTGTTTAATTTAGTTACTAGCTGTGCCCGCGACTTTAAAACAGCGATTGATAAAGTCAGCTGAATGTATTAAGTCGATTTAATTATCTACTTTTCTCTCGTACTTAAGTCGCGTCGTCATTAAAATTACAATAACTTTTGATAGAGTGGACCAATTTTAATGAAATAAAGACTAAGTTATTCTTGAAGATATGCTTCATGATTTCCTTGATGTTGTTTTATTGTGAACCCAGTACTTTAGCAGTGATGCGTGTTCATATAAACAGACAGATAGACAAACAGACATTTGTAAAAATGATTGAAATCTATTTTATTAATTATTCTTAGACAGTTGCAACAATTTTTTTCACGAAATTCGAAAAATTACAGACGCGTTAGATTTACATTTTTATTATATGTATAGATAGAAGATAGTTAGTGTGGGTGTGTAATACAAACTGTGTATGTGTATCAATGTGTGTGAAAAGAGAGATAAATGCATAAACAAGGAGTTTTTAGCGGGATCTTAGTCTATGATGTAGTGGATTTTATGTTTTATTCATAATCTTGTATTATTTGTCTCTTTATTTTGTAATATTAGTGGTGTTTTACGTAACACAGTTCGGTTACTATGCAAAAGTGAAGTGGATGGGAAATAATACAACGGGGTATACATTCACCATCTTGTTAGAACATTGAAATTACCGCAAAACACAGTCCGGTGAAGCTGTTAAGACCTTGCTAGGTCAATAGCGTAGTCTGTTCGAAAAAAAAGAAAAACCGCAAGACACTTGTACAACATTATAATCTACTCGACAATGGAAGTAATAATCTGGAAGATTGGTTGCCAGAAATAAAATAAGAAAGAAATAAATAAATAAGTAATATAATAGAAATAAATAAATAAGTATAGTAAAAGTACGTTAGAACTTAAGTTTTAATCTGTCACCTACTCGTATTTATTTTGATTTATAAACACGCAATTTAAGCCTATTGTAATACTTTTGTCATTTTGTGTGGTATAAATTGCTTATAGTGCACAAACAAAATGAATTACTAAGGTAAAAACGAAAGAAACATGAATTTTTATTTGCTACAATAACTTCTAGAGAGTTCTAACAATGGAGCCACCAATTTCAAGAATATTGTCGGACGTCGGAAATTTAAAATATATTCTATTGAAATCATTATGGCCAGATTTGTATATACACACGTGTTGCCATTAAAAAGAAGATTAGGTACCTATTAAAAATGCGAAACGTTCACAGACTTTGCTAGACATGACTTTTAATTTTTTTTTATATTCACTGCGTTTTGTTAGCAAATTCATATATTGTAATATACACTAAATTTTTACGCCATAGCTACTGATGTATATCGTATTTTTTATAATTATACATATGATAATGTTTCCAACAAATTTAGTAGGTATGCGCTTGCATTCGTGTTTTGCAACATATGGTGTTCGTAACAATGCAATCGATTCATAAACTGCCTTCGTCGAATGTCGGCCATTGTGAATCCGACAGTAATTCTAATGTTCTGATGTAACATACAATAACTAAATAAGTTTCCTTCGTGATTCCTATACATATAATAACGTGTCTGTACTTTTTAAATTTTTGTGATTTATTTTATTTCAGGTGTCTTGGAACAAGTAATAAAACACATATCACTGCTAAAGTGCTGCGTTCACGGTAAAAACAAAAAGCACATACTCTTAGTTTCATTAAAATCGGTTCACTCTATCAAAAGTTATTGTAATTTTAATGAAGACGCGACTTAAGTACGAGAGAAAAGTAGATAAGTAAACGGACTTAATACATTAAGATGATTTTATTAGTCACTGTTTTTGACATTAGGTTCCAGGCGGATGGAGTCGCGGGCACTGCTAATTTTGAATAAACAAGTGCGTATAATTGGCAGTTTGTTAAATATAAAAAAAAACGAAGAAAATATCAACTTGTAATAATTGTAAAAGCGCCGTGTTGTCAGACATTAACCCTAAGCTTTCTGGGAAGGACTACCTGTCATAGTCATTGAAAAATGGTAGATCGTTTATAGTACTGATTTGGCTAGCTGTCATATAAAATATAGTTTCTTTGAGCTTCGATTATTCCACAAATACTGCGAAATTACTTCAAGAAGGCGTTTATGAACGTCGAAACTACCACCGGTTCGGACAAACAATCCACTCATCGAGAAACTCGATCGGGTTTATCTTTTTATCATATACTAGCTGTTACCCGCGGCTCCACAGGCGCTTTTTAAAAATGTATTAAAGAAATGTAAAATTGTGAGTGGGTGTGTACATTACAGAAACGCTTTTTCAAAAACATTTGTAACTACGATACAAACGCCATCTACTGTAACATGTAACGTGTACATTAGATATATGAATACTAATAGTATATCCAATGGGATGGGATTTATCATCAGCAACATAACTGAAACTTCAACCTACTATAACCAAACTCAGTGCTCACTAACACTATATAAGAAAGTAATGAAAATTATAAGCTATACATTATCGAACAATATATCTTAAATCTTTTATTATATAGATATAATATGCCCGTATTGTCGATATACTTAAGTTATTCTTATACGTTGTTATAATCACTGAGTTATGTAGAAGCAAACGCGGTAAATAAAACAAAATGGCCGCCAAATTGACCAAAAAGATGATATAATTCATATTACATACAAATATATGACTTTCAATTATGTATATTTATTCTTGGAGTCCAGTAAGGCACACGTCTCACTCGGTTGTAACATATTTTTGATCAATTTCACACGGACGAATGCACAGGTACCAGTTAATCACTACATAGTGTACCAATTCAAATAAAAAAGAATCATTAAAATCGGTTCACAATTGACGAAAATATCGATTAACATACATAAAAAAATACATACAACCGAACATAGTAGCCTCGTCCTTTTTCGAAGGCGGTTAAAAAGAAAGTCAAAAATTACCATTTTCATGCCGTTTTCACCAGTAGATAGAATAACGATTCATGTGGAAAGTTTAGGTATAATTTGTCAAGATTATCATTTTATTATCGGGGCGGGACAACGTCCTCCGAGCCCGCTAGTTATCTGCCCGTAAAAGCCCCTTGAAAGTCGGTCCAACCAATTAGGAGATAGTAGGATATTGCGGACGAAGTCTTGAGTAACAAAATAAAATAGTCTAAGTTACTTCTTATAAGGTGAGTTATCTGCCAGTGAAAGTCCCGTGAAAATCAGTTCAAGCATTACGGCCATTCCACTGCGGCCGAAGGCGAATAAAAAACCTAAATGACTTTTTATGAGGTCTGCTATCTACCAGTGAATACCCCGTGAAAATCGGTCCAACCATTTTGGAAATAGCAATGCGGACGAAGCCGCGGACAAATAAAATAGAATATGTCAACCGTTATAATTTCGGCTATCTGGCAGTAAAAAGTAAAAATCCCGTTAAAATAGGTCCAGACGTTTTGGAGACTACCCGGAACAAACAAACAAACAGACAAAATATAATAATCTAAAAATATAGACAAAGTATAAAAAAAATTTTTTTTGGTCATTTGTAGCCATATCCATTCATCAAAAACTTTTTATTTTAATTGTACATACACAAACTTAATTTTTATAATACGTAATAGAGAACAAATAAAAAATTGGAAATAAAAGTAGTATAAACTTTTTGAATAGGAAAACAAAATAAACTTTGAAAATGTTTACAAACTTACCACGTTACCATGGCAACATATATAATACTAACGCTAACGAAGTCTCTCGAAAGGAAAAAAGTGCCCGATTTTGAAACATTTTTCATTGGGGTTCTGCTTCTGTTAGTCTTAGCGAGATGATATATAGCCTAAAGCCTTCCTCGATAAATGAGCTATCTAAAACCGAAAGATTTTCTCAAATCGGACTGGTAGTTCCTGAGATCATAGCGTTCAACCAAACAAACAAACAAACAAACTCTTCAGCTTTATATATTAGTATAGATAATATATATATTTAAAATACATTACATGTTACAATCGTTTTTAGTGCATGCACACAGAGGAGAGTCAATTCCAAACATCACCATATATATCACCAAATAGCTTTTTGACACCAAAACTCGCTTTATATGGCGCTTAAACCTACAGTCAGGCAACTTACACACTTACCCAATAAAACAGTGACTAGCGTGATGTTGTTAGAAAGTTTCTTCACGCAAATAACGTACCGAGATGTTGTTTATTGATTGTTGCCGCGCTAAATAATTGGCCTCTAACGCAGACGTGCGTGCGATAGTTCCATATATAAGTCGCAATGGTAAATAACGCTTCTATGTACTTATTAAACATTAACTCAACACGCTAACGGTTTATTTACATTAGTACACTCACGCTTGTGTTATTAAAGGGTAGGTAAAAAGCGTCACATCTCTGAGAGATCCACTGCGGTGTTGTATTAAATTGCCGCGAAGTATTGGCGAATACAAACTCCGAGAAATCCACAGTTATATTTCTTATAGATATATAATTATTTCTTATTTCTTATATTATCTTATATTCAGGTTCAGGTTTTCTCACGATGTTTTCCTTCACCGTCAACCGATAGTGTTACAGATTTAAAATAGTAAAAGTACGCGAACTCAGAAAAATTATTTGCTGTTTAATAATAATTGCTAACATCTACACCTTATCTATACTAATATTATAAAGAGGTAAAGTTTGTGAGTTTCTGACGTTGTGGCCGTTGTAGGGGGTAATCTCAGGAACTACTGAGATTTGTCCGATTTGAATAATTTTTTCGGTGTTATATAGCTCATTCATCGAGAATGGTTATAGGCTATATATCATCACGCTAAGGCCAATAGGAGCGGAGCACAGATGAAAAATGTTTCAAAATAGAGATGTTTTTTTCTTTTTGAGAGCTTCTGCTGCGTATCAGCGTTAGCCCAGAGTAGTAACTACTACTACGCGGACGAAGTCGCGGGCAGGGGCTAGTCTATACATATAATAAGAATGTAAATCTAACATGTCCGTACTTTTTTGATTTTCGATAAAAAAAATTGTTGCCGATGTCTAAGAATAAGTAATAGAATACATTTTAATCATTTTTAGAAATGTCTGTCTGTCTGTCTGTCTGTTTGTATGAACACACATTACTGCTAAAGCACTAGGTTCATGATAAAATCTCACTAAGAAAATCATAAAGCATATCCTCGGGAGTAACTTAGACTTTGTTTCATTAAAATCGGTCTACTTTATCAAGTTATTGTAGTTTTAATGACGACGCGACCTAAGTACGAGAGTAAAGTAAAGAAGTAAATGGACTTAATACATTCAGAAGATTTTATAAATCATTGTTTTTTACATTACGTTCCACGCGGACTGAGTCGCGGGCCAATGCTAGTTCTATCTAAAATGTAATCCGAATCTTTTTAACCTTTCGAACGTGATTGGAGGACAGTTATGCAAATATGTTATTTTTATTGCATCACGGCAAAGTGACTGCACTATGCCTGATGGTAAGCACAGTACAATCCAAAAACAATGGCGACCACCGAGTGACACACTATCCATCGCCGATCGCCACTGGCTGATCCCGAAACGCGACCCACAGAAGCGAATCACAATGATGGGCTTTTTCGCCATATACATGGTGGTTGCGACCCAATCAGGCTATAAAACCCTACCGCTTTCGCCATTGCCTCGTTCGTTATTCAGCAGGGTGCACCACGTGCAGTTGATGTTGGCTTGGGTGTCTCAAATTCTATGATGTTATTCGACACCCCTTACACCCCCCACCCCACATCCCAAATAAATCCCCAAGTTTACATTGATTGTATAAATATAAGGTATCTATTACACTGAATAGTAGTGAGATAAAAAGTATCACGATACAATGAATGCTCTCGTATTTGTACTATTGAAGCAAACGGCTCGCAAATAAATCACAGGACAATAGACGACCACTCTTAGAACTCTCGGATCATTTATTCAAAAGATACAATTTTCCTCGAACTGAATTTATGGTAATAATATACTCTCATATAAAAAAGGAAGCATTTATTTGGTATTGAAGCATGGACAAAGTAAACACAGAAAAAACTAATACATATTAATAGTTATTGTGTTGCGAAATTATAACATTGCGGCAAGCGACACTTATAACATACCAGTTGACCCGTGCCCACTTTGTTGGGCTGTAAACATTTATAAAAAAACTATTTTTTTTGTAGGCATTATCAAGCTCTACAACTTTTCTCTAGAACTCAATCATATATCTCTCATCGTTAAGGCAGAGTTCGTAAGAAACGTTTTTGTTTGACTGTTTTTTCTCCGACTTATTTTGCAAATCCGACTACCGCAAAAAAGTCTTTTTACTTTTCGGGTTAATATATAGCCTATGACACTCACAAATAATGTGGCTTTCTGTTGATAAAAGAATTTTCAAAATCGGTTTAGTAGTGCCTGAGATTACCCCCTACAACATCACAAACCTTACCTCTTTATAATATATAGATTGACGATTATCTTGCTACTTAACTAAAACTTGCTTTTATGGTGGAAATGAAAAACAATTTATTATATGATAGTTATGAATTTGTTTCACAGCTATTGTTTATATAGTATGAACTAGCTTCAGTTCGCGACATGGTCCGCGTGGAACAGTTACTTTAGGCTAACGCTAACACGCAGCGAAAGCTTTCAAAATGAAAAAAGAACGATTTTGAAACATTCCTCATTGGTGCTCCGCTCCTATTGGTCTTAGCGTGATGATATATAGCCTATAACCTTCCTCGATAAATGAGCTATATAGCATTGAAAGAATTTTTAAATCGGACCAGTAGTTCCTGAGATTACCCCCTACAACCGCACTAACTCACAAACTTTACCTCTTTATAATATTATAGGTCTTTACCTATGAAATTGCCGTTTTGTATGGAAAAATTGAAACGAATTTTTTTAATGTATTTTTTTATTTGTATTAATCGAAGTAATCACCCATGCAATCAATGCATCTTTGCCAACGCAGAGGCAGTTTATTGATGCCCTTCTTAAAGAAATCAGCTGGACGGGAGGCAACAAATTCTTCAAAGGCATTTTGTACTGCCTCTCGGGTATTGAACTTTTTCCCGCCAAGGAGTTATCCAAATTTTGGAAAAAGTAGTAGTCTGTAGGCGCAAGGTCTGGTGAGTAGGGCGGATGACGGAGAACTTCCAACCCCAGTTCTTGCAACTTGGAGACCGTCTGCTGTGCAGTATGAGCTCGCACGTTGTCGTGCAGGAGCAGCGGAGACGAGCGACTGACCAATGCTGGTTGGAGATGTGCCAGCTTCTCCATCATAGTGTTCAGTTCTTCACAGTACACATCTGCAGTAATGCTCACCCCGTTTGGTAAGAAGCTGTGATGAATCACACCGGCGCTAGACCATCAAACAGTGACCATCACTTTTCTAGGGGTAAGTTTTCGTTTAGGGCATTGTTTAAGTGCTGAACCAGGATCCAACCAACTTGCTGAGCGCCTGCGGTTATCAAACAGAATCCATTTTTCATCGCAAGTAACAATGCGGTTCAAATTCAAAATTCCTTCATTTGTGTGTTTGTTGAGCAGTGCAAGGCACATCTCGACGCGTACTTCGCGCTGGCGATCATTGAGTTCGTGGGCCACCCATTTGTCAAGCTTTTTTACCTTGTCAGTTTGACGCAAATGGACCAATATTGTTTTGACGCTAACGTCGAAAGCTGCTGCTAATTCAGCCGTAGATTGTGTATCATCAGCTTCCACAATCGCCTTTAATTCGTCATTGTCGACCAAAGTCTTCGGACGACCGCGAGGTTCATTTTTCAGGTCAAAATTCCCAGAACGGAAGCGAGCAAACCAATAACAGGTGGTGCGTTGGTTTGTAGTGTTAGCTCCGTAAACGTCGTTGATGTTGCGTGCCGCTTGTGCCGCGTTGCTGCCACGACGGTACTCATATTCCATAATTACTCGAATTTTTAACGTATCCATGATGACAAAAAAGATTGAAACGCGATAAAAATGTAACACTAATAAATAAACAAATGACTACTTTTGGAAAAAGATTTCCATGTTTTTAAAATAAAATTAATTTGAAATTAGAATTCTTAGCCAAACAAAAATTATTTTGATTTGAAATGGCCAGTACTGCAGAACGGCAATTTCATAGGTAAAGACCTATTATTAGTACTTATAGATGAAGAAATTGTGCACATGCTATGTATGAACTTATATCACTGCTACTTTTCATGTGCCTTGTGTTATATATTGTACGATACAAGTGGCACAAATGTACATTACACATATAAACTTAAAAAACTTTACCCTCCTCATACGTCGGGTAAAAAGGAAGCTAAAACTATGATTTACTTTTTTACAAGTTCACAGGCCATCAATCATCATTTCATATCATCGGGTGAGACTTTAAATCTGTCACGAGGAAGGCAACATTCTAAGATCTAAGTTCACAGCAACGCTTCTGAACGAACCGCGTCTAACGCTAAAGAACCGGTACTTGGTTAGAGAAGGACAGAAAAAGAAATACGTATGTACTGAAAGTTGAAGGAGCGAGATAAAATACGCGATTAACCTTTGCTATAAGTTATAATGTCCTATCAGTTTCTCTAGTAATTAAACATGCACTACGTTTGATACGTTGACTTAAACACTTCGACTGTTATTAATTGTGTAAATTAGAAGACTACGTTTCGCTTATCATTCATTTTCTTTTTTCGTCTCCCTTACTCTAACCACAATAATACTTAAACTATGTCTTTCGCGCTATTTTATTCATTATCTATTTATTCTGTCACTCTCATCATGCTATTCTATTGTCTTCCCATTCACTCTTACACCCAGGTTACCTATTTCCATACCTACTACACAACACAACTTAGGTACGTTCCATACCGTATTAACACCAGTCTATCAGGATATATTGTCGCTATACTTAGTCACTATCTAAACAACATTAAAAATAATAAATTATAATATCATCGGTAAATATTTGTCTAATTATATCATAAGGGAGCGTCCAGTAATAACGTGAGGGGATCAAGGGAGAGGGGTTAAGCCAGATCTCAATAAATCTCACGTGGGAACAAGAGAAGGTTTAGGCAAATATCACCTAATTTTTTTCGAACAAAAATGTGATTAAATCTATAGTAAAACATGTTTCTAGAGTAAATTATGCCGAAATCTGACACAATTGTTCTATATATTAAAATCCATAAATAGATGTAAACTTATTTGGTATTGATATTTCAAAATGTAATGTGATAATAATTATAACTAATCGTAATTAATACTGGTAAAAAATTAAAGTAAAAATAATAAAGTATTTTTTTTATAAATCCAACGTATTTATACTCAAAATAAAAAGTTTGTTAAATCTCACATGAGACAACGGGAGAGTGGAGAGGGGTCGAGACAAATCTCACCACATCTCACCGGGGGTAGGGGGAGTCAAAAACGCTTCAGACATTTAGTGGACGATCCCTAAGATAAACTAAACTCAGGATAGGAATAACCCATAACCTATCCTGTATTCATACGATCCAAGGAAGTCTCCACCTATGTAACGTAAAACTTTTGTATAATAGAAGTTCAAACAACCCTTTCGATGGGTCTAGACCGATATTGTTCTGTCTCAAACAATGCATATTGTGATGTTTGTTCTCCGAAATCGTGCTATGCATTACGAAAGTACTCTTCAGAAAACAATGAAGGAACACTTATGTGTAAATACAGAGACCCCTCGGTTAATTGTATGTAAAATATATAGGTTTTATATATAACTTTATGTTGCTTTTACCTCCGTCCGTCTGTAACGTCTGTGTTTCGTCTGGATAGCTTGTCGAGTTTTTGTTTAAAGCCTTGTCATTTCTAGGCTTTATGTCCAATTATTCGTTATTCGGATATAAAGTGTAAACTCTTTATAACGAAGTTCAAGGGACTGAGATGTTTTTTCGTTCTAAAGAGTTTTCGTTATACTGAGAGAAGAGAACAAATTAATGATTCTGTGGTAAACCAACACCATTAGTAGTGGTAGAGCCACGCTGAAGTTATTACTGGTTTCAGCATGAATGGGTTGGCTCGTCCGGGACCCGACCCACAGAAACACCCACATGAAGCAACAGTGCTTGCATTGTTGCGTTTCGTTCGGTCAGTGAGAGCGCCGGAAGCCCACTTCCTTTCTACCCCTCCCCCTCCACCTCCTCCCTCCCCTGGTGTTGCTAGTTTTTATGGAAAGCGGTGATCACTTAACATTAGGTGACCTGCCTGTTCGTTTGCTTCCTATGCTGTAATAATAAAAAAACCAATTTGACTTAATTTTTACGTTTTAGAAAGTTTTTCGTTACAATGACGTTCTAAAGAGTTTACATTGTATAATAATTTAATATTAGATCAAAAATGTAGTCAAAATAAATCAAAATTGTAGTTAAATTCTATATTATATCGTTACATCCAATGATATGATAGCTTAAAAGCTGTAGATACGTCATAAGCGCTTTTAATTACAATATCATTGGTCACAACTAATTTATGATAAAAATAAACATACATGTCATAATTTTCTTTTCAATGTAACCACTTTTTTACCTGACTAACGCTATTGGTCTGATTGACCTTCACAGCTTCACCGGACAAACTAATGTAACCAAACCGTAACACTTTTTCTTATTTTGTTAATCACAAATGAAGCACTAAAGCATTTGTTACAAAAATTAACAAATATTTATCTTTCACTTTTGACGAGTCATCTAGTTACATGTGTTATATTTTCATTTTACATTACTCGTCTATTCGTTACTGTAGTTTGTATTACAAATCAAAAACTTCATGTCGCTGAATCAGAATCTAAAATCCCTGTTTCTGCTCATTGTCAAAATTAAACGTATTTAATTATATTTTTGGCAACCAATCTTCTAGCAGATTACTACTGCCATTGTTGATGAGGTAATGATATTACATGTTTCTTGCTATCACTTCAATGAACTAACAACATGGTGGCCCTCTTGTTAGAACTTTTCAGGGACTTTTTGGGGGCAGTCAGAATCCATGCTTCGTTGTACTATTTCCCAACCCTTTCACCTGTGGATAATAACAAAACTATATTACATAAAACACCACCAATATTACAAAATTTAGAGTCAAATAACACACGATTATGAATAAAAAATATAAAAAACTACTACATGACATTCTAAGATCCCGCCAAAAATTAATAATCTTAAGCGGAGTTTAACCTTCCGTTACAATATATATATATATATATATATATATATGTCATACTGGAAGCATCCAGCAGTCGGAGCATTCAGCAGTCGAAATTAACACATAAATAGTAACGGATATCTAATTACAGAATCTTACGAAGATTCGAATTTCACAGGTGTTTGTTAACAGCGCTATCTATTATGTTAAACGATACTGGCAAGGTATTGTTAATGCTCTTCTATTTGATTATGGTTAATGTGATTTGTTCTAAATTATTAAGTAATTTAGATTAGATTAAACTGTTCATAACTTCTAAGAATTCCACATGTTTATTCACATAAGCACTGATAGAAGTCGCTAAATAAACCGGTGTCACGCCACACTCGACGCGTGCCACCATCTTAAGAAAATGTGCGTCGTACGATAACATTTCTAACTTGATTTGATTCTTGATTTAAAGCAGACCTAAATTAGTGTCACGATAATTAAAATCGGACTTGTGAAATTGTAATAGAAATATTCTAGATTTAAGTAACATTTGGAACCTTTTGTTATTTATTAAAACCGGAAATACAGTCTATGTGCAGTCGAGATAGAATAGTAAAGTTGCTATTTAAAATGAATAACAATGTAATTAAAACATATTGGGATTGTACTATGTTATTAGTATTACTTTGTACTAAAATAATTGTCGATCTAAAATAAGTTTTATAGTAAATAAGGATTTGTAGTACTTCGGTTGTTACAACGGTGAATTATTTTAAGATAATTAATGATAACGTAATTATTCAATGTATGATGTTAAAATCGTTATTTATTTATAATTAGAATTATTAGCGAACATAAAGTGTAACTATGTACAAAATCGTAGATTAAGTACTTCGTTAAACTAAGACTTCCTTCACTTGGGTTGTCGGTAGGTGAAGGAAGGCGATTCCTTTATAAGTGCTTGTACGAGGTTCTGCAAGATTGATTATTCATTATTGTTTCGAGTTCGTGAGATCTATCATTATTGTCGCTAAGTGATAATTATTGTCTCTGAGATTATTGTAAAAGCATTATTAAAAAGAACAAGAATCGAAGAAGTCGTCGTTTCATTTCATAGTGCCAGTCGTGTTGTGAAAATACATACAAATGGAGGACAATGCCATCCGTCTGCTCATCTCTCTATAGGCTCTACCTATCTACTCTGACATATATATTAAAATCAGAACATTAAAAAGGTTTACAAGCAATTATAACAAAATATAAAAAATAAATAATTCCTAAATCTTGAAACTATAGCACCTATATTAAAGAAAATCAATCTTCAACAAATAACAAGCATCAGCTAGTTTCTTGACTTACTCCTCTACTGACTGTATTTCCTTGCACGCAAAACTCATCCTAATTTGTATATGCATACAACTCACAATAGTTTTACGCATTTGTAGTCTCAACTCGTAGACCACACAAATCGATAGACACGTATTGTTCGATTTAAAATAATATTACTATTGCCTAGCGCCTATCACGTATTGTATATTGAATTGTAGTATAATACATCAAATTAGAGAGATACAATTTAGCTGTGTTTTAATTCTGCCTTCTCCTTTATAATATAACTAGCAGACCCGTACCCACTTCGTTGGGCGGTAATAGGCATTATCAAGCTACAACTTTTCTTTAGAACTCAATCATATATATCTCATAATTAAGGCAGCGTTCGTAAGAAACATTTTCATTTGACCATTTTTCTCCGACTCCCCAGATATTACCCCCTACAACCTCACAAACTTTACCTCTTTATAATATTAGTATAGATTATATAATTAGTTAATAGCTTCTGCCCGCGACTTGGCACGCGTGGAATAGTTATTTTAGGCTAAGACGCAGCGAAAGCTCTCAAAAGGAAATAAAAGCCTCGATTTTAAAACATTTTTCATTGTTGCTCCGCTCCTATTGGTCTTAGCGTGATGATATGTAGCCTATGACACTCATAAATAACGTGGCTTTATATTGGTAAAAGAAATTTCAAAATCGGTTTAGTAGTTCCTGAGATTACCTCCTACAACGTCACAACGTCACAACGTCACAACTTTACCTCTTTATAATATTAGTATAGATAATATAATTAGTTAATAGCTTCTGCCCGCGACTTTGTACGCGTGGAATAGTTATTTTGGGCTAAGACGCAGCGAAAGCTCTCAAAAGGAAAAAAAACCTCGATTTTAAAACATTTTTCATTGCTGCTCCGCTCCTATTGGCTTTAGCGTGATGATATATAGCCTATAACCATTCTCGATGAATGAGCTATATAACACTGAAAGAATTATTTAAATCGGACCAGTAGTTCCTGAGATTACCCCTTACAACGCCACAACGTCACAAACTCACAAACTTTACCTCTTTATAATATTAGTTTAGATGTATATTTTCAAAAACCTATAAAAGCTAGGTTTTGTTGAAGATGTATATATACGATACAAATTGTTCAATACTCTGACAAATAATTTTATTTTATATGCGGGAGGAAATCTCGCTGCAGGTGCGGTAATAAATTTTGTGAGCTCGCTCATGTCTCTTTACACACTTCATAGTAACGTATAGCGAAGTACAGCACTCATGTCGATAAACCTCCATTTCGTTATGTGTCCGAATACGTAATGAATGATGATTATCGTGGCCATATTTACAAACGAATGAGTGCGCTTAATGCTGTGCATGAGTCATCCCCTCCGAACGCTTTGTTATCGATAGTAGTACACTACGTAAAATATGATTTATGGCTCTACCTGTAGCATTATTTTATACTTATTTAATCTTCTATATCTTATCTTACATATAATAAGAATGTAATTTATTTAGATTCTTGTGAAAAAAATTGTTGCAGGTGTCTTAGAATAAGTAATAAAATACATTTTTTTTTTGTATCATAGGAGGCAAACGCAAACTGCTGGGTCACCTGATGTTAAGTGATCACCACCGTCCGACATTTGCTACACCAGGGGAATAGCAAATGCGTTGCCAGCCTGTGTTTGGGGGAGGGGGGAGGGAGGTAGGTTATCTGGCGCTCTCACTGACCGAACGAAACGCAACAATGCAAGCACTGTTACTTCACGTCGGTTTTCTGTGAGAGCGTAGTACTACCCCGGGCGAGCCGGCTCATTCATGCTGAAAGCAGTAATAGCTTCAGTGTGGCTCTACCACCTACAACTGTTTGTTATACTTTCACACCTTTTCTCTACTCAATTGATGATCATGAAAGTTGCAACACATTGTGTAGGGTAACTTTTATCTAGAGAAATAGTATTGTTACCGAAAAATCTGGAAAATATAGAGTAAGGTAGGTGAAGGCGCGAACAGAAACTAGTGTTAAATAGCGTGAGTTTATATATGAGTTCCAAAACATATTACATATTTGCAGAACAAAGTACAAGCACTATGTCAAGCAAGGTTTACTATTAAAACATAATTATAGTAATTAAATAAACATAAGCATACTCAGTTAAAATAAGAAAAGAAATAAAATACGATAAAATATTTCCACGCTTATCAAAAAGATTGGTTGTTAAATATAAAAAAAATATGTTAGAAAATACCCCATACTCCTAAGAACTGGGTCCTGACTCGTCTTGATTAATGCGAGTTATGAGACAAAACAATAGACACTTGGAAACTATGGCGCGTCAGTCTGTTGTGGCGTGTTGTTGCGTGTGTGGAAACATCTGTGCTCTTGCGTACAACAGTTTTAATAATAAATTACAAAGAGAAATTTCACGTTTAACGTAACGCATCAAATGCACATTTTTTAATTATAGTAATGTTTGCTTTTTTTACATGGGAATTCTTTAAATCAAGTCGGTTTAGTTCACTTTCTTCAAGTATTTTAAGGGTTAAATAAGCTTTTGTCCAATCAAGGAAATATCTCAAAAGAATTTTATTGAAGGGCCTAAACAATTTTGAAATATGTCATTTTTCTTTACCGACATTAACATATTTATTTATTTATTTTATTTTTGGCAACCAATCGTCCAGATTATTACTTCTATTGTAGAGTAGGTAATGATATTGTGATAATTTCAATGTTTTAACAAGATGGTGGCCTTCCTTGTTAGAACTTTCCAGGAAGTTTTTTTTTGGCATCTCAGAACTTATGCTCTGTGGTATTCTTTTGACTTGGTGGCACTTGACTTGTGCACAATAAGCGAACTATATTACGTAAAATGCCACCAATATTACAAAATATAGAGTAAATAACATAAGGTTATGAATAAAATGTAATATAATGTAGATGTATGTGTGAGTACATAATATATATTTTTGTTACATGTATTTATTATTTTATTCATTTTTTATTTATTTATTTACTAATTTCGTTTTGTAGTTTTTTGTTTTGTTTTAGAAACCTGGTGGTTGGTTAAATTATGCCTCTTCGTCTTCCTGATACTGGCACAATTATGCAATATTTCCGCAGGAGCCATAGACTAAATAAAAAAGGGATTATTTTATATTATAAGTGCCCGCGCCTCCATACGCGTGCGTTATTAATTACTGCTATTATTATTTTGTTGTAATTGCTGTATTTTATTGTGAGAGATAGTTCAGTTATAGCAAAATGGTTTTTGTGTAAATATTCTCTGTGTTGAAATATCTATACATACAATTTTCATAGCAATCGGTTGTATTGTGTATTAAGTTAGTATGTTAAATGAATAAATTAACCCCGCACTAAAAATAATGTACAAACTTTAATGGATCGTCGGTCAAATGATATTAGATTTTGAAAAAGCGGGTACAATTTCTTCAAAGCCTGAGATAATTTTTAATACTAGTAATCAGAATACGACCTATATTACGTTAAATTAAACGACTATTTATTTGAACTAGTTTCGTGTACACGAAGTAAACATCGAAACAGTCTAGAACAGACTTGTTAATTTACATTAGAATAATTACCATTATTTAGTTGTCGCGCGTCAAGGACGATGGCGGCCATTTTGGTTTAGTTCATTTTTAAAACCTATTCGCGGTTGTGTGATTTTATTGTACTATTTTACAAGGTGATGGTAACAAGTTGTTACTCATCCGTTTTTACGCGTTTTTTGCTATAACCAACAAGTTCTAAACGTTTGCAGATATCACACGATATAATCTCTCTGACTCTTTCGTACACAACCAAGCTTATGAGCGTGACAAAGTCTGATATAAGTGAAATAGACACTAATGGTAATAAGTTCATTTTATTAATAACGGAATGTAAATAATTCACACTATAATTAATTTAAAAAATCAAAAGAGAACATAGTTTAAATTCTATTGTTCTGAGTTTCCACTTCTATCGGCAGTCCTATGACTGTCTCGACATTTATTAAATTGACCAATCGGTTACATATCCATTGAAAATAAGACGATTATTCCAACATTCTGTGTACCAAAAATGTTTTTCTGTTTAAGTATTGCGGATGCTTAGGATTTACTTATGCGACTTGTAAAGATTTATTAGCGCCATATATAACTATACCAATTTCTGAAATTATTTTATTAAAACTTTAGTATACCATAGGTTATTGCCGTATTACTTATCTATACTAATATTATAAAGCAGGAGGGTTTGTTTGTTTGGTCGAACGTGCCAATCTCAGGTACTACACATCAGATTTGAAAAATTTTTTCAGTGTTAGATAGCTCATTTATCGAGGAAGGTTATAGGCTATCATCACACAATAGGAGTGGAGCACCAATGAACAACGTTTTAAAACCGCTTTATTTACCTTTTGAGAGCTTTCGCTGCGTGTTTACATTAGCCCAAAGTAACTATTCCACGCGGACGAAGTCGCGTGAACTGCTAGTTTATATTCTAAGTTTGAACAATTATGGTTTAGTTCAGTGGTGGGCAAACTTTTTTAATGGCGGGCCACAAAGTTTAAAAAATTCTAGAGAAGGGCCAGAATTATAGAAAAAATGCATTTAGTATTAAAGCTTTTAATAAACAAAATACCTTTTACTTTTACGCCTTTTCTGGGAATTCAGCTTTCGGTAGTGCTTTATAAAACTCTAGTTTTGTGGAATTCAAGAAAAATTGCTTTAAATGGGTACTGCACTGCACTTCAATAATTTCCAATTGCAATTCAGCAGATACATTTTCCGGATCTACATGGCATGGCATCGAGAAAACATCTAGCGATGATTGAATGTTCTTAAAATGCTTGAAACCTAGTTTCAAATCTGTGTGAAGTTTTCGGCGGGCCGGATTAAATACTTTCGCGGGCCGGAGTTGGCCCGCGGGCCGTACTTTGCCCATCACTGGTTTAGTTGATAGCGCTTTCGTACATTTACGGACAATGTATGTAGTCGTTTTTGAGTAATACGCGCACAGCAAACGGAATTTTATTTCTATATAGGTATTGTTTAGAAATACTATTTACAAATCTAACGTAGTGACTCACTGAATAAATCATTTTGGGCTGGAGAAAATAAATGTAACCTAATTTCACATAAGATTATTATACCGAAATACTGCGTGTACTTAATAATAGTAGAACATTATCATTCAAGTGAGCAATTTGAACAAACGACAAAGTTTCTAATGACACCCATTATGATAAACGGTTTGCTTACACGAGTAGATAACTCGTTCCACTCTAATCTATGTGCGGTGTAAAGTTCATTCGGTTATATTTCCTAGTCACAAGTTGCTACCGTTAGGCGATTGATTTATGATTCTCTTTTTATTTTCAAACTAGCTGACCCGCACGAACTTCGTACCGTCTCGGAATCAATAAATTGAATTAAATTCATTGTTGACGTGATAACGTCTTATAAATCGATGAACGCCGGCTGCACGCATGAAAAACCTGACTCATTGTCACGTTCCGCCTGAGCTGAGCGTGCAAGCGAGAGCGGGGACAAGTGATAGAGAGCCGCGATCGGCCTAAGCGTTCGGCTTGTGACGCATCTTTATTTCTTCGGCGCGCGGGGGGGGGCGGGGTATTTTTTTTATTTTGTTTTGGGGGTTTTTTTTTTTATTTATATAGGGGAGGAGGAAGGAAGAAAGTACACCACCCCCCCCCCCTCCCCCCCCGTTTCTTTCTTTCTCCCCCTCCCCCTTTTTTTTTTTATTTTTTTTTCATTATTTTTTTTTCTCCCCAAACAACAAAAAGCCCCCCCCCCCCCACCCCAACACACCCCCACCACCCCCCCCCCCCCCCCCCCCCCCCCCCCCCCCTCCACCCCCCCCCCCCCCCCCCCCATTCCATTTCCATATTAAAGAAATGGGATTTGGAACAGACCCGCCCGATCCCAATTATTGGTCGGCTTCAAAGTTACGCGATTTAATCCATAATGCGGGAATTTTCAAACATACATAAAGCGGCGCAACCATATTCCATTCCATCGGCCGATGCGTAGAAGAGAGACAGTGGCAGCACACAACCTACACGTGAACTGTTTTGTAAATTTTTGATTAATTTTGTGATAGTAATTCAATTCAGTTCATAAAGGTATGCAATTTACCATCAATGTTTTCTTATGACTTTACCACGTAAAATAATCGTCCGTAAAACAACTTTACAGACAACCATTTTTTTTATTAACATAACATGACTATTTAAAGTGAATTAAGTTCGATAAATGTACAAAAATCAAAATAATGATACATGAATAATTAAATATTCATTGAAATCAGTCGATCAGTTCTCGAGATATAATCAAAAACATCTTCCTTATACAATGTGTGAGAAAATTTATTTTCGTTATTATTGTTTTTTCTTCGCATAATTTCTCATATTTTTTTAGTTAGTAGGTGTAGGCGTACCACTTAGTAGGTGGTACAGCCACGTTGAAGCTATTACTGGTTTCAGCATGAATGGGTCGGCTCGGTCGAGGTACCACAACCCGATCCACAGAAACACCCACGTGAAGTAACAGTGCTTGCATTATTTCGTTTCATTCGGTCAGTGAGAGAGCCAGAGACCCACCTCTCCTCTCCCTTTCCCCCTTCCCCCTAAAAACAGGCTGGCAACGCACTTGCGACTCCCCTGGTGTTGTTAGTGTCTATGGACGGTGGTGATCACTTAACATCCAGTGACCCACCTGTTCGTTTGCCTCCTATGACATAAAAAAAGCAAAAAGTTATTCTGCTTTTCGGGGTTGAAATAAATCCAACAAATCATAAGAATCTGTCCAGCCGTTTTTAAGTTAAAAATGGTGTAACTAAACCGGCTTATAGACTAGCTGACCCGGGCAGCACACGTTGTTGTGGCTCAGTTACTACTGGATAGATTTTCACGAAATTTCGAACATTCCCCAGCTTACAGATACTGCGACTACTAGCTTGGTCTACTTCGCTTCCATTCATAGCTCAGTATCATATGTTTTTTTGTTGTGGGGGACAGCAACTGAGTTACATATTATATTCCTACTACAAAAACGGGCAATACGCGCAATTTATAAAAGGGAGACCCGCAAATCATTCACAAAATTTCAGAAATTGGTTAACATAACTTTACTCAATCGATACATCTATACTAATATTATAAAGAGGTAATGTTTGTGAGTTTGTGGGTTTGTGGGTTTGTGAGTTTGTGACGTTGTGACGTTGTGGCGTTGTAAGGGGTAATCTCAGGAACTACTGAACCGATTTTGAAATTTTTTTTACCAATATAAAGCCACGTTATTTATGAGTGTCATAGGCTACATATCATCACGCTAAGACTAATAGGAGCGGAGCAACAATGGAAAATGTTTTAAAATCGGGGTATTTTTTCCTTTTGAGAGCTTCCGCTGCGTCTTAGCCCAAAATAACTATTCCACGCGTGCGATGTCGCGGGCAGAAGCTATTAACTAATTATATTATCTATAATCTATACTAATATTATAAAGAGGTAAAGTTTGTGAGGTTGTAGGGGGTAATATCTGGGGAGTCGGAGAAAAATGGTCGAACGAAAACGTTTCTTACGAACGCTGCCTTAATTATGAGATATATATGATTGATTTCTAGAGAAAAGCTGTAGCTTGATAATGCCTATTACCGCCCAACGAAGTGGGCACGGGTCGGCTAGTTACTGATAATTTAATATATGTCTGCAAAAACTTTAAAAAGCTGAATTAATTAATGAACCGGCATAACTTAAATACTAGAAAGAAACTGTTGTGACAAATTGGTCATCTCATGTTTTAGGCTCAGTAAGATCAGTAATAGGTTTTTAGAAAAATGGTGTTAGATTTTACAACAAAGCTGCAAAGAATATTATCAATTTGTCGGATAGTAAGTTGAAGCAGCATGTCAAGCTGGCTTTATGTCTAAAGGCTTATTATAGGGTGGAATAATATGTGAACGATTTTAAAGTCTGTAACTAACACCTCTCTCTGTGCACCCGTCAAGAATGAACGTAGCTATGTTTTTCAAATATATACGTTGTACAACTAGATGCTGTAGTGCCACATTGCGTCTCGGATAACAAAATCGTTCACAAAGGTGAGGCCAATTAAATCGTTTTATTAATGACTGTGTTTATAATTAAAATATCACGCGGACGTAGTCGCGGGCACAGCTAGTAAGCTATAAAATAAAAAATAAATTTAAAAAATGTAATTGCAAGTTCCAGACATTAGTCGCATTCAAACATATGGAAACAATGATATTGTACTCGTAACTAAATATCATACAAATGCTTTATAATTTTAGTCGGTCGGTTGGAGAAAGACCAAGGTATACGGCTACCGAGCTTACTAACAAACAGCCTTTAAACTTTGTGTAGACGCGTGATAGTTCAAAGGTTTTATGGGTTATGTGGGAAAGTTTTGATTATGTCATCAATAGAAAATTACTCCACGTAACTGTCTTGAAGGTTTCCTAAGACAATCAGTATGTATGTTATGATCACAATTACACTCCCTAATTATAATGTTAGTACAAAAAAAAATTACACAAATCGAAATGTAATCCACTAGCTTTTGCCTGCGTCGTCGCTTTATATATAGATATCACCTATCCCGTGCAAAAGGTGGTTGAAGCGATGGTGACTCAGTTGATAGCGTGTTCGGACACCGCGCCCATGGACGTAGTTTCGAATCTTTGCAACTGACTCGGAGCAATTAAAAAAAACTTTAGTGGCTTTCCAACTCCCCGTCAACCACCCCTGAACCAAAACCCGGTCTTTTAATTTCCATATTTTACTTTAATCTTTTTTTTGGTTTAAAGAGGAGCCAATTCCAACATCACCATCTTTCCATATTATCCACTCTAAAGTAGTTTTTTTACATATTAAAACCGCTTGATGTCCTAACTTCAGTCCGGCAAATTTATAACATGCTTTGGGATTTATCCCCCCCATAATATTCCCCGGAGCGCGCGATAAGGGTACATTTGCCATGGTGGCGGGCAGCGCCGCCCCCCCTCTTTTCTTTTTTTTTTTTTTTTTTTTTTTTTTTTTTTCTTTTTTTTTCCCTATTTCTCTCGTTTTTTTTTTGTCTCCCCCCGTCCCCCCCCCCCTCCATTTTCGTCCTTTTTTCCTTTTTCGTTGGGGGGCCGGGGCCCCCCCCCCCCCCCCCCCCCCCCCCCCCCCCTTAGTAAATTAGTTTACACACGAAATAGTAACAAATAAAGCGACACTCACATTTATATAAGTTAGGATTAATGTATGTGTGTATATATTATAGTGCCCACTAATACACTAGTATATTCTACATTCAAACATAAAAATACGAGTTCGCGTTTCGCTTTATTACCAGATAACTGTCAATATTTAAAAAAAGTAAAATGGTAGGCAACCCTAAGAATGGGCCGCCGTACTCGCATACCATCACGCTACTATCATTCAGCTACTATTACCTCCGTAACTCATCGTACTCTCACTTTGGTCTCACAAAAATATTTTACCCAATTATTTATTTTTTATAAATGAGTGTTGTAAAACCGGTCGAACTGCTCGTTAAAGTATGATGTATTCTGTCGAAATAATTAAGGTAATTGTCGTCGACTAGCCTTAATCGACTAGCAGTGGTAACCATACCATTAGGATGATAGATCGCGGGTTCAGATATATGCATTAGACATATATTGTATGTGATGTAATGGACACGTTTATTAGAATTGCTTATTTCTAAAATATAGCACGTTATGCCGCTTTGGTTATTGTATCGTCTAGTGCTTAATACTAGCTGTGCCCGCGACTCCGTCCGCGTGGAATTAAAAATAGTGACTAATAAAAAAACCTGAATGTATTATGCCGATTTACTTACCCTACTGACCCAACTACGTAATTAGATGTGAATGGTTTTGCTTGTCTTGTAACTTACTATTTTGAAATTTAATACATTAAAATGCCGTATGCACTATCTACATATTTTGTAGAATACACTACGGTGTGATCATTGTAAATACATTGTATTCGAGTTAGTGGTAAAAAAATGCAATTATTATTATTTAATTTTCTCGTTTAAGTTTTGAAATCGTGTATACATCGAGTTACATTGGTAATACTTGGTCATTGATTCGGTCACGATTCACTGGCTGCGCTGTTTAGACTGATTGTGCACGTAGTTTTTGTTACAACTGAGCGATTGATGCATCATCTCGATGCTTTTTAATAGAATTCATATCTCTGGCTCTGAAATCATCATGTCTTCGAGAAATATTAGTAGGAAAGTCGGGCAATGCTGACATAATCATCGATGTGTAGTTATTATTTTTATTTTATACGAGTTGATACCCGCGGCTTTGTCTGCATTGTCTCTTATCTTAACAATACATCTTATGTACACAAAATAAATTTACATGAAACAAAAGAACAAACAGTCTGTTTGAGTTTAATAATATTGTGCAGTTCTTCTTCTTCTATTTTATTTTCGGTAACCAGTCTTCTAGTAGACTATTACTGGCATTGTCAAGTGAGTAACGATATTATTATTCTTGATATAATTTTAATCAACTACCAAGATGGCGGCCATCTTGTTAGAACTTTCCTGGGAGTTTTGTGGCAAGTCACAATCCATACTCCGTGGTATTATTTCCGATCCACTTCACTTGTACACAATAACCAAACTATATTACGACTATATATTGACAATCTTAAATTTATGATAATGTAAAAACTATACATAATGCATTGCATTGTCATATAAATAAATGTATTATTGCGAGCATAGATAAATTTCGTGCCGATGGACGCTAGTATTAATGTCGTGAAATTTAAAAAAACGTCGAGGCATTCATGAGGACTGCCGACAGAAGTGATAACACTTAACAATGGAATAACTGTATTCTCATTTGAAATTTTAAATTAATTATAGTGTGAATAATTTCTACTTCATAATCTATATATTGAAATTACTAATAATAGTCAGGTTTTCATATATTTTGGCACTGGGAGTAATAATTATAAACATTTTTATAAAATATATTAACCAGTCTAACGTATGGTGAGCTGCAAAATATCAATATTATGCATACACATACGTATATAGGCATACAAGCCCCTTTTTTTTTTTTTTTTTATAGTGGAGAAATCCTACATTGGATACCCTCCCGCCGTTGGGGGACAGCGAGAGGGTTATGCCAGACTCCTACTGGCTAAAACTCCACTGGCCGCTCAGCGCGTATGTGAGCCAAGGTTGCGGGATTACGATAAGCAAGCATATCCGCAGCCCTGGTCACGCGCTCGGGTCGCCTGCAGATGTTAGGCAGGGACCCTCCTCTCGGGAAGAGTTATAGTACTCTTCCTGTACCTCTTTACGGAAGCGGCGGTGAAGACCGTGCTTCATCATCTCGGGCCTTTCTTATGCGGTGACGGACACCCCCGCGTCCGTCACCTAAAGGCGTGCTACGGGGGAGGCATACAAGCCCCTATGCTAAGCGTCGCTAGTGTGACGTAAGCCACGTAAACGCGATACGGGCGGTGGCGTTTATTGGCACCTAAAGAAGTTTCCACTTCAAAATAAAACATGTCACGCCATTTTGAGATCTGGATCTCAAAAAGTCATCCGTGGGGTTAATATTTGAATTTCCAAAGTATCACTTTGTCATTCATAAGACCTTAGAGCATTACCGCGCTACGAGATTTGAACACTCTGGAGAAATTAAACTCTTCAATAAGACGAAAGATATATGTACGAGTATATACCTCAGTAAATTACATTTCACAAAGTAAAATGTATGCGTAGTTCTATCAAAAGCCACCTGTGGAGTCAATCCCTGAGGCAAGGCAAACCATGACTCGTCTGAACAAAATGGATGATATTATAGTTTATTTACATACATACGTGCGTACATTTTTCAATATCAATGTTTATCGGCCTCGGGGCTGCATTCAGAAATATAAGAGGGCGCTACGTGTCCTATAAATAGGATCTGAATACACATCTTTTCAATTAAGCATTATTAATCTATACTAATATATAAAGCTGAAGAGTTTGTTTGTTCGTTTGGTTGAACGCGCTAATCTCAAGAACTACTGGTCTGATTTGAAAAAATCTTTCGGTTCTAGATAACTCATTTACCGAGGAAGGCTTTAGGCTATATATCATCACGCTAAGACTAATAGGAGTGGAGCGCCAATTAAGAATAAAAACGTTTTTTTGCTTTCGCTGCGTGTTAGCGTTAGTATTATATACGTTGCCATGGTAGCGTGGTAACTTTCTATCGCAAACATTTTTAAAGTTTATTTTTTATTTTATTTATTAATTTAGGTAACAAACAGCCATACATAAACATGTTATAGTTATAATATAAACTAAAAGGCCTAAAGTACCATTATTTGAAAAACATATTTTTAAGACATCATAGCAGTAACTTGATAAGTATTTACTTATGCGTGGTTTAAATTAATTAGAAATATAATTTTTTTTTTACATCTGCGAATTTAACTTTCTTTTTTTTAACATACACAAAAAAGTAATAAAGAAGTAAAGAATAAAAATACATGAATTTATACTTCATATACCAGTCTTATACAGCACGTCAGCCACTTTCCTTTTATAAGATAATAAATTATTAGAAAATATGTCAACACTGTTAAGATATTTATTGTAGTGATTACAAGATCGTTGAAAAAAATGAATTCCTAAAATAATTTTTGTGTTTCTATTCAACATGTTTATTCTACAATTTTTTATTTGTGATTTATTACGTATTATAAAAATAAAGTGTGTATATCTGAAATTAAAATAACAAGATTTTGGTGATTGGATTTGGCTACAAGGAACAAACATTTTTTTTAAAATATTGTTGGTATTTTATATATTTGTTCCGGGTTATGTCCGAAACGGCTGGACCTATGTTAACGGGAATTTTACTGGCAGATATTGGAAATTGTAGCGGTTGATGTATTCCGTATTCTATTCTATTTGTTGAACTGTTTGTTACCCGTGCATTCGTCCATGTAAAATTTATTAAAAATATGTTATTTATTGTAAACAAGCGAGTGGGACGTGTGCTTTACTGGACTTCAAGAATAAATATACATAATTGAAAGTTATATGTTTGTATGTAATTAAAATTATATTATCTTTTTGGTCAATTTGGCGGCCATTTTCATTTATTTATCGCGCTTGGATCTACATAACTCAGTGATTATAGCAACGTATAAGACTAACATAACTATATCGATAATACGGGTATATTAGATCTATATAATAAAAAAATTAACACATATTGTTCAATAATGTATAGTATCTAAGTGAGCACAGAGGGTGATATTTTGTAGGTTTTAAAGTTCCAGGCATGTTATCGATGATAAATCCCATTTCATTCGATACACTGTTATTATTTACCTTTCTAATGTACACGTTACATTATCAGTAAATGGCGTGCGTGTCGTACTTACAAATGTTTTTGAAAAAGCATCTCTATAATATACAACATCTACTCATAATTTTACATTGTTTGATACATTTTCAAAAAGCGCGTGCGGCGCCGCGCGTAACAGCTAGTCGATAGATAAAATTGAAGTGTGTCAGTTCGCGTTAATTTTCGACCGGAATATAAAAAAAATTACTGACTTTTAATGACTCTCTACAGTTATATATTTCTGTACTAATATTATAAAGGAACTACTGGTCCCATATTTCAGTTCGTTCAGTGTTAGATAGCTCATTTATCGAGGAAGGCTATAGGCTATATATCATCACGCTAGGACTAATAGGAGCTGAGCACTAATGAATAATGTTTCAAAATAGGGATTTTTTTTTCTTTTGAGAGCTTCCGCTGCGTGCGCTGTGTAAACGACAACTATTCCACGCGAACGAAGTCACGGGCAGAAGCTAGTGTTACATATAATTACGGTTTTCCATAGGCACTAAACAGTAATGACAATATACATATAATAAAGGTTTTTTATTCTTTATAGTTTTAGTATTTAACCACGATTTTAGTCGTAGTCCGGTGAAGCTGTTAAGGCCTTAGTAGGCCAATAGCGTGTAGTCAGTTCGAAAGAAAAAAAAAACACGATTTCAGTGTTAAATGACGACGTGGCTGGGTGAACAAAAAGTTTTGCCAAAAAGTGTTCAAATTGAAAATTCTAAAAATGATTGAAATGTATATTATTGCTCATTCCTAGACACCTGTAACAAATTTTCTTACAGAAATTTAAATATTACAGACACTTTTTTTTTTCGAACTGACTACTCTATTGACCTACCAAGGTCTTAACAGCTTCACCGGACTACTAAGGCGAGCGTTTAAGGTACTCAGCCGATTTTATTTGACAACAAGCTCAAGGGTGCACGGCACACCTCGGCATGGGCCGTTGCCTGATACATGCAATTCGCGACCTATCTGAGCTAAACTAACCTAAGCTAACTATTCATACATATATGAGTTGTTGAAACATATATGTGTAACAGGCATACATACCTCAACAACTCATATATATATTATACTAGCTGACCCGTGCAACTTCGTCTGCACCAAATCGGTTATTACCGGTTTCAATTGTATTTTTAAACGCAAATAATCTTAAAAAACCTAAAATCCTATTGCAGCGTTATCCAGCACTTCCAATCGTGAATCCAAACTATCCAGGGACTCACTCAAACATATACCCAGTTGGTATGTGAGAAATCTTTTAAAATAAGTCTAGAATCTGTTCGCAGCATTACCTAAAGTAGTGTCATCAAAGTGAAGATCAAAACTAACTTACATATATTGCCGATAAATGTCTTCCCAGTACCCCTTGTAACTTCATCACGTAACATACTGTAAAAGTTGAACTTTACCTACATTAAATTTCCATTTTGTTTTAGTTGTTTGTTTTATAAGAATTTGTAAAGTATACGTGAAATCTGCATTCAATTTTAATTTGGTCACATTTATTTTACTTTTGACATACAAACCACCTTTTTTACTGAGATACTGAACTTGGGATAATATACCTTTCTAACAGTGAAAGAATTTTTGAAATCGGACCAGTAGTAGGTACCAAGCATTCCTCGAAAACAAAACTTTACCACTCATTATAATATTAGTATAAATACAACATAGTAACTGCAAACAGTAGTCCGGTGAAGCTGTTAAGACCTTGCTAGGTCAATAGCGTGGTCAGTTCGAGAAAAAAAAAATAACTGCATACACCTCAACTGATTTATTTTAATCTTAGATTCACAAACCTGAACCCAACTACTTCAAGACTCAACAACAACATTTAGAAAACTAATTTTATCAAATATCGAAACAACACACGTACTGATAGAACTCTAGTTGAGATTCATCTTCTACAATGCAATGTAACTATTATCTAGGTTTATGTTTTAGGAAAAAATCTTGTCACCTTTGTTTAGCAAACATTTTTTATACAATAAAATAAATGTAACAACATATAAGTGACAGTTTCGTTTACACATATTTTTTTCATGAGGTTGATAATTACGCACAGAAACGTCATATAGCCGTAGCTCAGTTATAACGTATTGGACATATTATGGTCCGCCGGAGCCGACGGTTCGAATCCCGGCGATCTTTTTTTTTGGTATTTTTTTTTTAGTAGCTTAGGGAAATATAGCTTATCTTTTTAGCTAATCTGTCTGCTATATATAGCACAATGAAAATTTACCAAAATCCGTCAAAAATTTCATTAACTACAAATTTTTGACTTTCGTCCGTTATCCTGGAGGAATCCCTTGCGTTTTATAAGATAAAAAGTATTCTAGATGTAACCTTGTAATATTAGTTATCACTGTGCCAAATTTCGTCAAAATTGGTTCAGTACTTTCAGAGTGGTACGTGTTCAAAGGTACAGACAAACAGGCAGATCCTGGAGAATCCCTTGCGTTTTATGAGATAAAAAGTATCCTAGATGTAATCTCGTAATATTAGTTATCACTGTGCCAAGTTTCGTCAAAATCGGTTCAGTACTTTCAGAGTGATGCGTGTTCACAGGGACAGACAGACAGACAGACAGACAGACAGACAGACAGACAGACAGACAAAAATTGTAAAAAGATTATTTTTGGCTTCTATATCGATAACAAAGTCTACCCCGATCAAAATTTTCAAAAAATATTTAATGTACAGATTTGACCTTGCTACAGTTTTATTATAGTATAGATATAGTTTGTTAGTATCAAATCGACAAATATCCATTTTAAATGTATAGACAGAAGATAGATGGATCCTGCCTCTTAAAGGTTGCCTAAGTGAAATCAATCTCAAGCATTTAAGAGATCTGGTGTACGTTATAATGGAACTCACGAATATGAATCCTCTTACCCGTGGCTATATGACTCATATATTCGATTTGGCATATTGAAATGTAAAGCCAGCTCTATTTATATAACAATAACAAGGTACTTACAAGGTAGGTATGTAGAAATGTATGTATGCTCGAGATAATGGTTACGATCCAAATGGATTTTCTAGTACTTAGTATGTATTACGCTGCGGGTTCAGTTGCGACGGTATTAATAGGTTTGATTTGAAATGTGCATAACATTTCACAGTTGTACAGACAAGAATCGTGGTGGTCCAGTGGTTTGACCGGTGGAATATCGCTTCGATGTTCGCAGGTTCGAACCCCATGTACTAACGATTTTTTTCGGAATTCGCGTATATTTACTAAGTTAAATTGGTAATACTGTTGGCTGACGGTGAAGGAAAACATAGTGAGGAAACCTGAACCTGAGAAATGTTCTTGTAGTACTACTGTATGTGGGAAAACATAGAACTTTGGATATCTCAGAGTTTGAAAGCGGTAATACGTCGTGGGCTGGCGTGGTGATTATGCTCATACTTTCCTTCGGGACGAGGCCTATGACCCTGCAGTGGGTCTCGTAAAGCCTGGTGCTGATGATTTCACAGTCCGCGCCAATCTTTTTGACCGCTCTGATTACCGTATTATATTATACAAATGCTCGTCCTGTGGTCGAACTTCGATGACAAAAAACGAATATACTAAGTCATCATCGATTCAAAGTTTGTCACTTCTTAGAACCATACAGAGTATATGTAGTTTCCTCGCTTGCTAGTATTACAGTGACTGCGAGTGGATTTTAAGTTGGTCAATGGTCACTCTTGTTTTTAGATTGCACTGTACTATGTCGAGCACCAATAAAAACAGCAATATAGATTACAGATAATATAAAGAATATATTTGAGACATATACAGAGGTTAAAATTATATATGTAAAAGAAACATACAAGAAAGTATTAAACAAAAATTATAAACAATGAAATAAATTATAAATAATGAAATCGAATAAACCGAGTAGAGCTGATAAAAGAATAGAAACAGCAAGAGGACCTCATTTATTCAACGGCTCTGACCCCAAATCATAGGATTTTGAAACAAAAGTAATTTAGAAAACTGTACTTTGTCATGCTACTATATACAAAAAGAACTGATCAACCAAGTCGATAGTAACTTAATTGCGTAAATCTTATTTATTCTAAATCTCAGTTAAACAACACAAGCGCTGAGATTTTCTTGGAAAGGCTAATAAATTTACAATCAAAATAAAGCCTATTGATTTCACAGCTCCGCCATGACATATTAGCTTTGTAACCTTTGAGTATATTGTTACAGATCCCTCATAAGTTCAAAGGTCATGCTAGAAACCCATCCTTCGGTTTATATTAAGCTACATAAGTGACTGTAGGTGTCATGAAGCCTGTTTTGTTGTAAATTTTGATAATCTGTGTATAGATGGGCAAAGATAAAACATTCAGTAACCTTTTGTTTGATTTGTCAACCGATTCTCTTCGCTTTGCTTTTGTTTAATAGTTATTGACGTAGTTTTAACATTATTTAAAAAAAATGGTTACTTCTATTTTTTTTTCTTACCATCGATGAAAACCTTCCTTTATAAATATCATACTGTACGATCTTTAAGTCTAGTTATTAATTTATTTATACATAGTATAAAATAAAGTCCCCTACCGCGTCTGTCTGTCTGTCTGTTCGCGACAAACTCAAAAACTACTGAACGGATTTTCATGCGGTTTTCACCATTGGATAAAGTGATTCATGAGGAACGTTTTAGTATATAATTTGTCAAAGATTTATTTTTAATCAGGGCGGGACAACGTCTGCCGCGCCCGCTAGTTTATACATATAATAAGAATGTAAATATAACGTGTCTGGACTTTTTACATTTTTGTAAGAAAATTTATTGCAGGTGTCTAGGAATAAGTAATAATATACATTTCAATCATTTTTAGAAATGTCTGTCTGTTTGTATGAATACGCATCACTGCTAAGATACTGATAAAACCTTTCAAGAAAATGATAAAGCATATCTTCGAGCAACATTTAGTTTTTGTTTAATTAAAATCGGTAGGGCTTATCAAAAGTTATTGTAATTTCAATGATGACGCGACTTAAGTACGAGAGAACTGTACATAGTAATTAGATTCAGATGACTTGTATCAGTCACTGGTTTTTTACATCAGGTTCCACGCGGACGAAATCGCCGACATAGCTATACAGTATTTAAACACTTTTTGGCAAAAAATTTGAATATTATTGAAACTTAACAAAATATATGGTCGCATTCCGACCAATGGCCGACTAGCGAATATATAAATGGAGAGAAAACATCTAAGTACATCGTGCCTCTCTGATTCTCAACCGATTTTTTTTTACAATAGTTATTGACGAGCTTTAGTGTTATCAATTTTTAAATAAAATCCAGACAGCCATAAGGGCTCCCGACAGAAAAGTCAAAACAATAGAAGCTGTGTTGTTCTCTTTATAATTTTTAAATTAATTGTACCTAGTGTGAATTATTTAAATTTCATAATTTGTAAATTGAAATTATTATCATTAGTCTGTCTTACACATCTATTGGCACTCCGAATAATAATTATTTACTTTTTTATACATTTTATTAATTCATCAAACATATGCTGCGCTGCACAATCTCAATACAAAATATCAATATTAGATGTACACAGGCTCTTATACTACGCGTTGCTAGTCTGACGCAAGCCGCGTAAGTGCAATACTGTTGGTCACGCTTACTAACATGTCATTACGCGAAATTACAAATATATCTCTTGCCAAAAAAATACCGCTCACCGCGCCTAAAGAAGTTTTCATTTCAAAAAATAAAAACTGTTTTTTTCCTTACCATAGACGAGCTTATGCTTTTTTTATAAGTCTCTATAATCATGCTTCGCGCTCCTTATGTCTACTATCCTATAGAATTTTATAGAATATGAAAAAAAAAAATGAAAAAAATGAGTGCGTGTAAACGCCACACGCGATTGAAGTAAAACTTTTTTGGCGTAAACATAACCAAAACTTCTATTTTAATTTAATTTGTTACTTATCATAGTTATGTTCGTACCTTTCTATATTTTATTTACTTTATTTTATAATAAAGAGTTACCCATAATCATTCCTGTGTTATTTAAGTTCCGAATTAGGTGATAGATGGTACTACAGATAATGAAACTTTGATTTAAATTGTTACTTACTTACATTGAAACCAGATGGCAGCACGGCGTCCGCCCTTATATACGTAATTAATTCTATTGTATGATTTTTATTATTATTCAATTTAATTTTTATTTCAAAATTTTTTCATTGATTACTTTATAAATTATTTATTGACAAAATCAAAAATATTTAAAAACCGGATGGTATAGAAACGTGACGCCATATTGCCGTAACGGACTTCCGTTGCATTGTCGTCCAATTACCTCCTACTCGCGCCTAAAGAAGTTTTACTTCAAAAATGGTTGAATTTCAATCACTACACGCTACATCCTTTTTATCTCTTTTTATTATTTTCCTTTTGGCAATCAATCTTTCAGACGATTACTGCCATTATGGAGTAATAATATTAGAAGCGTCTTACGATAATTTCAATGTTGTAACAAGATTGTGGCCCCCTCGATAGGACCTTCCAGGGAGTTTTTGTTACACCTCAGAATTCATGCTCCGTAGTATTAGTTTTCATCCACTTGACTTGTGCATAATAATCTAACTATATTACATAAAATAGTACAAGATTATCAATGTAACATGTGTGCTTATAATTATTACTATATAGGTATATATAAAGTTATTTAATTTAATATCGTGCATGCGTAAGAATACAGTAGAAGTGTCATTATTCCAATTTATTCCGTTCTATTTGATATATTAATTCATAAATTAATAGTTCAAGAGGTTAATATTGTGAAACACGATTTAAATCTATACTATAATAAAACTGTAGCAAGGTCAAATCTGTACATTAAATATTTTTTGAAAATTTTTATCGGGGTAGACTTTGTTATCGATATAGAAGCCAAAAATAATCTTTTTACAATTTTTGTCTGTCTGTCTGTCTGTCTGTCTGTCTGTCTGTCTTTCTGTCCCTGTGAACACGCATCACGCTGAAAGTACTGAACCGATTTTAACGAAACTTGACACAGTAATAACTAATATTCCAAGGTTACATTTAGGATACTTTTTGTCCCATAAAACGCAAAAGGCTCTCCAGGAAAACTAAAAACAAAAAATTGTAGTTAACGTAATTAGACTTTTTTGCAACACCTTAGTACAAGAGCCAGCAACGTTGGAAGAACGAGAATTTTAGAAAAGCTGGTTCTTTAATATGAAGATATATTATGCCCTTCCAAACAGGATTCAGGATACCTGGTAGCCGGTTAACGTTGTATTTTTTAATGCGCATCACACCTTTACAGGTCAAAATTTTGATTTACAATTAAATTTAGGAAAAAAAAATTTCGGTTACATTTTAACGCTATTAAAAACACGAGTTTATCACTGCCAGACAATTTTGTTATTGAAAATAATGTGCCCAATGATATGATATCTTTATAAATAAAATAATTCATTTCAAACCATTTCATTTTTTCCATTGCAAACAACATATTTCATTTTATTAACCATTACGATATTGAGATTTCACCGTGAAAACTGAAAAACAACGATAAACGTAGACATACGACTTGAGATTGATGTTATCTTGAATACATGCGTCTATAACAGGCGCTTCCACAATTATTGCTATCTTTATCATACATAAAATGGGGTAAACATATCAATGCAGTTGCAGAATTTAGCTCTAAGTTTCTAAACGTTTTCAAAGCATTAGCCGGTTTTAATTGGGGTGTTCATCCATAACATTTAGTCGTTTATACTTCAATTTACACGCAGTCGAATTGACTATGCGAGCTTTCTTTATGATAGTAGTGCTCAGGTTAACCTCTATAAACTTGAAAAAGTCCAAAACCAGGCCATGAGAATTATCGGGGGTTTCATTAAAAGTACTCCAATCTATGTTACGGAAAGCGAATTGAGCATATGTCCGTTACATCTTATGAGACAATATTTACCTGGCAAATTTTATTTAAATATAAGTCATTCGAAAAATACGAACTAACCAATGTATCAGAAGAACTGTCCACTCCTTTCCAATTACTCTATTGGCGTAAAAGAAAAATACCATTATTAGTTTCTATTTTTTCTCAATATAAAAATACTCCAATTCAAATAAATATAAAATATGAAATGTTCACTTTACACACCTGGGTCGATAACATTGATTTGCACAATATAATTAAAATAAATGTAGATGGTATTTGGAAGCCAAAGCGTCAATATGATGTTCTTAAAATAAAAGATATTTGTCTTCAATATATAAATAAATATTATCAAAATTTTGTTAAAATATACACTGACGGATCTAAAGCTGGGAATTATTTAGGAGCCGCATTTTTGGAGTCAAATTCCAAAACTTTTATGAAATTTCAAATTGATGAAAATATTTCAATTATGCACACTGAATTGATAGCAATTGCAGAGGCCTTCTCATCTGCTCAATCAACTGAGTCCACTAAGATTGTTATTTTATCCTATTCAAAAAGTGCTCTTCAACACGTAGCTCGATGTACCTCGACTTTTCGAGATATACCGATAGCCCACACTATTTTGAAGCAATTACTAGATTTCAAAGCAAAGAACAAAGTAATTGTTTTACAATGGATCCCTTCTCATATAGGTATAACTGGGAATAAAAGAGCTGATCTTTTAGCAAGAGAAGGATCCTCCGAAGGTGCTCCTATTAATATTTTACCAACTTGCTTGGATGTATGCTCAGTATTTAAAAATAGCTGTTACTCGCATTGGAAGGAATACTTTGATGAGCGTTCTAAAACAAAAGGAATATGGTACAGAACGATTCAACCACATACCTTACGGTCACCATGGATTGATGACAGTACGATTTGCCGTCGGGAAGCAATCACAGGAATGAGATTACGCTCAGGACACATCCCATGTAAAAAGTTCGCCTACCTGATACGTAAAGTACTATCACCACTCTGCCAGAGTTGTGAGCTCAGCGATGATGTACACCACATCCTGGCAGAATGTGTTCGAAGCGAAGATATTAAATCTTGGCTTAATGCTTCTGGTTTGTTCCACACTGGTTCGTACAATTCGTTATTGTCTGACACCAAAGATGCTAAAGAATTGTACAAAATTAATATAAGCTATTGTTAAGTTTATTGTCATCCTTATTGTTATATAGCTGTATGTCATTTAGGCGATATAGTCGCTAAGGTGACTAAGCCTTCATTAAAAAAATAATAATAATAATATTAAAATTACAGCTATCTTAACATGGTTAGAACATACTTATTTTATTTACAAAAAATAGCATCGGGCAAATTATTGTTTATAACAAAAATGTCTGGCAATAATAATTTCATGTTTTAGTAGGGTTTCAAAGTTAGTAAAAAACAAAACATTCAAAAATTATATAAAAATCAATATGTTTGCCAGTAAAGGTGCGACATGCAGTAACAAACGCAACGTTTACCGGCAGCCAGGTAGCCCGCACGCTGTTCGGAAGAACAGAAAGATATATAAAAAACTGTCTTATAGAAAATTTGTCGAAACCGTTACTAGCTCTTAGACAAATAGTTGCAGGCAAGTGACATTTGACGCGTCGTGCTCATATCTTTTTAATATTTATATTTTTCTTCAATACAACGGAGTGTGGAAAAGTTTTAATACAAGTTAAAAATAGTTATGATATCATTCAGTGTTTCATTTATCATTATTTATTTTATAAATATATTTTGTCGTTTAATTTACAATTTAACTCATAAACTTGATATTTTATAATGTAAACTCTACTGACTGTATAGTAAACGTCTACAAAAAAGGGAAATTAATTTCTTTAGAAACCGGGGGTCCATAGACCTCTAAAGGTTTTTTTCACATTATCGCCAATATATGTAGGTTTGTTTTTATTTTTTATTGAACTCAGTAGATGATGCTACGAACGGGTTGTAGGCTTATTTTAAAAGATTTCTCACATACCATATGGGTATATGTTTGAGTGAGTCCCTTGATAGTTTGGATTCACAATTGGAAACCGTAGATGTGGCTGCAATAAGGTTTTAGGTATATTAAAATTTTTCGCGTTTAAAAATACAATTGACACCGGTGATAACCGATTTGGTGCAGACGAAGTTGCACGGGTCAGCTAGTACCAAATAAAGTTGTCAAATATTGAAGGAAATCTATTATTTATTTGAATTGAAATATGCAAAATCGAACGGATATTGTGTTAGAATTGAAATTAGTTTTAGTTGCAAGTGTACGTACTAATAGTAATGATATGATAAGTAAAAAGGTATTTTACTTATAACATCATTGATCGATAGACACAACTATAGGTGGTAGAGCTACGTCGAAGCTATGAATGGTTTCAGCCTGAATGGGTCGGCTCGACAGGGGTAGTACTACCCTTAACTTTTTTTTTTTTTTATTGTAGCTCGGCAAAGTGACTGTACTGTGCCTGTACTGTGTACGGTCGTCGCGATCCAGTCGGGTACAGACACCCTACCACCCCGCAAACCCTACCACCCTCTCACAGAAACACCGACGTGAAGTAACAGTGCTTGCATTCTTGCGTTTCGTTCCTTTCTTACTCCCCAAGACAGGTTGGCAACGCACTTGCGACTCCCCTGGTGTTGTAAGTGTCAACGGGCGGTGATAATCACTTAACATCAGGTGACCCACCTGTCCGTTTGCCTCCTATGATATGAAAAAAAAAAAACAACTGCGTTGTGACAATTTTCATACGAATATTATTATTGTATCTTGTCCCTATTGTGGTGGGTAGGAAGATTATATTTGTGACTTTAAATTAGACTGTAAGGGTCGAGACTAAGCAAAGTTCATTACAATAAGCAGGCTGTAATCGTAATTGAACTTAGTATGTATAAACATAACATGAAATTATTTATGTCTTTCTCAAATTACAAAAAAAATATCATGTCTAATTTCCTTGTTCATATTTCATTAAAATGTTGCAATACTGATCATCTATGTTAATAATTATAATTGTAATTAATTTTATTATTATTAAGGACATTATAGGATAGAAGGATACAACAAGAACAACATTAGTAAAGACTGTCTCTTTGTATTTTTGGATTTATCGCAAAAATGGTGCGACCGATTTTTATAAAATGTTGTGCAGATACATTATATGTTATATCTCTCTTGATATCATATAAAGAATAGTCAACACCTTTAGAAATCATAGAAGATAAGAATAAAATAGCGACGCAAAATAACAAATACGACGGCGTAAAAAACCCATGTGAAGACGCTCGCATAAATCATTATTTGAAAGCGTTTCGAATTGTATTAAAAATTTATTTTTACTCTTACAGGTAAGGCGACAATCTGTATTGTATTGTCAAATGTTCTCGATATCCTGGAATGTTGATACGGGGTAAGCTTTCTTTTTGTAGTACAGAGTTTGGGACTGAATTTCAACAAGGTGGTAGATCTAAATTCAAATATGGGATTACTAACTACCACAATGAACATTATTGGAGTAAGAAAGTGCACAAAATCCTAAAAAAGAAGAGGCCAAAAGAGTCGTGACGCCGTTTTTCGGTCAATGTGTAGATGGGAATAATTGACGACAATTTAATCGGATCACATTTTTTGCCGAGTAATCTAAATGTTACAGCATACGAGATTTTTTTAAATTAATTGTTTGACCTCCTCGAAGACGACCCTTTGGCTGGGTATTATTTGATTAGAGAGAGGCTTCTCTTGCATTAATATCGATATGACCTAACCATCAAGAACACTAGTAACGGAACACTTTAATTATTTAATTATTTGGTAGGTGGTAGAGCCACGTTGAAGCTATTACTGGTTTCAGCATGAATGGGTCGGCTCGTCCGGGGTAGTACCACCCTCTCACAGAAAACCGACGTGAAGTAACAGTGCTTGCATTGTTGCGTTTCGTTTGGTCAGTGAGAGCGCCGGATACTCACCTCCTCTCCCCTTCCCCGTTCTTCCCCTCCCCATCCCCCACTTCCCCACTCCCCTCTCCCCAAAACACAGGTTGGCAACGCACTTGCGACTCCCTTGGTGTTGCAAGTGTCTATGGACGGTGGTGATCATTTACCATCAGGTGACCCACATGTTCGTTTGCCTCCTATAACATAAAAAAAAAAAAAAAATTAATCTATTAAATAAATAAAATATTAGCGGTCCCGGCAGACGCTGTCTTGACTTGATAATAAAAAAAAACCATAAGGTCAACCGTAGTAGCGCCACGTACCTATCCTTCTGAACACATACAAAAAATTTCATCAAAATCTTTCCAGCCGTTTAGGAGGAATTTAGTCACATAGACAAGGACAGAAGTGTTATTTATATAAAGATAATCAAAATGATGGCACAGAATAGGTAGATAGGTAGGTAAAAAAAAATTCTGGTAGGTGATGACCTCCGGCCGCCGTAGTTGCGGCCTGGCGGGGCATGTCCGTCGACCCGGGCAGTTAAACTGCACAGGCCCATGTGGTGGAGGTGCATTATGCCGATGCGACTCCCGCAGTTCGTCAGGGGGGATAGCACCCACTTCCCCTTGAGGGGTCTATCATCTTGGCTCCTCAGATCGCAATTGGGGCCCCTTAGGAGGGGACAACACCTGTTGGCGGAGCAGACGTAGTGTCGATTAGATAGTCCTGCTCCCCCGGCCAAATGGTGTAAGAAGGTACCATGGGGTTTTGGATTTCCCCATGGAGACAAAAAAAGAAAAAAGGTAAAAAAAATACCATCACACCTGTCACAGATTTGTGAATAACACAGGCTTACAATGATTTTGGTGCCGCTAAAAGTAAAACTGATTTCAAATACGTTCGGTACTCTAATAAAAAATTGATACTTACTTTTTTAATGCTACGTGTAGTTTTCGAGATTTCGCAAGGGTAAATAAATTAAAAAGAATTTAATACATTTATTAAAAAACAAAAGAACATTTAATTCAAACCATTAAAATACATTTAATTACTCTATATTTTACAGGTTAGAAGCTCCTCTTTTTATATTTTCTCCGATGGTTGTCTTCAGGACAATAGGATTATCCATATAGTGTACTTTTATGCTCATATTACATCCAAGATTTTTAAAGCTAACTAAGAACTTTTGAACTAATTCTTTATAATTTTATTTACGTAGCTTCGCGAATTTGACAGCTTCCCACGACGTCTTGCGGACTAATTAACCAAATTATGACATAAAATTAGCGGCACCAAACAAACATTTTTTTTTGTAGACCTATGTAATTAAAAAAAAAACTATTGAAACATGCATGGTGGTGGCTTTTCCTAAGTTTGCCTGGCTGGCTAAGTTGTAAACCTGTCGGCAAGCACCTGTCGGTGTGTTCCGGCACACGCACTTGAGAGCCAGCTCTTCTATGTTTAGCGTGTTCACCATCTTAGTCAAACGCTAAAATCTATATAGTATATAAAAAAACAGATTAAAAAAAAACAAACTACTTCTTACAATTTTCATTATATAGGTAACATATAATAAAAATGTAAGTCTAACGTGTCTACATTTTTGTACAAAAAAATGTTGCAGGTGTAAAGTAATAAAATACATTTCAATATTTTTTTTAAATGTCTGTCGGTCTGTCTATTTTTTTGTATGGATACGCATCACTGATAAAGTAATGCGTACCGCAAAAATCATATCCTCTAGTAACATTTAGTCTTAGTTTCATTAAAATCGGTTCACTCTATCAAAAGTTATTGTAAGTTTAGTGACGACGCGACTTAAGTATCAGACAAAAGTACATTAGTTACAATACATTCAGATGACTTTACTAGTCACTGATTTGTACATCAGGTTTCACGCGGTGGAAGTTGCGGGCACAGCTGATCTAATAATACTCGTATATTTGTTCTTTTTCATTGATGATGCTAGAGCATTATTGTATTTATATTATTTTAAGTTATTCAAATCAATTGTATATCGATATTATTTATTTATTCGTTGACTTGCTATTTAGCTTTCTCATTTTCTAAACTGTAAATTACATTGCTTTCTTACAAATTTAAATACAAAAAAATATAAATGATTTTATAAAACAAATTCCATCTTATTATAAACATCAAGATAACCAGTTTTTCTGAAGATTTTGTTTTCTTTTTTGTATTCGCTGTGAAACTTTTATTTGTGATTTTTTTTTTTTGTGAAATCGGTTCTATTTTTTGTCATTTATTTTATCGATGCTGCTCGATTAATAATCGATATATAAATATCGATTTGACACATCTAATAAACGCTCGGATCGGCTCTTCATCGATATTGTATAATCACTCTCACTTTGGTAGTCTACGTGTCGAAACAGCCCGATTATTATGTCTTCATCATTGTTGAATGATGAACATTCATATTATAGTTTATAGGCTTTAGCGTTTCACCACAGTTTCACTTGTTATGTGACGATGTGGCTCGAGACATAGAGATAAACATAGAGAGATTGGCTCACAACGACAGCTGCTGGAACAGATCATGGCGACAGATTTATAGCTTACGGGTGGTAGCTAGCTAAGCACGTAGCAAAAAGAGTACCAAGTAAAAGTCTAATTTGTGTTGCATACATCTTTGTTACGCCTGCAATTGCTTCTTTTATATATGAAAATTATGCTTTATGTATCCCACTATTTTTACCTTATTTATTTCCCCTGTATACATTAGTTTTACATAACTTATTTTCATTATATATATGTCAAAGTGGGAGCATCCAGTAGTCGGAGCATTCAGCAGTCGAAATTCCCCCACTATGACATATACAAAGTTACTGGTAATTTGACGTATTCCCGTTCGGAGGTGATATGGTGACTTTTTGTGATTATTTTAACCCCCATATGCATCATGCAAAAGTGAACCATTTCTGAGTTATCATGTTTTTTTAAGCTTTATTCAAAATAAGTCAAAAGTACAACATGAAAAATGTATATAAAAAAGGTATCAATTTAAATCTCATTTTTTCTTCTGATTTATAAAAACGATTAAATACTGATCATTTATCAATAATAAAACAACAATTGTGGATCCAAATTTAAAAATGGGAGACGAAAAACCATATTATTTCAATGTTTTTTTGTGATTTTTTCCACTACAATGCCTTAAAAACAAAAACGTTATACAATTTGGCTGCAAGATTATTTTAAAAACATAACCGTTTCCTTAGCTCTCCAAGAATGCATAACATCTAGGAAATTATTTCAAAGAAACTGTAAAGAAAATAAATGATCACAAAGGAAGCAGGCGCAAATTTGTATTCGAACTAAATTTAAAATCACTATTAGAATATCTTGCAAATATATTTAATGCGTACCTAAGCCAATACAGAAAGTATTACTACAAAATCATACGTTATTTTCAAATATTTATTAAAAAATCGCTTGAAAGAGAAGTTTCATTTAAAATCTCATAAACGCTTTGAGTACAATAAACTTGTTAAGTCAACAATGGAGTATGACGTAATGGATAATGCATAATAACGTAATATCATAACCATGACTTGGATATATCTTACTAGACGAGGTTATGAAGTAGAGGTAAGTCATCTACGTGTCTAAAAATGTATTCATCAAAATCTGCTAATTTAGTGTGGCAGTAGCAACAGGATTACTTTTTGTTCAATTATTTAAAAGATTTCTTAACGGGATCTTGGAATATCATTTAGTGAATTTTATATTTTATATATAATCTTGTGTTATTTGACTTTATATTTTTTAATATTGGTGGCAATTAATTTAATATAGTACGATTATTGTGCAGAAGTGTAGTGGATGGGAAATAATACCACGAAACATGAATTTTAAGATGCCACAAAATATCCTTGGAGAGTTGTAACAAGAGGACCACAATCGTGTTATTTTTTTTTTATATCATTGGAAGCAAACGAACGGGTGTGTCACCTGATGTTAAGTGATCACCACCGTCCATAGACACTTGCAACACCAGGGGAGTCACAAGTGCGTTGCCAGCATGTGTTTGGGGGAGGAGGGAGAAGGTGAGGGGGTGGAGGGTGATCCTCCGGCGCTCTCACTGAGCGAACGAAACGCAACAATGCAAGCACTGTTACTTCACGTCGGTTTTCTGTGGTACTACTACGGGCGAGCCGACCCTATCATGCTGAAACCAGTAATAGCTTCGGCGTGGTTCTACCACCTAATATAACCTGTCAGAACATTGAAACTATCACAAGTCACTTATAATGTTTTACCTACTCGACAATGGCAATAATAAGAATCTAGAAGGATGGTTGCAAAAAAAAATCGTTAAGACTTCAGAGATTTGTATATTGTTACAAACCATATTAAAAAATATTTATCCATATTCCATTGCATTATAACTTTCCCATAATAATACATATAATGCATATACTCGAAACACGTGACCGTCAGTTTGCGCGATCGCTAAAACAATGAATTCATTTATATTTTAAATTCAGAGTGTTGAATATTGTTTCATAAATCGATATAGATAAGTCTTCAAACGAACTAAAATGTTGTCACATTGTTAGAGAACACGCGGCAATGCAGTTGCACCATGTGTTGCGTCCGCGGGCATCTCAGCGCTGATGAAACCGATTTGTCAGTCACTTGTGTTGAAGATATAATTACTGGCTTGTTGCAATGAAATTTTATACTCTTTCGATATTAATGATTTATATTTATGCAATTTTATTGGCAATATCTAAATATATAAAAACCCAGTGTCATGATGTCTGTCCACAATGAACTTCAAAGATGACTTCATGAGACTTGGCATTTATGTATAGTTTGCTCCAAGTTGAGAGATAGGATAATTTATATTTCGAATAATGGCGTCAATATATTTTAAATATAAATTAAATTATTGTCAATGTTGATTACTATTATTAATTGTAAGTTTCATCAATCTCGAACAGATGGCGCTTTAAATTAGTCTGTTGACAGTAAACTGTAAGACCGCTTGTTAAAGATATCTCATAGATGGCGCCACGTTTTAATTTTAATTTCTTATTCAATAACTGGCCAGGCCGTGGCCAGGTCAGCTAGTATATTACATATTAGCTGTACCGGCAGCTCCGCAAGCGTTTTTTTTAAATCGTATTAAAGAATTATAAAATTGTGAGACCATGTACAAGTATAGAAATTCTCTTAAAAAACAATTGTAAGTATACTTACGCCACTAACATTAACATGTAACGTGTACATTAGACATATAAATACTAACAGTGTGTTAGATGAGGTTTGTCATCAGAGTATTTGGAACCTTAATCCACCATATAACTTACCTCAGTGCCCACTTACACTGTATAAGGAACTAATGATACAATAACTTAAAATATTATAATAAAGATTTAAGTTTACATTACATTTAACATACATTGCTATAATAATTAACATTTTGTGACTATACGAAAAATAAACGGTTGTCTGTTCCGCAAGACATTGTATTATGGAAGTCTTTACGTAATATGTTTATAATCTAAGATCTTATTAGGAAGACCTCTATATCATTGAAGTTATTAATAATTATAATGTCGAATTGTAAACACGAAGCTGATAATTATTTCATTAATAGAAAATAAAAAATGAGTTACTAAATTTCATGCAGACAGAGTCGCGGGTAACAGCTAGTTTAAAATATAATAACTTCAATTACTTTTTATAAGATTTGCCATCTACCAGTGAAAGTCCCTTGAAAACCGTTCTAACCGTTTTGGAGATAGCACTGGGGGCCACGGTTAACAGCTAGTATAAATTAAAATTGCCTAAATTACTTTTTATAAAGTCAGCTATCTGCCAATGAAAGTCTCGTGAAGATCGGTCGAATCCATTTGGAGATAGCGCTGTGGGCGAAGCCACGGTTAACAGCTAGTATACACTAAAATTGCTTGAATTACTTTTTATAAGGTCAGATATCTGTCAATGAAAGTTGCGTGAAGATCGGTCGAACCGTTTTGAAGATAGTACTGCAGGCAAAGCCACGATTAATGGCTAGTCTACATTAAAATATACTAAATTACTTGTTATGATGTCCGCTATCTGCTGGTGAAAGTTTCGTGAAAATTGGTCCAACCGTTTTGGAGATAGCATTGCGGACGAAGCTAATCTAATTTAGCTAATCTAGCTGAATAGCTAGTCTAATTTAGAGTAGCCTAAGTAACCCACTGTAATTTTAGCTATCTGCCAGTGAAATTTAAGTTAAGTTTGGATGCAGGTATCACGTATACTTTACTAATTCTTAAAAAAACAAATAGCTAAATCAAAGTGGAAATTTCATGAAGGTAAAGTTTACTTTTTACAGCATGTTAATTGATGTTGGTCAGAAAATAATGCAAAATGAAAACTATAAGCCGCTGAAATTATTGCATTGCCGCTGCCGTTGGCCCTGCGAGAATAGTAAACGGGTACAGCGGTGAGTAGCGCAGAAGCAACCCAGGGGTACTGAGAAGACATTTATCGCCAATATATGTGGGTCAGTTTTTATCTCAATTGGAAACAATAGATGTGGATGCAATCTGGTTGTAAGTTTTTTTTAAGATTTTTCGCGTTTAAGAATACAATTGACACCGGTAGTAACAGATTTGGCGCAGACAAAGTTGCGTGGGTCAGCTAGTTAGTAATAATCGTAAGTATTTAAACTTATGAAACAAACTAATTAAATTCTATAACCGCTATATTATTTGCAATTAATACTTACTAATGGATATCACCACTTTAAAATAGTTCTATTTATTTCGTAATCCTTTCCATATAGTGGTGGAATTGGAAGTTATGTGTGCAGTCCGTCTGATATTGAACAGTTACTTTTCTTTTAATCGTATTGCTAAATAAAGTATCCATATATTATTATCGTTGATTTTTTGATTGATTGATTACTCTATTTGTCGCTGCGAAATTCAGTTCATGTGAAGCAGAGCTGCGGCCGAAGACTTGTTACTATTTAGCAGCACCCGCGGAGCACGTGTAGGAGAATGAGAGGTACATTTCCTGCGGACGCGAGTAACATCAGACCCTCTTGAACGGTTGTTGAAGCCTATTAACTATAAACTATTGTAATCCTAACTAATCTTAATATATATATTTCTTGTGTGCGTGTGTATGTGACTGAACTCCTCCTAAACGACTGGACCGATTTTGATGAAATTTTTTGTGTGTGTTCGTGGAGATTCGAGAATGGTTTAGATTGACAATTGGACTCGGTAGGTGGCGCTGCAGTTGACTTTTAGGATTTTTTTTATTATCAAGGCAGGACAACGTCCGCCCGGTCCGCTAGTAATATTATAAATGAGAATGTTAGTTTGTTTGTTACGCTTAAACTATTTAACACACAATATAAAAGCTTGTGAGGGATACAAAGAAGATTATAGGGTAGCACGCCTTAGTACCTCTACTAAGGGGTCATCATCATCTGCCTCTAAGATCCCACTGCAGGGCCATAGGCCTCTTCCTGAAGGAACGTATGGGCATAATCATGAGCGAATTTAGTGAGTTTTCATTGCATATTGTGTAACACTATCTCATTACTACTAAAACCTATGTTTAAAAACTGTGCAAGTAACGCTATGTTATAACATACCAAGATTGGAATTTGTAAAACTTGACATATTTACAAGAAAGTCACGTACGTTATTCGGTCTGTTGGTGATATGCGCACGTGCATTACTCGAGTTTCGCTCGTTGGTTTATTGGGTTTTTCAGTTATTAAATTGTTATAAATTGACTTAAATGTGTTTAATAATAAGGGTAGATTTTCTTTGTAATTTAGTATTACGTATGAGGTTATGGACTAGGGTGGAGTGAAAAAAACAATTTTTTTTTTTTTCTTAGCCTGGGGGTCAAATTTGTATCTTATAAAAAACAAAAATTTTTGAAAAAAAAAAAAAAATTTTACTCAACATCTTGAGCCAGCCCACTCATTTTTAAAATTAATTACGAGTAAAAATATTTGGTTGCAAAAAAAAAATTTTTTTTTGTCTTTGAATCTCTTAAAACATCTAAGAACTGGCAATTATGATCATTTCCAACTCAAATTTTATTCTAGTGCCCTAAAGAGGAATGGTACTTTTTGGGATTTTTTTTAAAATTAAAACAATAGTCACAAAATTTTTTTTTTAACTTGTGATTTTTAATTGGCATAAAAGAGGATACTCTGAAGTTTCTAGAACGCCTTCAAAAATTTTTTTTTTGCAACCAAATATTTTTACTCGTAATTAGTTTTAAAAATGAGTGGGCTGGCTCAAGATGTTGAGTAAAATTTTTTTTTTTTTTTTCAAAAATTTTTGTTTTTTATAAGCTACAAATTTGACCCCCAGGCTAAGAAAAAAAAAAAATTGTTTTTTTCACTCCACCCTATTATGGACATTAACAAGATAATAGATATAAAGGAATTATATATAGACATAAAAGCTGCTCACAATTCAGACTTCATTCTCAGTAAAAGAAGTCCCATTCCTAGAAGCGGTTGTACGAAAATCGTTTGCAAGATAAACTTAATGTTTCTTTTCTCGAAATATCGATAGATGAATACTAAAACTTGTTATTGGAAATAATCCTATGGATTTGTATATAAGTATGTATAACCTTGTTTTGTTCAACTCCGAAATCCAATGATTTGGATAGAATTTTGTATCTAGATAAGGCTTTGCATTATAAAGTTATATATACGTGTATTCCATGAAGAAAATAACGCATTTTCAAACGTAATTTTAACTAATTACTAAAATTTGTGTCAGGGCGCCATCTCGTAAATTATTGTGGTACTTGCAAGCTTGTGAATGAATGATAAACACAAATAAAAAAGATGTGTTATTTGTTCCGGTCTGTCCCCAAAATAGCTTAACTGATTTTAGCGAAACTTTCACTTTCACAGCTTACAATTAATCCGGATTAATCACGAAGTTCTCGTGGAAAAAAAACAACAATTCGCGGGCAAAGCCGCGGCAATTCGGATCGTGTGTAAATGATTATAAAGCGTTTTGTAAAAAGAGCTTCTAATATACGAATAATATGATGGTTTATACATTTATTAGGATTCAATTTCTCTCTATACTTACGTAATTCTTGTGTTTCTTGGTTTTATGCAACATAATACCGTTATACGCCATTTATAAATGCCAACGACACATATACGCACATAATATATACTGACGTTTGCAATGAGTCAGCACGCTGTCTCATTTGTTACAATTGCAAAGAAAGAGATAGAACATGCATTCACATACCGTGGACTTTATAACTAGCTGTTTGGTGCACGGGAATATGCTCTGAAACGATTTATAACAATATAAAATAATAGCCTATAGCCGTGAGCCTGAATGTCGCTTTTTATCCGAGGAACAATTATTTGAATCGGTTTCCAGAAAGTTCCCAGAGATTACAAACACAATCGTAAATTATATATATCATTACATAGTATAAAACAAAGTCCCCTACTGCGTTTGTCTGTCTGTCTGTTCGCGATAAACTCAAAAATTACTGAACGGATCTTTATGCGGTTTTCACCAGTGGATAAAATGATTCACGAGGAACGTTTTTGTATATAATTTGGGATTTTTTTATAATCAGGGCGGGACAACGTCTGCCGGGCCCGCTAGTCTATACATAAACTAAGAATGTAAATCTAATGTGTCTGTTCTTTTTAGATTTTTGTGAAAAAGATTGTTGCACGTATCTTAGAATAAATAATAAAATACATTTCAATAATTTTTAGAAATGTCTGTTTATTTGTCTGTCTGTTTGTTTGAACACTCATCACTGCTAAAGTACTGCGTTCACGATAAAGCCTCATAATAAGAAAGTCATAAAGCATATCTCCGAGTAACATTTAGTTTTTGTTTCATTAAAATTGGTGCACTCTATTACGAGTTATTGTAATTTTAATGACAACGTGACTTAAGTACAAGAGAATAGTAGATAAGTAAATGGGCTTAATACATTCAGATGATTTTATTATTCAATATATAAATAGTATTAAAAAAACGATACAAGCCTTATTGGGTTGCCCATGACGGTTCCTGAATTGGCGCGATCATTTTAAAATAGGTGATGCGTGAGCTATAAACAAAAGAATCGAAGTCACGCGCAAACATTACTAATATGTAATAATTAAAATACATAAGATATTTAGTCAGTCATATAATAATAATAATAAAAAGTGGAGGCGGTCATAAGGACTGCTGACAAAAGTGAAAACTCAAAACAAGGACAAAAATGTGTTCTCTTTTGAATTTTCATATTAATTATAGTGTTAATGACAATATTTAAATTTCAGAATTTGTTTATTGAAATTATTAACATTAATGTGGTTTTCATATATATTGGCACTCGAAGCAATACGTGTATACGTTATTATAAAATCCATTAATCCATCAAACGTATGAGCTGCAAAATATCAATATTATATGTAAGGGGATATACGGGATATTACGCGTCGCTAGTTTGACGTAAGCCGCGCAAGCGCAATACCGCCGCTGATGCTTACGTAGCATGTCATGACGCGAAATTACAAATTGATTTCCTGCCAAAAATACCGCTAAACGCGCCTAAAGAATTTTTACTTCAATAAAGCAACGTATAACCATATTCGAAGATACAGTTTTAAAAAAAATGTTTGTAGATTTGTTTAAACATTACATTAGTATATTAATTCTTCTTTGATTGAAATGCGAACCCCTGTTTGAGTAGAGGCCTCCTCCATCTTCAAAAGATCCTTGCCCTTGTCTAAATTGATCCAATCGTTTTCTGTGAGCCGTGTAACTTCACCAGCGCATCATCTCATTGGTCTGCCAACTTTCCTCTTTCCTTGTGGACATTTCCATCTTACGCATTAATTAACAAACTATTTTCAATGAATGATTTTATAAAAAAAACAATCTATATATATGGTGGGATGTTAATTACACGTAGTAATTTAGTGTCGGTGCTACGTGAGAGGCATATATATTATTTTAATTGTAAACACAAGGCACGCGTCGCACGCAGTAACCGCAGTAGGCATTGGGATTCGACATGCACCCATATACGGTTATGCGATCTATTGGATTTAATAACTACATTTCCTTGTTTATACTTTACATGCGTCAGTTGGGACACACATAATCCCTCTGAGTTCATGATAAATTTATACATATAACTAGCGGACCGGGCGGACGTTGTCCTGCCTTGATAATAAAAAAAATCCTAAAAGTCAACTGCAGCGCCACCTACCGAGTCCAATTGTCAATCTAAACCATTCTCGAATCTCCACGAACACACACAAAAAATTTCATCAAAATCGGTCCAGTCGTTTAGGAGGAGTTCAGTCACATACACACGCACACAAGAAATATATATATTAAGACTAGCGGACCTGGCGGACGTTGTCCTGCCTTGATAATAAAAAATATAAATCCCAAAAGTCAACCGCAGCGCCACCTACCGGGTCCAATTGTGAATCTAAACCATTCTCGAATCTCCACGAACACACACAAAAAATTTCATCAAAATCGGTCCAGTCGTTTAGGAGGAGTTCAGTCACATACACACGCACACAAGAAATATATATATTAAGATAAGAATGTAAATCTAACATGTCTGTACTTATTAGATCTTTGTAAAAAAATGTTGCAGGTGACTAGGAATAAGTAATAAAATACATTTTTTTCTACATAAGGTTCCACGTGGACGGAGTCGCGGGCACAGCTAGTACTTAATAAAAGTCGTGGTGGCTTAGTGGCTTGACTGGTGAAATATCCATCCCATGTCTGCAGGGTGGAACTCCGGTGGGTATCATAGAATTTTTCGGAATTCGCATACATCCACTACTCTACTAGCTATCTACACTACACTAACAGCTAACTAAACTAAACCTGAATCTAAGAAATGTTCTTGTGGTACTATTGTATGTGGGAAGACATAGAACTGTGGATTTCTTGGAGTTTGAAATCGCTAATACGTCGTGGGCTGGCGTGGTGATTATGCGCATGCCTTCCTTCGAGAAGAGGCCTATGACCTTGCAGTGTGTCTCTTACAGGCTCTTAATTTGTTTAATAATAATTTCAAGTACTTTCCAAACTTATCTTTCTTAAAACAATCTTGTCCTGTGATGAAAGCAATTGATTACATGAAGAGTACAAAATTGGTAACTTGCTTTGGTAATTTCTGTGCTAGAATGAATGCTGATGTTACCGAAATGCTTTTACTAAGAAACGGAACTATTACCACTGACCCGATGAACTGAATGGTTGTTTATTTTCAATCTATTTTTAAAACCGTTAACGGTTTTGTAAACCGTTGCAGCAGATGTATTTGAATTTGTTATTGACTGTTTTTGTTTATTTTTCTATGCAGTAACATGGAACGGTAATGCTGGTTTATGATAAATATTACTTTCAGAAAGTGTATATATTTTTTTAATGTCATAGGACGTAAACAAACAGGTGGGTCACCTGATGTTCAGTGATAACCACCTTCCATAGACACTAACAACACCAGGGGAGTCGCAAGTGCGTTGCCAAACTGTGTTTGGGGGAAGGAGAGGGGAGGGGAGGTAGGCCTCAGGCGCTCTCACTGACCGAACGAAACGCAACAATGCAAGCACTGTTACTTCCCGTCGGTGTTTCTGTGGGTCGGGTGGTACTACCTCGAGCGAGCCGACCCTTTCATGTTGAAACCAGTAATAGCTTCAGCGTGGCTCTACCACCTATACACAAATATATAGACCTATATACAAAGACTCATGTGAATCTGTTAATGGCAGCTACTAGTCATACCGTTAATTGATATTGATAAACGATTAACGCGGAAATGTAATGTGAAGAATATGAGCATTGCTTGTTTAAATGCTTCTTCACGCATCGAGTTATTATTGACGAGAAAGAACACGCTACCTGTAAGGCTTTGTCTCTACCGATTACTTGTTTATCATAGTGAAAGTATTGCTTTATTACTTTTTTGGTGCGGTCTAAATCTATAGGCTGATAAAGATCGAGGTCTTAATTTAAAAACGCCACGGATTTAAACGATGTTTCTTCTTTTTTAGGGTTAACAATACTTTAACTTAGTTGTTCTAGAACATATAATATTCTATATCTATACATATAATAAGAATGTAAATCTAACGTCTCTGTACTTTTTACATTTTTGAAAAATAATTGTTGCAGGTGTCTAGGAATAGTTAATATATATCAATCATTTTTAGAAATGTCTGTCCTTTCGCTTGAACACACATCACTGCTAAAATACTGCGTGATAAAATCTCTTCAAGAAAATCACAAAGCACATCTTCGAGTAACATTTAGTATTTGTTTCATTAAAATGTGTTCGATCTATCAAAAGTTATTGTAATTTTAATAACGACGCGACTTAAGTACGAGCTAAAAGTAGATAAGTAAATGAACTTAATTAATACATGCACAGACTTTATTAATGACTGTTTTTTTACATAAAGTTCTACGCGGACGAAGTTGCGGGCACAGCTAGATATTTAATATAATGTTCAAGGTACAGGGACTATTTTCAAATGGTGATGTAAAGTGCACAAGCCCGAATAAAATTGAATGCGTCGGAAATGTGAATTGTTTAGGAACAAGCCTTCAATGAAGAGAGCATGTGAGCGAGCATCGAACCGTTAAATTGTCCAGATTTATCGCTCCAATAAACTCCATCGACCCACTTCCACGTCAAACGAATTAACTGTTTACTATTGGACGCTAAGTAGGATAATTTATGTTTGATTTATGATTGTGTAAATATTAGAAAAGAGACAGAGGATAAATCGTATATACACATATATCAAGATGTTGTGATACACACATTCCGTGCCAAGACAATTTTGTCCATGTCCTTCAGGTCATTTGATACTTTGACAAAAAATAGATGAATTATCATACTTTTTCTTTGGAATTGTCCACGCTATTGACCTGACGGGCTTTTTACAGCTTCACCAGACTACATCACGTATTATTATACAATATTACGTTACAACATCATACATAACATGACATAAGTAGTTCTTTCGTTTTCACTAGTTCTCAAATCGTGTACCACCGGTGGTACACGTGGCCTAAAGACCAAGTTTAACGTGTACCACCGGTGGTACACGTGTCACGGAACGTTTTAAATAACGAAAACATTTGAACTAGGTACATACCGCAACTAAATATTTTTGAAGGAAAGTCTTCCCTTATGGTGACGTAAAGATTTATGTACGTCAGGCATCTGTTTTTTAAAACATACATTGAATAATTTTTCGATAGGAGTTTGATATGTGATACTGAGGTATACGTGTAAAAATTCTGTCAAAGTATTATAGTTACAATGTATTTATTACCAAATAACTCTTAGCAGGGGATTCTCGCCAGAAATGCCGACACTTGATAGATTACTTCCACTAACTTTGTCATAGGATACCTTTATAGTCTAAGACTGTAAGAACCTTGTTGGAGATAATATACGATTTAATAGCCATATTGCTTGAAGTTTTGGACTAATGCCGCTACGTTGTTGTTCGTATATGACTAATCACCATGGAATTTATCAGAATTTCTGCTAAATTGTTACTCTTACGTTAGTACCATTTGCTGCTAGGGAAGGAAAATATTGTCAAAAAATATATATGCTAGTTATAATTTTTGATTGCGTTTAAAGCTAACTTAATTTAAATTTTAAGCTATGCTTCTCAACTTGGTATAATAATATGTCTAAGAATAGATCTAGTAGTCAAATATTTAAATTTCGATATCGGATTTCGTATTATTTATTAATTTTACAGTTCGACATCATCCTATTTCCTGGAAAACATAAAATATTAGGTCAAGGTCAATATAATGCCAGCATATGACATTAGGAATTGATCGATTATGTGCCATTTATGTGTTTGACATATATTTTAATTATTAAAGCAAAACTAGACCAAATGTTTTGCATGATTTGCGACATTCAGGCTGTGATGTAGAGGTGAGTTGATACAAAATCGACAGATTTCATAATTAATCATATTTTGTAATACCTTGACTGATGACACAGTAAAGTTTTGTCTAAGAATATGACTGCAGTAAAGTGGTCTTTACATAGATACGATAGTAATTGCTGTCGTCACAGATACCTTGGTGGAAGGCTTCACATATACTCTGACCAATTTTGGAACAACATGCCAAAGGGAGATAGATACAAAGGGTTCATTTACTCGTACTATAACTAGCAGATTCGGCTACGCGTTGCTGTAGCTCAGTTATTACGTGTTGACTTAAAATTATGATAAAGTATTTAGTATTATGGGGTAAAGAGTCTGCCTAAACAATTGATACAGAAAAAGCAAGGTTACGTAGTAAATAGATTAACGGAACGCGTGCACCATAACATAAACTGGAGTTGAAAAAGAAATTCAAAATTAAAACGTAACGTCATCTATGAAATATCTATAACAGTTTTACAGTTTCTGTCAACAAACTAATTTAAAGCGGCATCTGTTCCAGTCTGATGAAACTTACGATTAATAACAATAATCAACATGGACAATCGTTTAATTTTTGTTTAAAAAATATTGAAGCCATTAATCGGAATACGAGTTATGGTATTTCTCAAGTTGGATCATATTAGACGTAAATATCAATTTTCATCAAGATCGGTTGAGTATTTTGAAATTCATCATAATAATTATAAACTTAGAGGGGACTGGCTCTCAAATGTAGCTGCTGGAACGCATCCAGAGTTGCTTGGAGATAGATTTTCACCTTGAGGATGGTAGCTAGCCAGGCGGGCGTAAAAAAGCCCAACCACTGTGCTACGCTTTCATCAGGATATTTTTGCAAGCATTGTAACCCACGCCGATCGACGCGGTTTTCATAATTTCTTTATGATATTAAGAGTGTTACACATTGAATTTATACAATCTTTCATTACTATTTGTAAGGTCTGTACTGATTTTGTATGTAAAATGTCAAGCACATAATTACAATTACTCATGTTTAAATTTGCTCCATAAAATAGTAATAACCTAACGGGTTCGCATTCCAACGATTTAGTAATTAACTACAAGCCATTGAGGTCACGATTTTCATAACACACATTGACCTGTCCGTCAAATTCTAGTGTCCGAATCGAATATTGCATTTGGTTTCGTTTTAAATTTAAGAATATAATAATTCGTCGCGGACTTCACGTTTAACGAAATAGATGTATTAATAGACTAGCTTCTGCCCGCGACTTCGTCCCCGTGGAATAGTTACTTTGGGCTAACGCTAACATACAGCGGAAACTCTCAACAGGGGAAAAAATCTTTATCGGTGGTTCACTCGTATTCGTCATAGCGTGATGAATTGTAACCTATAGCCTTCCTTGATAAATGAGCTATGTAACATTGAAAGAATTCAAATCGGTCCAGTAGTAGAGATTAACGCGTTCAAGCAAACAAATTCTTAAGGTTTATAATATTAGTACAGATGTATCGATACGCCTAGAGGCATATAGATCGCATACTTTGGTCTTGTAAATAATCAAACATCATTATATCTTGTGCTTTCTCTATGTTTCTGTTAAGCATAATCTCTTTTCCATAATAAATACAATAGTTCTATCAATGCTCTTGTTTTACCTATAGTCTTTTAGGTTACAAGATATAGGTTTACTTGATACAAAATAACTAATTTAACATATGAAATTAATATATCTTGTGTTAATTTCATTGCGGATAACTCTTCCTTTTGTAATTTACCAAAATTTAACATACGGTGACCAAAGAATTACACGGTGTGACTTTGAGAATACTTTAACATGTTGTTAAGTGAAGATAAGCTTAACGATTCCTCAAATTAACTTAAAAAGGCCAGTGACTATCGAATAGAAGAACTCAAACGCATTACTGACATGTTTTAAAATTTTTACTGGTACATGCGAGGCAAATAGTTATAGGAACGCTAAATGCCCTCTATTTTCCATGATATGAATGCATTTATTTTAGCAAAAGTAATATAATCTTTTGTATTTGCTCCTTCTACGTAGTTTTCTAGTATATTGTCAAAAAACTCTGTTCTATTGTCGGTAGTAACAAAACTAATTTTCTTAATATTATCTGAAATCAAGTCTTTATGATCAATTATACTTGAAGCTTTATAGTTGCGAAAATTACTTAGTTTTTTAACCGTTTACCAAAATATTTTTTCTCAATATGGTTATATTTTTCTTTAATGTTTATTTCCTCGGAAGTTATTTTTTCAATAGAAAGGATATATTTTCAAGGTAGTCAAGGACCATTTTAACGTCGTTAGTATTGGACCTTGTATTTCGAAGATACACTGGGAGTTTAATCAAAATCGAATAGCAAATGTATAGTGTTAGAGATATGATAATCTAAGACAGATAGGTAAACTTAACTATGGCCAAAGACGTTGTGGTGTAATGTTGAAATTGATTTTTTTAAAAGTCTGGATTACTTTGTTACACTTCTCTTATAGTAGTTATTATATTGTAGGGAATAGGTGTGAATACGTAATTCATTCGACAGGCTTGTACCTCGTTTATTTAGTTCAAAACTGTAGTCGCATCGTCTATTTTAGTCTTGGAGTATTTTAAGCTGATGCCATTAACTACTAAAACTCCGACTGAAGTGGATCTTCTGAAGTTAGATAAACGTTGTTTAGTTTTATTTGTATCGTATATCAGTGTCTGGTTGTGGCATCATTCGTATTGTATTAATATTAACTTGAGGGTTTTGTATTAATAAGAGTTGTATAGTAATATGTGAAGCTTAAATGTTGAGGTAATTCCGTCCATATTAATTTTATTGATAGCGTCTAATAGAATGCAAGATTTAGAATAAGTGTTAGGTTTAATAACAAAGTCCCAAAACGCATTACCGATTTATCGGATAGTAAGTTCAAGCACCATGTTATGCTGGTTTTTATGTCAACGACTATTATAAGGCGGATCAGTATGTGAACGATGGTGACGTCTGAAAATATCGCCTTTTTATATCTGCCATCTTGTTTTTGTGCCCATACGTTAACTTTAGTTTTTATAAATGAATTTATTTTCACTTTTTCGTTTATTCTTATTCTATTTTTTTTTCTATGTCTAATGTTTCTCAATATTTACTGTTGTATATATTTTTTTAAATTATTATTAATAGTGTAAGTTGTATCTATGTGATAAAGCGTGTTAGGTCTTCAGAGTTAAGTTTACTTATTTTTATTTTTGTTATTGTATTATTGTTGTTGACTGTATCCACATGTAAATAAATAAATTTCAATATAGATTTGATTCCTTACAATTGACCTGTCCTTTCGGTGATGGAGAAATCGTGTTGAAACGATAGTTCGCCTGGCCAATCACCGCCTTACAATCATTCTCCTAGAATTTATGTCGATTGTAAATCACCAATTTTATTAGAGGGTCAGTTCTACTTCTAGGATTGGCATGTTACAGTCCTTGGAAATATAATTACTTATAGTCTTCGCCAAACTTTTTGGCCGCTCTAAATATAGTTACATAGAACACAAATTTAGGTATTAATACGTATTACTTTATACGCATAACATCGAGACAACTTAAGGATACATAAATACCAATTTTAGATTTCTATGACTTTTGCATAAAACTCTTGACTGTATTACGCGCAAGCCAGAACTTAGGGCTATATTCAGACCGGTCAAGGGCTATATTCAGACCGGTCAAAAAGATTGACGAGGATTGTAAATATTGGAAGACATTATGATCAAAGTTTATTTGTAGATTAGAAGCATAAGGTGTATGTTACTAATAAATTCAAAAATCAATAAGACTTTATTCATTTTAGGGCCTAAGAAGGCATTTATGAACGTCAAAACTACCACTGGTTCGGACAAACAACCCAGTCATAGAAAAGAACCGACAGTAAACTCGATTTAATTTTTTTCAGTTTTATATAAGCCAAGTGACCTTTCTTATAGCCATCTATGAATTCAAAGTGTAATTGTAAGTTTACTGAATGACTTTAAATATTGTCTTGAATTATAGTTTTTTATATAAATGCTCGTTTGGGTGTCTGTAACGGACGTGTCCTATAGATATCCTCGTCCCAATATAGCACGAGGTCGTTCAACCTTCACGCTATAAAGGACTGTTACAGTGTTGTCAGACTCGTAGAATAAAAGTTGTTACACTATGAACACGACTATGTTATGTATTACATCTTGCAATTTGTACGACTTTTAAATTTCATTATCATAATTAAAAATAAAAGTAAGATTGTCTTGCCGTACGTCGGTAGAGATAAAGCAAAAAATACTTATTACATTCTTATAACAAGCATGTAACTTGTCGAGGTAAATAGATGTGAACGTACGATTACATACAGAAGCATTTAAAAGAATTATATTACAGTTAAGAGTAGAAAGCATGACGTTGCATGAAGTTATAATTGTTTTATAATCTGGAAATTCTGGAAAAGATTATATTTTTAACATCATGTTTTTCGAATGAATCGTATTTGTTTTAGCGTAAACATAAAACGAATCAAACAATAGTTATGCTTTTATATGAAATTGCTTTAATAGTTAAAATTACTTTTTATTGTATAACTAGCTGTGCCCGCGACTTCGTGCGTGTGGAACCTGATGTACAAAACAGTGACTAATAAAGTCATCTGAATGTATAAGTCTAATTACTATCTACTTTTCTCTCGTACTTAAGTCGTGTCGTCATTAAAATTACAATAACTTTTGATAGAGTGAACCGATTTTAATGTTACCAAGACTAAATGTTACTCGAGGATATGCTTTATGATAATCTTGGGGTTTTATCATGAACTCAATACTTTAGCAGTGATGTGTGTTTAAACAAACAGACAGGCAGACATTTCTAAAAATGATTGAAATATATTTTATTACTTATTCCAAGACATCTGCAACATTTTTTTTCACAAAAATGTAAAAAGTACAGACACGATAGATTTACATTCTTATCATTACATAGTATAAAACAAAGTCCCCTACCGCGTCTGTCTGTCTGTTCGCGATAAACTCAAAAACTACTGAACGGATCTTTATGCGGTTTTCACCAATAGATAAAGTGATTCACGAGGAACGTTTTGGTATATAATTTGTCCAGGATTTTTTTTATAATCAGAGCGGGACAACGTCTGCCGGGCCCGCTAGTTATATGTATAAATTTATGACTTTAAGTTAATTACATAGAGTGCAATAATTTACTATATTATTATTTTGATTTATTGTCGTTAATTATATTATAATTTGAAAGCTTTTATGCCCTCAACTGTATTAAAGAAAATATATGTTCAATAGGGTTACTTAGTTTCATTTATACATGAATTTGTAATATAAAAAATATTATATTTATTAATCAGTCAATATGATTATAGTACCCGGATTTTAATTTAGCCCCGGTAAGAGCGTGATACGAGCGGCTTGCTTTTGCAAAGCGTTCTCTTTATCGCACAGCGCAATAACAATGATATACAAAGATAATGCTATATGAAACTGAATTTAGCTGGCTATCTAATTATTCTTTCCGACATGCCAAATCAAAAGCAGGGTACTGTTCTACATTATAGGTAATAGTTGAAGGCTGATGTATTATATGACATTATGTTGTGTAGTATGATTAATCTTTATTACACTACATTTATTTCTACTACATAATTCTTTAATTATGAGTAATACTGATATAGTAAAAGACTTGGGTATTTTCTTAGAGATAAATTTTATTTAAAGAAATATGTTTAGTCTAAGAGTAATTGAAAGAACAGTGTTACCCTTAAACTGTTCAAAAGCACAAAGATTTAAGTGCCATGTAAACGAATGTAGACTATATGATGCATTGGACAAAAGACTGCTGGCATCATAAGCTTAAAAAAATAGCATATTTATTACAAAATTTGACGAACTTGAACAATAACAAATTATGTAATCTGAAATTATAACAAAGAAGTGGCTAGATATTAAAAAAAAAGGTGATATGTCATTTTGAGATCTGTCTTAAAAATCAGCCGTGAGGTTAATATATGTACATATAAATAGACGCAGTTTTAGCGGTATCTTCGAATGTCATGTAGTGAATTTTATATTTTATTCATAATCTTGTGTTATTTGGCTCTATATTTTGTAATATTGGTGGTGTTTACATAATATAGTTCGGTTATTGTGTACAAGTGAAGTGAATGGGAAATAATACCATTCATCATGGATTCTGATTCGCCACAAATCTCCCTGGAAAGTTCTAACAAGACGGCAACAATTTTGTTAACTCATTGAAATGATACCAATAAACTTGTAATATATCATTACGTACTCAACAATGGCAGTAATAATATACTAGAAGATTAGTTACCATGTATGTATATATATCGACAATGTATATGTTAATTAAATTAGATGAAATATAATATGTACGTTATAAGGTCAAAGTTACAAGACGAATTAATATAATAAAGCAGCAACATTCGAAGGTCGAATCAATTATTAAGAATTTACGACTGTGGGCGTGACGTTTGGTTTTAATTGTATTACTGAAGAGTGACTGCTACAGTGTTAATATTCGTGCTTTAAGCATTTGTATTACTTAGATTCTTTAAACAGGAGTGTCGCTACCAGAGCCATGATGCGTGAAAGAAATAATTCGTCCTACTACCTCTTATCAATTGAGAGGCCTTTCGAGTATTATAGGTATAAAGGGTGGGAAGGAGTTTGAAATGCCATTACGTCTTTTGTTTTCTTTTTTCAACTCGTGAAGTAACAACTTACGAGAGGTTTTTTTTTGGTAACCTTTATCTTGTAAATTATTATTGCTATTGTCGACTGGGTCATGATATTACAAGTTTCTTGCGATTATTGTAATGAACTAATAAGCTAGTGGCCGTATAGTTACAACTTTCCAGGGGGTTTTTATGCATGTCATAATGCATGATCCTTGATATTATTTCCCATTCTCTTCATTTGTAAACAATAAAATAACTATGTTACATGAACTGCCACCAATATTACAAGATATAGAGTCAAATAAAACAAGATTATGAATAAAATATTAAATCCACTACATGCCACTTCGAAATCCCGCCAAGAACTCTTAAGCATAGAAAGTGAGGAGGTATAAGCCTTTCTTACTATTGCTGACAAGAGGGAGAGGCAGGTCATAAATGTCTAAAATTCTACTTACATAATACTTAGCTTTTAAGAAGCACTAAATTAATTAGTAATAAATATTCTTAACTCATCTACAAGATACACGAACTTGGAAAGTACGATTTCATTCAATAGTAAAAAGCTTAGACTTCATTCTTGTGAATATTTAAGGATTTTTTTATGTCAAAGGAAGCAAACGAACAGGTGGGTCACCTGATGTTAAGTGATCACCACCATTCATAGATACTAGTAACACCAGGGGAATGGCAAGTGCGTTGCCAGCCTGTGTATAGGGAGGGGGGAGGAGAAGGGAAAGGGAAGGAGAGGAGAGAGAAGGGCCTCCGGCGCTCAACACAATTAATTTAAAATTAAATGTTAATAGAAATCAAGAACTACATAATTAAATAAAAAATACTGTAATCAATTATTAATAGAAAGAAGAAAGCTATTAGTAGATACAGTTTCCTTTGCATTTAAATACAGTATTTACCATAAAGTAAGTGATAAATTGACCTTTACTTACCACAAAATTAATAATTAAGAGAGTGGAATCATATTTTTGTCGATTATTTATTGGTCTGAGAAGTTTCCCCAACGGTACTTAGTTTGAAAGTGTTCCGAGCGGACTACGAGCAAGTTGTATGGTCTGAGCCTTAAGACAACAGCGATATAAAAATCAACTAATTTCGTATGCGTCATAACTACTTATTAAATGCCTCTGAAAATATTTTATTTGTTACGTGTTATTCTCATTATTTTCCCTATGCGTAAATTAATTTTATGATATAATAGAGGGTGTGTTACTTGTACGTTCAATAGATGGCGCTAAATAGTAAAAAGCAATCAGTGCATAACTATTGAATTTGAAACAGACATGCGTTTACGTATATATTTATATTGACTAACTGATAACCGCGATTTCGTTTGTATTGTTTATTATCCTAACGGCATATTTTTCGTATAAAGGAGAAAACATAAGCACCACACCGCTTGTCCCACTTTTCTATGGTAAGAAAACAGGCATCGGGTTGAATTTAGATAAAAACTATCATATATATCTCAAGTTGGACCAAATTACATACGTGTGGAAAATTTTATGAAGTTCGGTTAAGTAGTTTCGGAGTTCATTCGAAACAAACACATGGTGTCGTAGTATTTTTTTGTAAAGCTGAAAATATATATTTGAAAGTAATTTCAAAATCGGGTCATTGGGAACGGAGATTGCCTCGAACATCCAAACTACCACAAACTTTATATCTTTATAATAAAGTTAAAATCTGTTATAAGGACATTGAAGGGACTACTCATATTTAGTCGTAAAAACCGATAGTCGTAACAACCGGCGATGTTTTCGAGATACGGCTTCAGCCGGGACCTTTGTTCTGGGTCAATATAACCGGTATGTTGTTCTAAACGATGTCGCCATAAATGGTTTTCACTGTATTAGTATAGATAAAGATATTATGATAGAATAGGACTCAAAACGTGTTATAATGTGAAAAAATGAATATTGAAATTGCTTTATATATTATCGCTTATAACTTATACCGTAGGCCAAGCGCCCGAAATATCAATCAAGACGAGCATTCACGCAGTTTAATAGCAAACGGTAGCGTACGTAGTACGAACGAGTTGAGAATAAATAATGCGGACTGTAGTCAGACACGTATTTATATTGAGGAATATATAAGTCCGACTTCAATCTCAGAAATACCCGGTGATACGTTTGTTATACAAGATTTTCTGTATTTTATTTTGAACTAGCTGATGTTATAAATTTTCGTTCACGTGGAAATCATTTTCATAAAATCTAAATTAATTTATACAATTTATGCACTAAATAGGGGCTTATGAACGTTTCAAATACCTCAGGTTCTGAGAAATAACCCAGTCATTGAGAAGAATCGACAAGAAAACGGATCGCGTCTATTCTTATAACATACATATATATAAAATACATTAACTTTACAATTGTTTCCAGACATCACCATCGTTCATATATTGATCTACCCTATAATAACATTTTGACACCAACACCCGCTTGACAACCCGCTTGACATGGCGCTTAACCGTTTTTTTATATCATAGGATGCAAATGAAGAGGTGGTTCACCTGATGTTAAGTGATCACCACCGTCCATAGACACTAGCAATACCAGGGGAGTTGCAAGTGCGTTACCACCCTGTGTTTGGGGGAGGGGGCGGGGAAAGGGGAGGGGAGGTGTGTCTCCGGCGCTCTCACTGACCGAACGAAACGTAACAAACAAAGCACTGTTACTTCACGTCGGTTTTCTGTGAGAGGGTGGTACTACCCCGGGCGTGCCGACCCATTCATGCTGAAACCATTAATAGCTTCAGCGTGGCTCTACCACCTAACCTTACACTACGGCAAATTGATAACATGCTTTGGGATTTTATGGTAAAACCTAACACACCTATGGTACAACCTAAAACACTGTTACTTACTGATTCTGAAATATGGGACGAAACATAATCCGTGCGGCGGTAACTACGTGTCTTATATAGATTTAAAATAGATGTCGCGTTGTCTTCAGGTAACGATTTGGATGGCATCGAAAGATGTTTATTGCTCTTTAACGGGCCTCTAGGGACACTGGATACATTGCTTGTCCTTAAACCTCAAACGCGTTAGACCACGTACACTATCTCATGCCAATTTAACAGGTAGCTAAATGAACGAGTGTGTACACGTTCGCGCTTGCTTTCTTCGGAAGAGCTAACGAAACCCTCTGACTGGAGCAGAGAAAAATGACACGTGGCCTAGAGGTGGCGAGAATAACCAAGACAAAACGAGGCAGGACGAGATCACCACATATATAATCAGTATTTCGGAACGTGGTCCTTAAACATAAATTTCGTAAAGAAAGTGCGACACTCTATTATTAAAACTGGTACTAGTCTACACCATTTGCGTTCACATAAATATCATATAGCTGGAATTCCCCATAAATAAAGATCGTTTTAAATCGAGACCGCTTGTTAATTACCATAATATGCATTTATAATGAGTGCATTGTTCCATACTTGCCAAAACACTTGCATTAGTAGAACCAGGTCAGATGATGTGTCCTTCAGACAAACATGCCTGTACGGTCACCATGTTATGAGTCTTGCAATGGATATGTCGCCGCTAATGACCGTTCGACCGTTAAAAAGTATTTGCACTGACATAAATATTATGCCCTACTCTCGAATACGAAGGAAATCTATAAGGCGAGAGGGGATAACTCTTGCGCGGAGCGTCGGACCGTTTACATCTTTATAACTTATACGTAACTAAGTAGTGTGTGCTGTTCAAGGTAAACGGTTTTATTATTAACACTTAATTGATTTTGAGTAATTGATTAATTAAATGTCAGTGATCGAAGTCATACTTTTATAACTGCCACAGTGCCACCCCCAACATCCACCACGATGTATATTGTTTCATCGCACTAACAAATTCTTCCGAATTCGTGTACATTTACTTATTTGACTTTGGCTGACATTGAAGGAAAACGTTGTGAGGAAATCGGAGTCGGATAAATTTTCTTGTAAACGTTATGTTGGATAAATACAAGTGGTTTTGGTTTAGTTTTTAAAATCGTCATTAGGCCGTTGGCTCATGTCTTAAATATGTCCGTACTTTAGTAAGAAAACCGTTGGTTCAACACTGGGACTATTGTAGGCTGGCAATACGCAGAATGTTAATCGAAGAGTAATTACTTGCATGTTGATACGATTATTAATTGCAGTTAGATAGTTTTACTTTTCTGTTTCCTCCGTGATTTTATCACCAATTTTTGCTTGTACTTCTAATTTAAATAATGTTAAATTTTAACTTACGAAAACTTGACTTAGAGACCGGTTCCTATTTTGTGCTTGACTGGAACTTGACATTTAATAGCTTTAGAGCGTGGAATTTCCTTATCAGCCAATATTTACGCTTATTAATTAGTCCAATAAATACGGTTCTCGTTAATACTTTATCTCTCAGTATTTGCACTTCTCCTTGGAATAGTATAATCTTTTGGATAAAGGTATTTAATTTGTAGAACCAGTAAGATACTTTCCCGAAGATATTTTGAAGCGTCAATAGCTGAAAGTAGTATTACACAGTATTGCTCTCTGTATAGTCGAACTCTACAATCATGAGCTATTAGTGCCGGAAAACATAATGAAAATATAGCGCTGGTTTTATTAATTAGCTGGACGATATGTGGAGTGCAAAGGCCATCCCTTGTCGTCCCGTTATGGGGATGTTGGCTAGACCGTCGCGTGGGGTTTTAGTAAATACGACTCTCACTTTCTCTCGGGAGGGTGCTGTATCCATGAGGATTTCCACACTTAAAATAAAGGCAATTTACTAATATGCCTAGTGGAAAAGTGGATCAAACGCTTATGTTTTTCTTACATAACATATATTGTTAAGGGAATGAACGACGCAGACGAAGTGACAAGTATCGACTAGTATATTCTATGTTTCTTCAAACTATTAACACAGTGAATGACGCATAAAGAATATCAATGTTATGAAAGACATGTTACGTCCATATTAAGACATGAGACGTGGTTACACGAGTAACGTGTGAAGTTTCCACTACTTGCGACATTTCAGCGGTATCCGAGCTCTAATGACCGCCTTTGTTCCCCAGACTATTAACACGACCGCTCTATGTGGGTTATTCGTCACTATCGTGTTGTTCTAACGGATTATTGGCCACATACTGTATATGGAATACTAATACTTCGTTGAACCATTTAATAGGTTAGATAATAAATCTAAGTTGTGTAAAGAACATCGTATTGAAGTGAAAATTTCTTTATGCGGGTTGAGCGGTACTTTTTTTTGGCAGGAGATAAACTTATGATTTCACGTCACGAGATGCTAGTAAGTGTGACAGTCCGTATTGCGCTTCCGTCAGACTAGCGACGCGTAGTGTAGTATATCATTACATAGTTACATAGTATAAAATAAAGTCCCCTACCGCGTCTGTCTGTCTGTTGGATGAGGAAGATTTAGGTATATAATTTGTCAAGGTTTTTTTTATTATCAGGGTGAAACAGCGTCCGCCGGGCCCGCTAGTGTGTACATATAATATTGATATTATGCAGCTCATATGTTTGCTTAATTAATGAACTGTTTAAAAATGTTTTTTTTTTTTTTATTGTAGCTCGGCAAAGTGACTGTACTGTGCCTGATGGTAAGCACAGTACAATCCAAAAACAATGGCGACCACCGAAAGACATACTATCTATCGCCGGTCGCCGCTGTCATGCCGGCCTGAAAGCGACCCAGTTAGGGATAATGTCAATAATTTCAATAAACAAATTATGACATTTCAATAAATCACACTATAATTGATTTTAAAAATTCAAAAGCGATCATAGTCAAAATCAAAATATCCTTTATTCAATTTAAGCCTTGAGAAGGCGCTTTTGAACGTCAAAGCTACCACCTGTCGGAAAACAACCCAGTCGTCGAGAAGAACCAACAAGAAACTTTATCTCTGCATGTTATATATTTTTACAAAACATAAATATGTAGTTATATTCGTTATTAGTGGATGCATAGAGAGGGGCGTCATTTCCAGACGTCACAATCGTTCACAAATTGATCCACCATATCAAAACCCGCTTGACATGGTTCTTGAATTCACTATCCGGCAAATCGGTAATGTGTTTTGGTACTTTGTTATAAAACCTAACACTATTGCCTAAAAAACTGTTTTTGGACTTGGCGAGCCTTAAGGTTGGAATGGCCAAGCCAATTTAATGCAGTTTCTAGTATTTAAATTATGTTGGTCTATTACTAGATACAGTTTGATACTGGATACAGTTATTCCATTGTTTTTAGTTTTTACTTATTTCGACAGTCCTTATGCCTTCTTTTTTTATCTTAAGACAGGTGAACTGTCATTGCAGTGTTGGACTTAAAAGAAAATTGTAAAATACAGACTGAAAAGAAGACGTTATAATATTTTAGTATCAAGTTAATAATGAATTTAACACGGATATATAGACATATCTTGAAGTGACTACCAGAATTGAGATCCGAAAGACACGTTCAAAGTAATATTTGGTTGCAGTTTCAATCGGTTGCATAACGATATTATTATACCAAAGTAGTGTGAGTAGAAATATTAATATAAATAACTTCTTAAAACGGATGTTATCGTATTTGATCCACACAGTTTTGATCCTTTGTCCCATTGTATGAAACTTGTTTATAAAGCTTTCCTTCATTTTTCCAACGTTTCTTTGAAATTAAGTTGTAATGAAGAGATGATGAATATTTATCAGAATCCTTTGCTTTTGTACACCTTTAGAAGCTTTTCTCTCCTTGCACATTAATTAACTCTTTCAAGGACTTGCGCCAGATTTCGGTGCTTTTAAGAAGTTTTGAGTTTATTATATTTATCTACCATTTTTTTTAAATTCACCTGAACATTACTCAAATTCTTTGGCGGCATCTTAGTCTATCATGTTGCTGCTTTTATTTTTATTCATAAACTTGTGTTATTTGCCATTATATTTTAGAAAATTGGTGGCATTTTACGTAATACAAATCGGTTATTTTGCATAAGTGAAGTGGAGGAAAAATAATACCACGGATGTTACAAAATACGTAAAGTCAGCCGGTCGGTCAGGGAAACCAATAACACTCTATAGGCATTGTGACTATTTATCCGGGCAGAGCTTCGCCTTTCAATAACTTCCACATAGGATTGCGTGCAGATCAACGACATCTTGCCCTTTATACGTTAAACTCCAACCAATTACGTCTCACACCAGGGTGAATAATGAACAGCCGATAACTTGAACCAATAGCGTTGAAATTATCGCAAGATACTAGTAATATTATTACCTACTCGATAAACCGTAATAATCTTTAAGAATAGTTGCAAAAAATAAAATAAAACACTACCCAGAATGTGTTATTTTGTAGAACATCCTAACAAATAATAAATGATAACTGTCCGTTAGTATGTTCTTCTACTAAATAAGCACTTAAAGAGCCATCTAAATCATTTTCCGTGCTGCTGACTGTTGATGACTATTTTTCAATACTTAAGAGAAAAGGCGATAAGAAACATTATGCAAACCTATTGTAATTTATATGTTATAAAGATTTTATAATAAATAATAAAATCTATGTAATGAAAAACGCATAAAGTAAACCGATGATTACGCTTGCATAAATGTTTACCTCTCTGAACACCTATCCTTATTGCGTTAATACATTTTATATAGTCCCTTCTCGCTCTGATGCGTTCTAAATCTGGGCTACCTTGAACCGGTAACACTGAGAAGTCACATAATGATAGATTGCTCTTTAGATTAATAAGTTCATATTTATTAATTTATTATTTTGTGCTGTATAATTTAAATTATAATAATTTTGAAATTAAAATGACGCTAGAAGAAAATGAATATATAGAAATATTTTGTTCAATTCTTTAATAACAAACAAGGAATAACAAGAAAAAGTAGAGACAGTTTATTAGGATTTGAAACAGCAACAAATTAATAATTATGTGTCGTTTATTTTATGTTTCAGCTGATCAAGTTTTTTAAGAACATTCTGGAATTATTCAACACATGTTTCTTTGCCAGCAAATGTTAATAATCAAATCTGATATAATAACTGTATGAGAATTGTGTTACGCTAATTGAACATGAGATGTCGGGCGAACAGTGCAAAGCTGTAATATTCGACTGAATAAATGATTTCTAAAAACAGAGATAGTGGCAAATGCTTGTCAATTGAAAAAAAAAAGTAATTATTTGAAAATAGAATTGAAACAGAAAAAAGAATTATGTAGATTGGTCAGTATCGGCGAATAGTTCATTAAAGAACCGATTCCCACAGAGTTAGTTCTAAAAAAAACACTATAGTTAGTCGTTGATACAGTGAGATACCAAATGAGTTTGTGGTGATATTTATTTTTATATCGGTTTGCTTTCTTGAAATAATTACCCGTCGCGATTGACAGTTGCAACTGCCGGAACACAGTGATATATATATATATATATACTAGCGGGCCCGGCAGACGTTGTCCCGCACTGATTATAAAAAGAACCTTGACAAATTATATACCAAAACGTTCCTCATGAATCACTTTATCTACTGCTGAAAACCGCTTGAAAATCCGTTTAGTAGTTTTTGAGTTTATGGCGAACAGACAGACGCGGTAGGGGACTTTGTTTTATACTATGTAATGATATATATATACATTTCATTATTAAAACAGTAATCAATATATATATATAATTAAAATTCAAGTGACTGTTGTTTGTCCGAAGTAATTTTTGAAACTGGAAGTAATTTTGACAAAACTACTCCTAATAGAAAGCTTTTTTAGAGAACTAACAAGGCTACGTTCACAATTTTTCATAGGGTTAGGGTCGGTATACAATTTAATAAGTATTCTAAGGGTTAAACACTAATTTCGTCTTCGTCTGTTTTCTTGCTTTGGCACCTTATTCTTTTTGTTGAAAATTAGTATCTACTGTTATTGCCTATCAAGTTCCAACAAGATAATGCCTTCTTTGGCAATATTCTAGGGAGTTCTCACGTGTACGCAGTAAAAAATAAAATAAAAGTCACTACATGACAGGTGACAAACCCGCCAAAAATTCCCAAAAGTAACTTCTGTACGCAGTTTTTGACAGGATTTTGTAACGTCATGTACTGGATTTTATTCATAATCTTGTCTTATTTGCCTCTATATTTTGTAATATTGATGGTGTTTTACGTAATATAGTTTGCTTATTTTGCACAAATAATACCACGGTGCATAGGTACTGACTTGCCACAACAACCTCCCTGGAATGTTCCAACAATACGGCCACCATCTTGTTAGTTTATTGAAATGATCGCAAGAAACTTGTGATATCATTATCTGCTCGACAATGGCAGTAATAATCTACTAGAATATTGCTTGACAAAACTTCTGAACTAATCTCAATTCTTGGTTTCTCACTTTTGACCATGTCCTCGGATATTTCTTTTTTGATGCCAAAAGGCAGCAAACAGGCAGACGGCCACCTGATAGTAAATGGTTACCGTCGCCTATGGATAACTACAACACCAAGGGCATCACTGTTGTGCTGCCAACCTTGAAGAGCGCGTTTTAGTCCCATCTTGAAGAGCCCCATACGACGTGATATGACAAACCAATACGAGCGTGAATTGTGATTGGTCAATGGCAATGCGGCGAAGACAGCACACGCAAAGAAATATCAAGTTGTTACTTTTTTTCTCAAATAATAATTATTAAATTAAAAAACAAATGAAATACGTAGTTCTTTTCAATTAAAGAACAAACTATTTTCACGACATCGAAGCAGCCGTTACCTGCTTATATATAAAAAGATGTGTATTGATTTCATGTTTCCATGCCAGTAGTGCATTGACTTAAAACGGTGTTATACGAAAGCTGATGACAGGGAACGTAATAAGACAATGCAGCGCGTGCAAAAGTCTCAAACACGGTATGTTTTTTTAGAATTCACATATTATACGCTCGTCGTCTGTGTATCGCGTTTTAGATCGATATCTATCACTTCTATTAAAATAATGTTTAGGTAAAGCATTCCAACGCAAAATTTTGCGGGTGAGGATGAGAAAAATGGGTAATGTCAGCTAAAGAAATAACACCAGCATACAAAAAAACAAAAGTGGTTTTATATTTGACGTCACCTGCTTACTGACATGTATTTCGACCCGCTGAATCCGAATCTGGAGTCAGTTTGCACTGTGCACTTTCAAAATATCTACTAAATTGCAATAAACCGTAAAAATTTAGTGTTTTGGTTAAGAAAAAAATTTTGTGGAATTAAACCAAGTGTGATTTTCATGTATTTCGATCAGCTTACGCCGATTCTCAAGTTTATTTGGATCATAAGCGGTTTTAAATATAAGCATATTGCAAACAAATATTGAATTTTACCAAAAATTACGATAGCATAGATATCTTCTCCATGAAAAAAACACTTAGGAATGCCAAAGGGATGTCGGCTAAACTGTATTACAGTTTATAGACTTAATATATATCAACATTCATTTTTATATGCATGTTTTTTGTACGCGATGTCGCCTTCGTTATATACTAGACATATCCACCTGGAACTGTATTTTTCTTCTAGATTCTTGTCCAGTATCCTTATCAACGTATATGCAAATTTATGATGATCGGTTGGGTAATTATCACGTGAAAGTTTAACAAACAAACTTACATTCGAATTATTTTATTATTAGTTACAATATAACTTCGTAGGTGGTAGAGCCACGCTGAAACTATTACTGGTTTCAGCATAAATGGGTCGGCTCGCCCGGGGTAGTACCACCCTCTCACAAAAAACCGACGTGAAGTAACAGTGCTTGCATTGTTGCGTTTCGTTCGGTCAGTGAGAGCGCCGGAGACCCACCTCCCCTCCTCTTCCACTTTCCTCTTCCCTTCCTCCCCCCCTCCCTACACAGGCTGGCAACGCACTTGCGACTCCCCTAGTGTTGCAAGTGTCTATGGACGGTGGTGATCACTTACGTCAGGTGACCCACCTGTTCGTTTGCCTCCTATGATATAAAAAAAAAAAAAAAATAACTATAGAGATATATTTTAATCACAGGTACAAAACTCATAATCATGCACATCAGGTACAAGTTCATCTTATGCGGAAATCCGTAAACTCATCTCAATGTTAGGGCTACTCCCACGAACAATCGATGTTTTGAATGCATTATAATAAAATGACTTTATTTTTAGGTTATTTGCAACACAGACCTGTTATAATAATAGGCTTTATTTTTACTTTTTGTTCATATTTAATTACGTATAATTATTATTTTAATTAATTACATTCAGTTATTAGGGTTTTAGATATCTGTAATGGATATTGTTAAAAAATTAAATTGCACACAAAAATGCTATACCCATAAAGTATTTGGGAACTCTTATAACATTTTTATTATAGATAATTATTTTTGATAACTAAAAAAAATGAAGTAAAAAAGTATTGATTGGCAGGCGTAGTAAGCTTTCGTATAAAAAAATGCCAGCTGTGTCTAGTGAATTATAAAGAGCCTCTTTAGCGTACAAGGGAATATGTTCAGAATCTGACTACTTCTTAACGGTCTTAGTATCGAGACATATCGATGATGCATAACGGAGAAGGAGTCATTGACAGATATTCTAATAGCAGTTATCTGTATATTTTCTTCGCTATTCTTCAGCTATCCACTATCTATGTCACTTGTGAGTACGCAGAACCAAACATTTTTGGCTATATTTTTGACTTATTAATTAATTAGGTTTCCTAATACTTTACTGCGTATTTTTCGATATATTTATGATAAAAGACCGCCACGTCCCAGACCACTCGTATACAAAATTTTCCTGCGATAGATTCAGAGGTTTAATCATGGTAAGTTAACAAACACACATACAGTAATATTAGTGGTGATATCAGTTCTTTATGATGGCTTTTTCTTCGCCTACCTGGTTAGCTACTACACCCAAGTTGAAAATCTGTCACAAAACAGTTATAAGTGTATTTCGGTAGCTGTACTTCAGAGCCAGTCCCCTCTAGACATCATTATTTAACATCAGGTGAGATTGTTAAAAGGTTAAAACCTGTTAAGTTTTGAAAATACAAAGACCTTCGTTCCCTCTATATGTCTCCAGTTCCTTCCGTTTTAACGAATCCACTTAACCTTTTAGTGGGTATATTATGTTTAATTTTTATAGAATTGCGAATGGTCGTCAGTCGTCGTAATAATAAGTTTGACAGATATTTTATTTGTTAAACTGCTCGTTTATATTGAGACTTAAACATAAGTTGTTAAGGCCATTGCTTGGAAATAATAATCAAAGAGAATCACACGTGCATGTCATGCGTGGATGATCTAATCGACGAATAATGCAGCCTTTGGCGGTTGCGTCACTTATGTCATGACGAGTGGAGTGCATGTATTCCATAATATAAACATTAACAGAAGGTCGTTAGCTTGAAATATAAAATGACCGATTTTTAAAACTATATAGGACTTGGCATTTAACCTCGAACTCACCTGACATTATCAGAAGATTTAGTCTGACATTGTAACACCTTTAAGCTAGAAGAAGCTAGAAGAAAACTGGGAGTGAGCTTGGCGACAGCTTTACAACTCAAGGATGGTAGCCACATACGTTTTAGAAAACTCTCTACAATCCTTTTTATTGTTTTATCAAGAGTTCTTCCTTCATCGAAAACTCCGTCTTATTACTTAATTCGAACCTCAGTAAACTTCACATATTATAGAGCTTAATTGGCTAAGTTACCAAAGTTAACACACTCTAACGTATCTGCCGGGACTTAATTTAATTGAAATATGCACCTACTTAAAGTTACTATTCGAGCGCATTACCACCAAATTGTTATTGTTTCATTCACCTCCTCACATTTTGGTGCATTCCGTCAACTAATTAGCTTGGTTAAGTGAGTTAAATTTCTATTTATAACTAGTCTCGAGACATCATCGGTGTTATTACAAAAAAGTTAAATACGTATTGAATACTTGCTTTAGAAAAGTTTGGGTACTTACGTATTAAATGCACCGCGCTCGCCGAACGTTCGACATCTTGCTCTTTTATCTTTGTTTGGTTAGGTTAGGTTACACTTGCGAAAAAGGATAACACGAGCTTGCCGCGGTGCATTTAATACGTATGTACCCAAACTTTTGTAAAGTAAGTATTCAATACGTATTTAACTTTTTTGTAATAGCACGGCACATGTTTCTTTGCTGTCAGTTTTAACTGCTGCTTTATTAGGTGTCATCTCAGTCTTCATAACTTTCATACATATGTTATTCATCAACTATCTATCCATACCTTTTTCGGTCTTCTTCTATTCCTATACCTGTGCATCTTCATTTATAACGCTCTTCTAGTAATATAATTTTCGTCTTTCGCTAACCTATTTATTAATTCCTACTCAACTTCTCTGTCACTGATGCTATTTTCATACTTCCTCTGATATACTCGTTCCTATTCTTATCCGTTCTAGTTATATCACACATCCATCTTAGTGCTGCATCTTTGTTATGTATAATCTACATTCATTCGTCTCTTTCTGAGCCCGGTACTTAAATATATACATTTAAGTGATAATAATAATGACAATGGCCTTAGTATGTAGGCGACGGAGCCTCTCGGTTAGTTAACACAGTAATCGCACTGTTGCTATTGGATGTAAGAGAAACGTAGCCGTAAATCGGTAATGTCATAGCATATAGTCTTAAAACTTAGAAGTGCCAGTGCAACAATGCTAGTACCAGATAAAATTACGAGATGGCATTATATGACTTACGGTCTAACAATTACTTATACAAATGTGTGTTTTTTTGTGAAAACATCTATAGCCATGGTGACCGATTTGAAAAAAAATATTAGGGGAAAACTTAAGAGTTAGCATCACCGATGACCTCAACATGCTCGTTATGTATTCTGTTTATGCAGTCCATCATATGTTTGATTAATTAATAAACTAAATAAAAATGCGTATAATTCTTACTCGGAGTGTTAATATATGTAAAAACCAGACTAATGTTAGTAATTTTAATATACAAATTATTAAAGTTACATCATTAAGTTTATAATTGATTTAAACATTCAAAAACGAACACGGTCATTCCTTTGTTTTGAGTTTTCACTCCTGTCGGCAGTCCTTATGACTGCTTCGACTATTTTTATTTGCTTATATCGCGTTTCTTCTAGTGAGACACCTACATAGATAAATTTAAAAACCAAAACCTTATCTAAATACAAAATTCGATCCAGATCGTTAGAGGAGTCTTCGAGATAGATGAAATAAATTCATATAAATACAAGAATTGGTCGTTTAAAAATATATGTTAGGTTCGTTGTATGTTTAAAAAGAGCAGCAAATATTACCTGCGTTTTGTCATGCAAGGCTTGTTGCCACGGCTTACGCACTGAAGTGGGCGTCCCGCACTTCCACGGCGGAATCGGGTTAAGTACTCTCGTCCACAGGTGGGCAGAGCTGTACATTTTACGTACCACATTCAAGTGGATACAGCGATGTGGATATATGATTCTACATATATACATCTATATTCAATATAATAAAGCTGAAGAGTTTGTTTGCTTGAACACGTTAATCTCAGGAACTACTGGCTCGATTTGAAAAAATCATTCAGTTTTAGATAGCTCATTTATCGAAGAAGGTATAGGCTATATATCACGCTAAAACCAACAGGAGCGGGACACTAATGAAGAATTTGTGTTAGCGTTTTAGCGTTAGCCCAAAGTAACTATCACAAGTGGACGAAGTCGCGGCCAGAAGCTAGTGATTTAATAATAATAGTTATACCCACGACTCTGCTTTTGTTGAGTTACACCTAATGAACGGTTTAGTTGTTCAAAAGTTTATATTTTTCAGCGCCATCTATATGCAAAATGATGTTGGTATCATTACATAGTATAAAATAAAGTCCCCTATCGCGTCTGTCTGTCTGTCTGTTCGCGATAAACTCAAAAACTACTGAAAGGATATTCAAGCGGTTTTCACCAGTAGATAAAGTGATTCATGCGGAACGTTTTGGTATACAATTTGTCATAGATTTGTTTATAATCAGGGCGGGACAACGTCTGCCGGGCCCGCTAGTATATAATATATGCTTCCTTTCGTCTGTTTGACATAATATATATTAAATATTAATAAACTGGACTAATAATGATATTTATTATACACAAGTCCACTTCGTGTTTACGCAATTCGAGAGTGAGTTCTTAAATAATATTATTTTGCAACTAAAAACAAATGTTTGGACATTAAATTATATTATTTTAAGTTTACTAAAATACGCCAATAATAATACTTGCCTGTCTCTTTCGGACGCATGACCAACGACGCGTGTTAGAATATAACCGTACGAGAAGACATAACGCACGGATTCGACATTTCTATGAAATTAATTCTATCATTCATTTCTGTAATGTAAATAGCAAATTATCAATTTTAATAACCAATCATAATAAATTCATTTAAAGTTTATAAACTAACTAATATGCTAAACTAACATAATTACAATTCATTTAAAATATGGGGATATATAATGTGATCGACTAATTTATATTTCTATAAAAAAGCATTACGTAATTAATAATCTGAAGCCAATAAACGTCAATCAACGTGATCAGACGTCCGACCTTCAAAATTATTAAGTTCTTTACAGTGACTTCTAAGTGTACTAGACGAGCCATTTCAATCATAATCAAAGCGCGGATGTAGTGATGTAGAGTGATAGGAGTTACTATTCTCACTAATATACGCCAACGCCAACGAGTTAGATATAGGTTCTTTTGACGGGATCTTAGTTTGTCATTTAATGGATTTTATATTTTACTAGCTTCTGCCCGCGACTTCGTCCGCGTGGAATTGTTACTTTGGGCTAACGCTAACACGCAGCGGAAGCTATCAAGGCCCCTGTCTATCCTTTACTTTCTATTTATCGGGGTAACCTGCATTCCACGTGAGGAGTTGGGTTATGTTTGAAAGTCTGATTCATTTTCCTGGTGGTTCGGTATGCTTGCATGTGGAAAGAAGATTATTGTATTTCAGCTGTTTCTTCTTTCTTGTTCAGTGTTTTATTTTTTAATTGTTTATTGTCGTACATATTTTGTCACATATAGGAGAGCTGTGGTAGTGTTTTTTCCTTTTTGAGTTCAACGTTTCCCTAACCAGCTCGTTCGCTCTCTCATTTCCTGCTAGCTCAACGTGCACTCTGACCCAAAAGAACTATCACACCACCGGTATCCTGCGATTTTTTTTATATAATAGGACGCAAACGAACTGGTAGGTCACCTGATATTAAGTGATCACCACCGTCCATAGACACTTGCAACACCAGAAGAGTCGCAAGTGCGTCGCAATCCTGTGTTTGGGGGAGGGGGAGGGGGAAGGGAGGTGGGTTATCCGGCGCTCTCACTGACCGAACGAAACGCAACAATGCAAGCACTGTTACTTCACGTCGGTTTTCTGCGAGAGGGTGGTACTACCCCGGGCGATCCGACCCATTCATACTGAAACCAGTAATAGCTTCAGCGTGGCTCTACCACCACCTATAATCTCCTATATCTCTTCTAATAGCAAACAACAATGGATAGAAGTTTCCCCGCTTATTCAGTGCCTGAGTTACTGAATGTCCTGGTCTTTTGTAAGTTCCTTGCCAATTGTGTTGCACTGTACAATGCATTTAACTCGGCTTGAGATATAGTATAGAATGGTTCGAGTGTAATGTTTTTGTAGTCGCTTTCCTGTCCTGCGACCCATTGCGTCAATACTGAAAATGAGTTAACTAAATAGCTATTAATAATGTAAACACAGTTTAATTCAAAATACCTGAAATAAACTTTAGACCTTCATAAATATTATTATAGTACCCAGATTTATTAGAAAAAATACTACAGTACATTTCTCAGCGCTTGAAATTACTAATACCTCAAGTGCTGGATAAGCACGTTCCATCGTACACTTGCACAACACTTGTTACGTCTAAAGTGTGCTTCTGTTATATTATTTATAAAACAGCATTATATATAACAAGCACTGTTCCGTATCTAATCAGAAGCCAATGAACCTACAGCCAATTGACTTGGGCGACGGCCTTCACAATAATTGGGTTTCTTTGTGATGAATGATGTCCACAAAACTTATAAACTTGGTTCCTTATTTATTTATTTAATTAGATTCAATGATATTTTATCTAAAATCGTTTACATATGAAAATCTATACATATTATTAGGTCAGATGTTAGATGAATTAATAAATTCGTAATAAAGAATGCGTAATTTTTTTAATCAATTTAAAAACAAAGTCCTCAGATACGGGTGTCTGATAACTCAAACAGTACAGTATAACTCAAAAAATACTGAACGGATTTTTATGCGGTTTTCACCAGTAGATAAAGTGATTCATGAGGAGGGTTTAGGTTGATACGCCATCGCTACATACCACACTTGCTGACTAAGAGTGTACACGAAAGTCGAGTTCCCAGTCCCAAGTTGCGGCAGATGTTCAAAGCATGGAGTCAGCAATTTCTACGGTACAGCCGATGCACAAGTTTAATGGAAACGTTTGGTGGTGCGACTCCTCCGTTCCCACATTGTCCAAGTATAAATACTTGGACGAAACGATCATTAAGAGAGTGTTAACCTAACATCGGTAACATTCACTATGCTATTAGTTTTAGTTTAGACTTAGTGTGAGAGTTAGCCTACCATCGGCGACACTCTCTAGTTTTAGATTCCTTTTGTAAATTTATTTAATACATTAAATTAAAATAACTTGTTTTTTTTTTTATCTTCCGGCTCTGACCTTCGTAATTAGGTATATAATTTGTAAAGGATTTTATTTAATTGTCAGGGCGGGACAACGTCTGTTTGGGCCCACTAGTTTGAGGTAATCCACTAGGTTTTGACCAACACGACCAAGACAATGAAATGACAATAAGACAACGAACAGATAACAGAACAATTGCTTATTCAGGATACCTGGCTAATTGATTCAATTTGGATCAACACTCAATGAAAACGATTTAAAGAAAGCGTGAGCTATCTCGATTCTAACGCCATCTCTTAACGATAAAAGCAAACATAAGTCGGTGATTAAAGGTAATGCGAAAATCACTTTTGTCGCGAACACAGAGATATTCTGAAAGTCTTTTTGTGAATAATTCAAATTGTGAGCCGGTAGGAAACGGTACGCATAAAAAACATAACGTTGACAACATTGGAATTAATTAATAAAAACCTATTATTATTATGATATTAATTAAATTATAAAATACATTAAGGAACACAGTTTTTTTATGTGTAAATATGTCATAAAAAGGAAATCACTTCATAGAAATAGATGTTATGTTTCCGTCACTCTGACTACGGCTGTTCGATGAACTCTCATCTTAAAGGAATCTCATTTACAAAATTGTATAATTTAACTTATGAAGTAGATATATTTCTCTACTGTTTCTTTTTATCCATTTCTCGTAAAGTCGGTTTTTTTTATTACTTTGTCGTAGTTATCATTTGAAGTATTAGTTATGAATTAAAACAAAAATTTCGATTTTAAGAAAAAGTAACAATTTGCTGTATGGTGTTTTTTTTTTTTAAACTAGTTCGGCAAAATGACTGTACGGTACCTGATCGAAAGTACAGTACAGTCCATAAGTAACGGCGACTGTCGGTGTTAAATAACAACGGCAGACGTTCGCTATCATGCCGACCTGCACATGTGCCACTTCACGCCACGTGTTCTCCCATACACGATTTGTAAAACACGTTATAGTAGTACACTACACGGCGTATAAAGTAATCAAGCGGGTTGACAGAGATCTATAGCCTACTGGGTTGCGAACAAAATGTTTTTCCAATACTTTGTAGGCTTTAGCGTTTCACCATAATAACATCTGATGTTTAAATAACGATGTGGTCTAAGAAGGTTAAACTCGCCAAACAAATGGAGATTGGCTCTCAACTGCAGCGGCCGGAACACACTAACGGGTGATTTGTGACAGATTTTCAACTTGAGTGTGGTAGCTGGCGAACTTAGAAAAAGCCCTACCATTATGCTATGGTGCATCATCATGTTTCCCATCACCGCGGTCCGACTCAGCTGCAAGGATTCGAACCTACGTCCATCGAACATTAAAATTTCCTTGAAATCTCACGACCATTATTACAATAATAACAGTTATTTTCTCAAAGTTTGTGATTGACGAGTAAGCGCTAACGTCATCCATTCACTGTCATAGTTTTAAAACTGTTTAAAGTTAATAAACTCTATGTAAACAGTGGAGGGGGCTTGTCAGCAATGTTGAGTCCAAAGTCCGTTTTTATAAGAGCGGAGTTTCCGAAAGCAATTAAATGGAGATAGCTTCGTTGTCAGCCATTTTGATATGTCGGGCCATGAAACCTAGTTACATGTAGACGAGTTTGATAACCCACCTTATATCTCCATTCTCCACCGATCAAGTCACTATAGCCCACCACGATTTGATAGCCCATAATCTTAAATTATATTAAACTAAATTATAAATTAAATTACAATAACCAAAAAATATTCATTTTGTTTTGGGTATATGGAGATCAATAATTTATATTTTTCTGTTTCAGGTAAGAAAAGAAAGTTCAAAGAAGAATGCGTCGCCGACCAAGTATATAAACTTAAATATTCAAAAACATAAACATATATACTTAAAAACCACTTTCAATTTTCTTACGCAAGCAAAGGATTTAAAAGAGATATAATCTTGATTTTAACTCTAAAAGGATACTATAAATTCACTTTCATTAAAAAAGTTTTTACATTTAATTTGGTAAATTAAGTAAATAAATTTGTAGATTAACTTCTATAAAATTTAATACATGTTATAAGGAGAAATATAATTAATTCAATAGCGAAGCTTTAGTCTAGCGCTACTGAGAGCTTATGTGAAGAATTTCAAGATATTCCTCTCAAAGGAGTATTCATTTGTTTTTTCAAATCAAATCAAATCAAAATACTCTTTATTCAATTTAGGCCCTGAGAAGGCACTTATGAACGTCAAAACTACCACCGGTTCGCAAAACAACCCAGTCATCGAGAAGAACCGGCAAGAAACTCGATCTGGTTTATCTTTTCATAGTAACTAACATATATTTTTTTTATTAACACACCAATAGACACATAAAGCTACATTCGTTTTTAGTGGTTGCACAGAGAGAGGCGTCACTTCCAGACGTCGCTATCGTTCACATACTGATCCACCCTGTAATAACCTTTATGTATTAAGACCCGCTTGACAATATACTATTTATATGCGCTGAGGCTTTTGTTGATATTTTATTGATACACAGTTGTAAAGTTTATTATGATATAGTGTATATAATAGAAAATGGCGTCTATTGATATTCTTCATTGTTCAATCTGTTATGTAAAAAATACGATAAACTAATATTTTTCTATTCTGATAGTCCCCTATACGTAGCTTTTTTGCTCCTAAAACCAACTGTCTCCAGTGTCTTCACTGTCAAATGATATACATTAACCAAGTAATGAAACCTGGTCTAGCTTGTATCTATGTTGTTTATGTCAATAAAACAAAATATATATTATTTGATTGGCCTTTGTCATAAATGAGGTTCTTCGAAATTAGATCTTTATTTTTAACAATTTTTGGTTTAAATTCCTTTGTGCTTTGAACGTGTAATCTGTTTGTATATAATGATATAGATTATCCTATCGTGTGGAGAGATATGTAAGTGTTTACACTCGAATAAGTGATTACAATATAGCTAATTGTAAGTATATTGCTATCAAACACATTGAGAAAGTCATGTAAAGTTTTAAAGTATTAAGGTGGACTGATAAAGGAGTGGAGGAAGACCGAGAAAGTGAGTACAGAGATGATATTTGACAGGGAAGAATGGAAAATGTAAACATGTTGTGCCGACCTTGCTTAGGTGGGATAAGGATAAGATAATGATGATGAACTTTTATAAACAATTTCCCAAGTTAATAGTTAAGTTAGAGTGTATAAAACAAATATTTTTTTTGAATTTTTCAATATTTAATGTATACCAAGCTTTACTAAGTTAGTCGCTGTTCTCCTGGCCCTACATGGAATACAGGGTTTATATTGTGAGGCAGTATCTATCCCATTTTATGAAGGCTTTACTGAGGCCTTTACTGTTAAATGTACGGTATCACGATTCTATTTTTACTACATTATTGAAATAAATTATTCCTTTGTAGTTTAAGAAGTAGACGTTTTAAGAAAGGAAGGATGAACAGCGTAGTGAGTAATTCGATGCAAAAATAAACAAATTAGGATAAATACATTTATAATATTAAAAAAATCCTAAAAGTCAACCGCACGGACAAAAGAATTATATATATATTATTATATATATATTTATATAATTATATATATATATATATATATATATAATTCTTTTGTCCGTGTGTATGTCATTGAACTCCTCCAAAACGGATGGACAGATTTTGATGAATTTTTTGTGTTTATATTTACAATTGGAACCGGTAGGTGGCATTGCGGTTGACTTTTAGGATTTTTTTTATAAACCCTTCTTATATATATATATATATATATCAATTAAGGGTTACAAATAAGAGGAAAGAGAAACAAATATTCTCTAGAAAATGTGCAAATTGCGGTTTTTCGCGATTAATGAATAAAAAAAGTTATTTTTCTAATATTACCCGAATAACTACCATTTTTACGTTCTGCTTATTCGCTGTGCTATGACTTTGACAATGTCTCCCACAGTAACAAGAGCTATGGTTTTATTTACCTTGCATAGTGGGTAGGGCTTTTTCTAAGTTCGCCTGGCTAGTTCTAGGTTCCTGGCTAGGTTACTCTCTAGTTGGAAACTATCACCAACTGTCGGTGTGTTCCGGCAATTGCACTTGAGAGTCAGTCCTCTAGGCTTAGCGTGCTTACAATCTTAGACCACGTCGTAATTATAGACACTATAAACTATATAGATGTATAAAAATAAGTTAATAAAGGTGAAGCTGTCAAGACCTTGCTAGGTCAATAGCATAGTCAGTTCGGGGAAAAATAATAATTTGCATATATATATGTATACATTTCTAATTGAGCTAAATCCAATTTGAATCGTTCATATAACATGTTTAATTTTTTAAACATTTTCAGTATTTACATACCGAGAATGAAGTTTAAATTTTGCTATTGACAAGGTTTTTAGTGTATTCATGATATTTAAAATATTTGAAGAGCTCGAAAAGTAACGTAAAATATATATATATATATTTTTTTTTTCTGCAGACTCTCGGTCCGCACCATTTTTTTGCTATCGCTTTTTAAGTGTAAGTTAAAAATCATATCTGTGAGCATCTATTGGGTGTTTTTTTTATTTTTTTTTATTTATATATGTTTATTTCTTTGTTTTTATGATTTCATTTAAATATTTTATGACGGATTTTTTATTTTTTTTTAAAGACGTTATTGCCTTTATGACGGTTTCATCCCGGTCCTCTATCGCCATCTTTAACGTAAAATATTAGGAGCGGCTAAATTGTATTTAGCTTCTCTTAAAATGCAACGACTCACATACAGGTTTTCTGTTTGTTCCTCTATCGCCCTTTGTTCCTTCGCTCCGTAAATATTTCTAATCGTATGTACTATCAGTCCTCACTTACCCAGATACCGTTATAACGTAATAGTATAATATCTTATGCAATTATTATAAAATATGTCTTTGTAATTGGTCGTAACCCAGAGCGTAACGAGTCATAGCCTCGTATGAAGATCATGTCGTAACATTTTATGAAACAATAACTCCTATGTACGTGATTCAACGTCGTCTTCATTTGTATTTTTCCGCTGATTCCATTTTTAATATACAAAAATTGAAATATGTACTTTTGTATCTAAAGTTAAGAAACTTGCTGCATATGCACCGTCAGCCAACAATCATCATAGTATCGATTGCTTTGGAGAGAGACGAACTTCTTAACCTTCCATGGATTCACCGTGCGGGTGCCGGGTCCATCGTGTGGCAGAGGGAGAAACTCAGAGCAGTTCCCAGGACTTGCGACCCAGGTGTATGTTTAAGGAGGCCCCCTTTGAGATGCGCATCAACGCTCACCTTCACTGCTCGAGTTTCCCGCCCTGCCTAGCCAAATTTGGTAGGAACCTGTTAGTGCAGCCTTTGATACTCGATCTAAAATAGAACTTACTGCAGTTCTCGACAGGCCAAGGTCCTTCAGAAGGTTGTAGGGAGATTTTGCTGGTATACCTCTCGCTCCTACTTCTACCGCGTATAACTTAACCACATAGCCATTTAATTTGATTGTGTGGTCTTTAATTATTTCGCAAAGAACAGTTACTTAGATGTACATAAATTGACTGATTCTAAAAGTTTTGTAGTTACTATACCATCGAAGGTTGTATTACGCTTAACGTAGAAAGAATAGAAAGAAAAATAGATATATACAGTCATAGATATAAAAGTGTACAAAAAACCCCTTAAATATAGAAAGTAAATCTATGACGAGAGACTTGACGTCAGCGTATTCCCGTCTCTAAAAACGGCGCTGGTTTTCAACCAGGCCTTCAAATTTTTCGGCAAAAATGCAAGTGTACATCATCTGTAGTCCGGTGAAGTTCTAAAAACCCTACCAGGCCAATAGCGTAGTCTGTTCCAAAAAAAAAGCAAGTGTACATAGCTTAATTCGCGTTTGAAAGTCATAGGCAAAAAAATAACTTAAAATACTGTACCTATATATATATGCATGTAAGTTTTTTTTAAAATAAATACATGGAAAAACCTATTCAAAAATAATAATAAGAGAAAACAAGATGTAGTCCTAGCATATATATATAACCACTATTATATATATAACTATGTCTGTTAGACGTCAACTTTATTAACGGTTAGCTGTGCCCGCGACGCCGTCTTCATGGAACCTAATATAAAAAAACAGTGATTAATAGAATCATATGAGTATATTAAGTCCATTTACTTATCTACTTTTCTCTCGTATTTAAGTCGCATCATCATTAAAATTACAATAACTTTTGATAGAGTGGACCGATGTGGTTTTTTTTTTGAGGTTAATGAAAGCAAGACTAGATGTCACTCGACGGTAGGCTTTATAATTTTCTTGGTGAGGTTTTATCGTGAACGCAGTACTTTAGCAGTGATGCGTGTTCAAGCCAACAGACAAACAGAGAGGCATTTCTAAAAATGATTAAAATGTATTTTATTACTTATTCCAAGACACTTGCAACAATTGTTTTTACAAAAATCGAAAAAGTACAGGCACGTTATATTTACATTCTTATTGTATGTATAGATTTATAGATAGATAGATAGAGATTGTAATTTCTTTTCTATGCTCGCTTTTGTTGCTCAAAAAGTTATAGTTTCCTAAATAAAAGTTTGCTTTTCATATGTAACGGGGGAGGTAAATTATTCCAAGTTTTTGACACCGCATATTTGAAATTTCCTTTAAAGCCTACCGATTTATATGTAACTATGTATTAAGTATTTCTTATTTTAGATTATATTTTATACAGTCCTAGTAAATATTTTTGACCGCTCTAGATATAGCTGCGCAGAACACAAATTTAAATGTAAATATGTAATCACATGTATAACATTGAGACAACTTAATCTATACTAATATTATAAAGAGGTAAAGTTTGTGAGTTTGTGAAGTTGTAGGGGGTAATCTCAGGAACTATTAGTTTGATTTGAAAAATTCTTTCAATGTTATATAGCTCATGTATCGAGGAAGGTTATAGCCTTTATCACCATCATCTACTACATCACTTCATCACTATCAGGTTATCATCACGTTAAGGCCAATAGGAGCGGAGAACCAATGAAGAATGTTTCAAAAACGGGGTTTTTTTCCTCTTGAGAGCTTCCGCTGCGTGTTAACGTTAGTCCAAAGTAACTAACTATTCCACGCGAACGAAGTCGCGGGCAGAGGCTAGTGATAAATAAATGCCAGTTTTAGACTCCTAGAATAATACTTTAACTTTGTTTTGTGTTAAATTATTGACATTATTATACGAAGGCCGGACTCATGGCTATATCCAGAGCGGCCAAAAAGATTGACGATGACTATATTATTTTAGATCTCGTATTAAAACTTTCTCACGCGTAGCTTGCAGAATACACCTACAAGTTTTTGGGAATAGATTTACAACACGAGGGTGGCAGCTAACTATAGAAAATGCCCTGTAACCACTCTTATCAGGTTATGGCCCGAATTTTCAGAACAAAGATTCTCCACATTGGACGTTTTATAAAAAAAGTAGCTTATATAGTCAGTTCATGTGTCAAGTTCGACAACATAACTCGGTCACTCGGCTTCCGAACTATGCGGTTGTTTCCATTTATAGATTTAATTATTGAGGCATGTCGTCCTCCAACAATTTCCCACGGCAAGTCTCGCGACCTGAATAATTACCTGGATTCCTTCAGATTCACGAGGTTAATTGACTGAGACATTAAGTTTACGTTAAACAAATATATTTTATGATAAAAATTACAAGGAATTCGTCTTTAAGAAGGCTCCAAATGGAGGCCGTTCAATTATCACGTAAGCAGATTTTTGTAATTCCTGACGGCCTCCTCTCCCTGGTTAGCAAAAGTAAGCAATCTATATCTATACTAATATTATAAAGCTAAAGAATTTTGTTTGTTTGGTTGAACGCGCTAATCTCAGACACACTACTTTTTTGATATATATCATGGGAGGCAAACGAACAGGTCGGTCATCTGATGTTAAGTGGTCACCGCCGTCCATAGACACTAGCAACACCAGAGGAGTCGCAACTGCGTTGCCCGCCCGTGTTTGAGGGAGGGGGGAGGAACAGCAGAAGGGAGAGGGAGGGGTACTTCGGCGCTCTCACTGACCGGACGAAACGCAACAAGTGCGTGATTTTTGTGAGAGGGCGGTACTACCTCGGACGAGACTACTCATTCATGCTGAAATAGCTTCAGCGTGGCTCTACCATATAAAAAACTACTAGGCCGATTTAAAAAAAAATATCATTGTTAAATAGTTCATTTATCAAGGAAGGCTAAATATCATTACGCTAAGTCAATAGGAACGGAGCAAGGATGAATCATGTTTCAAAATCGGGGGTTTTAGCGTTAGCCCAAAGTAACTATTCCACGCGGACGAAGCCGCGAGCAGAAGCTAGTGCTCTTATAAGTATGCTTACGTAAAGATTCATATTTTCATTATTAATTCATAGACAGCAGTTAAGAAGTCTAGTAGTAAGGAATATATAAGCTATAAACTAATTAACTTAAAGTGGTTCGCTACTAGGGCGATGAAAGGCGAGTGAATAAGACCATGCGCCTCACATATCAGGCCTACACATCCAGATACCTCCATCACTTATGTCATCAAAAATAAGTAAATCAAAAAAATTGTGTGTCAGCCATTGATATACAAAAACCCAAGATGCACACTTAACGTCTCACAGCCGACACATAAAAATGAGTGCATAATTTAGGATTATGCACCCATTTTAAATAATCTCGCGTCGCTTGCGTCCTTGTAAAAACAACTTTAAATCATTCAGCTAAGGTTAAATTTGCAAAATAATAAGTTTATCGACTATAAAGACGTACGTATATTGGGGAGTTTTTGCGGGACGGTTTTGAGCGCTACTTTTATTCAAGGCTGTGTGTCTTGGCTTTTATGTCAATATGTTCAGCGTGTGGCACGCGCGGATCTGAACACTAACTGTATTATTACAAAAAAGTTACATACGTATTGAATACATGTTTTAAAAAAGTTTGATTACAAAAGAGTAGTGTTTATTTCAATATAAATATCCTCTAACACTAGTCTAAGTTGACAGTTCTTATTTTATCGTTGTGATTTATTGTATTTCTATTTACCGGCGAAAGACGTTTCATAATAAATTATGAATTTCCTGGGTGTAACTAATTTGGAAGAAATAAATTACACAATTTTAGAGATTCACAAGTAAATCATAACTACTACAATATGACACTATTGACATTTGTATTTGACAATTTATTCATTTGACATTATACTGTTAAGCTACCTCACGCACTTTGACGTAATATATTAATCTTATGAATTGCTTATTTTAACAATTACACCATTTTCTTTTAATTTCACTGCCACAATAATTATAATCAATTTAACTTTTAATAAGTAAATTTTCTTAATAAAGATCTGGATAAAAATATTATAAATGAATTGAAACTGTTCGCAAAATATCTGTATGTAATGGAACGTTTTTGAATGATGAGATTGAATTGAACGAAGGCTATTCAGAGTTGCTAGCATAAACACTTACACCAGACGTTTAGCTAGAGACCCCTTAGACACGCTTTTGTAATAAAGTATTTCAAATATGTGTTCAAGTAGGTTTCAAATTTTAGGCACTGCTTACCAAAATCTTGTTAAACCCGTGTTCATTTTGTTTTTGTAATAAGACCGTGCTTGTTTAGTTTATTATATACTAGCCGACCCGTGCCCACTTCGTTGGGCGGTAATAGGCATTATCAAGCTACAACTTTTCTCTAGAACTCAATCATATATATCTCATAATTAAGGCAGCGTTCGTAAGAAACGTTTTCGTTCGACCATTTTTCTCCGACTCCCCAGATATTACCCCCTACAACCTCACAAACTTTACTTCTTTATAATATTAGTATAGATTATAGATAATATAATTAGTTAATAGCTTCTGCCCGCGACTGCGTACGCGTGAAATAGTTATTTTGGGCTAAGACGAAGCGGAAGCTCTCAAAAGGAAAAAATACCCCGATTTCAAAACATTTTTCATTGTTGCTCCGCTCCTATTGCCCTTAGCGTGATGATATATAGCTTATGACACTCACAAATAACGTGGCTTTCTATTGGTAAAAGAATTTTCAAAATCGGTTTAGTAGTTCCTGAGACTACCCCCTTCAACGTCACAAACTCACAAACTTTACCTCTTTATAATATTATTAGTATTAGTATAGATTTTTTGAAGTGAAAACTTCTATAGGCACGTTGAGCACTTTTTTGGGTGAACAAAAATCATGGAACTCGCGTCAGCGCCACCGAACGCTTTCCATGAGCTATATATATAGTGTTTTACTATCAGGGCGGGACAACGTCCGCTAATTTGAAATAATTCAGAGAAAATAAAAGAGAACACAGTAATTCCATTGTTTTGACTTTTCACTTCTGTCGGCATTCCTTATGACTGCTTCGTTTTTTTTACGTAAAGTTCCACGCGGACGAAGTCGCGCCACAGCTATCATTACATAAAACTGTGAATGTGAACAATCGATACCAACTCATTTCCCCAGTAATCGATATTGAACTCTCCTCGGCCAAGTTCACAGCGGTGAGTCACCACTGCATTCGTAAGGCGTCCCATTCAATTGCAACTGATCGATACGATTTATTGTCTTTTGTCCGTGTCGCAATCGCGTAATGAACCTTGTATTAAACGTGACTCGTTCATCACGATAGCAGTTTTATTGTCATTCATTCGAAATATTGTCTCGCCTTTGTATTACTTTTTTATAAAGATGTCATTCGTTTAGCTCAAATTTATGTCGTAAACTTCTTAAATAACTCTTTTTATGTAACTGCCTCAGTACTTTTTTATCTTTCTACTTATTTTTGATTTCTTGCTTAAGTCTGTATACAGATATATAGGAAATTAATTTTATAGTCTTTTAAAGTTAATTGTATTTTATGAATTAAATCGTTATCAATTGCATTTAATGTCTGTTCTTAGATAAAGAGGTATAAGTTCTTACGCGCGTACATAAGTACACACGTACGATGTTTTTTTGCAAAACGAAACACTTAAAATGCACTTGGGGTCTGCAATAACCATAGATGCGAGACAAAATATAAGGATGCTTGTAATTAAAATAGTCTTAGAATCCTAACAGTTTTCTAATTATATTGTGCTAGTTAATATCTGTGAGTTCATCTGCGTATGGTCTGTGCATGTGCACCACACTGTTTGCCGCACTACTCCATGGGAAAGGAATATACATCGCCGAACGCATTGCGCTTCCTAAAGTCGTAGTTTTTAAAACTGTATATTGAATGAAGGTATTGTCATTTGATTTTTTTTAGGTAAGAACCAATTGTCTAAGAAGTAACACTAAGAAAAGTGTTCGGAATCTGTCCAGTACTTTTTGTGTGATACGGACACAATACCTCTAACATAGTCTATATATAAATGACATACATAAATAACAGGAATATTGAAGTGCTATGAACTCTATATATCAATTATACTTCGTTAAACAAATATTCTTTTTCTTCGATATCGAGTGACTTAGAGTAAGTAATTAAATAAATTTAAATCATTTTTAGACATGTCTGTTTTTCTCTTTGTTTGTGCACGCATCACTGCTAAAGTACATAGTTTAAAAAACATTATTAAGCATATCCTCGGGTAAAATTTAGTTTTTGTTTCATTACAATCTGTTCACTCTCAATCTCAATCTCAGTGCGAGTGTTAAATACGAGAGAAGAGCAGTTAAGCAAAAGTATTCCAGCCTCATCAATTTTTTCCTATTTTGATTTCAATTTTTTCATGCTTTTTCCTTCGTAAATCAAATGTATTGTTAAATTAATGAACAATGTAGATGAAGTCGCGGGTATCAGTTATACTTAACCAGCCGGACCGGCGGACGTTGTCCCGTCCTGATAATAAAAAAAAACCTTGACAAATTATATGAATTCCTCATGAGTCACTTAATCTACTGGTGAAAACTGCATGAAAATCCGTTCAGTAGTTTTTGAGTTTATCGCGAACAGACAGACTTGGTAGAGGACTTTGTTTTATAATATGTGGTGATAAAACGACATCCACTGTATGCTTTATATAAGAATACATAACAAAGGCGTCCATTATGAGTCTTTCATGAACACAATTCATATATCCAACTACGCCAACATTTAATCGTATTAAATACCCTTATCTACGCAAACATAATTTTACCGGGAAGACAGACAGTGTGCCGCAGTCGTAACAGGAAATATGATAATGGAACGTTTTCTTTCATTGATAAGTCAGAAAACGATAAGCGAAATAATTAGCAGTTCTTGGAACGTTTCGTCGAAATCAGTGTTTCAAACAACACTAACTTTACTTAGAACCATGATAGGTATTATTATTGCTTGTAATGGAAAAGGAAAAATAAAGCTGTGATTGTGGTTTCCAGCTTCCAGTGAAGAGCATTCACAGTATATAATATTGTCCGTGTAAAAAAAAGTCGTGGCAGTCATAAGGACTGCTGCGGCCGACAGAAGTGAGAACTCAAAACAATGGAATAACTGTGTTCTTTTTTTTAATTTTTTTATATCAACTGTGGTCTAAATTTATTATATAATATATCGTAATAACTACATACTACAAAATAAAGTCGTCTGCTACGTCCGTTTCTCTGTCTATCTGTCTGTTCGCGATAAATTTAAAAACTGCTGAACGGATTTGCTTGCTGTTTTGTCAGTAGTTAAAGTGATTCATGAGGAAGGTTTAGGTATATAATTTGTTAAGGTTTTTTTTATTATCAAGACGGTATAACCTCCGCCGGGCCCGCTTGTATTTCATAATTTGTAAATTGAAATTATTAACATTAGTCTGGTTTTGACATCTATTAGTTATAATTATATACATTTTTATATTGTTTATTATTAATCAAACATATGGTGGGCTGCACAAACTCAATACAAAATATTAATATTACATGTACATAGGCCGCTATACTAGGAGTCGCTAGGCTGACGTAAGCGCAATACGTCAGGAGTATGTCGAGGTCATCGGTGACGCGAATCCATAAGTCTTTCTACTAAAACAATTTTTTTAATCGCTCTTCACGGCTAAAGAAGTTCACTTCAAAAATTTGGTGAGCAACTCGATAGAAGTTCCAAGTTTGACGAATAATTTTCTGCAACTCGTGGTTATCATTAAAGATCTATAGGAATTATTGTGCTTCGTTATAAATGTATTTAGACCCTAAATTACAACCATGGTCATTTTCACGGCGACATCAAAAATACACCTAACGTGTATTGTTTGACTTATAATTTGATCTAAAATATTTTTCAAAAATAAATACAAGGGGTCGTGTAAAATGAATCGAATTATATCGAATATATTTTATACTTTTGAATTCGTTTTTTTAAAAGGTTCTACTACTTAGGTAGCTCCTGTAAGTAAAAGCGTAATTATTTATCCCAAATCATTTTGTCAGAAGTACGATTTGAAAGGTTGTCTACTTTTCAATAAAAGATCTGTCAGAGTTGGTCTATCGTTTGGGAAAATAACTTGGACCAACAAACAAAATATTATAAGAGTGTAATTGGGTTTTAGTAATGTCTAAAAAAAAATGCATTTCTTTCGATCGTTATTTGCTTCGTTTATAGTTCTTCGGTTGCATCTTAATCATTACATAGTATAAAACAAAGTCCCCTACCGCGTCTGTCTGTCTGTTCGCGATAAACTCAAAAACTACTGAACGGATCTTTATGCGGTTTTCACCAGTGGATAAAGTGATTCACGAGGAACGTTTTGGTATATAATTTGTCCAGGATTTTTTTTATAATCAGGGCGGGACAACGTCTGCCGGGCCCGCTAGTTTAGTATAAAATATTAGTATCAAACAGTAAACTATAACAAAACCGAAATCTTTAAAAGTATTAGTAATTCTTTATCTTCAATTCGAGTAATTATCTACCCTGTTATTCTGGGAAGTGTCCACACACAAGGATTGCAGCCACTATTTAAACTCAGTTGACTCACGTTTGACTATTGTGTTAGTTACTTATCTAATATTTCTAATCACAGTGACATAATAAGATGACTACGTATTTGATCAATTTTGAGGAAGAATTTGGAACATAGTTAAAATAGGAAAAACGTGTCCAAGGTTGTAGTATGTGTCCAATGTAGTCTAAGTGGTAAACACGTTAGATCTAAAGTGGGAAGTGGCTCTCAAATGCTGCTGTTATAACACACTTATAGGTTCTTTGTAAAAGATTTTGAACTTAAGTGGTGTGGCTTAAAATAAGCCGTAACACCATTTTATATATAAACTAGCGGGCCCGGCAGACGTTGTCCCGCCCTGATTATAAAAAAATCCTGGACAAATTATATACCAAAACGTTCCTTGTGAATCACTTTATCCATTGGTGAAAACCGCATAAAGATCCGTTCAGTAGTTTTTGAGTTTATCGCGAACAGACAGACAGACAGACGCGGTAGGGGACTTTGTTTTATACTATGTAATGATATCTGTCATACGAGTACGTACACTCGCTCACTTGCACACACACGCTCGTCACAACAATATACACTCTCTCAATCTCTTTTATTTGTGTAGTTTTTATTTAATTATTGTAACAATTTTTTGTTTGTTTTGTGTATCTTAACTTAATAATATAAAATATAGTAATATTCTTGGTCTTTAATTTCCTCCAAATGTTAAGTTAATACGCCTCAACCGCAATTAAGTCTATCTGTAATCAGGTATTAGGCTTCCATGAGACAGTCCTTTGGAGCCATATTCAAGACTGATATTCTGTAAAGAATTTTAGAAATAAAGATATTTGTATATTATGTTTCATCACGATGCTTTCCTTCATCGAAAGCTCCGTAAGCAACGATTTGAACCAACGCCGAACGACGTAATGTCCAAATATCGTAGTTATCATTTAACACAAAGCAACAATGACCTCGCTTTTGTTTTTTTTTATATTATAGGGGGCAAACGAACAGGCGGGTCACCTGATGTTAAGTGATCACCGTGATCACCGCCGTCCATAGACACTAGCAGCATCGGGGCAGTCGCAAGTGCGTTGCCAGGCTGTTTTGGGGGTGAGGAGAGCTGGGCCTCCGGCGCTATCACTGACCGATCAGTACGCAACAATGCAAGCATTGTTACTCGTCGGTTTTCTGTGAGAGGGTGGTACGACCCCGGTCAAGCCGACCCATTCAAGCAGAAACTAGTAATAGTTTCAGCGTGGTTCTACCACCTACAGAACCTACCTGTGTTCCAACAGCAGGCACAGAGGCGTCCTAATTCAACCTTCAAGCCACGTATAATCATTAGCCTCAGGCTTGCAGTGTTTTAGTCGACTACGGGCCTTTTGTTAGCTAATACCATAAGATTCTACGTCAAACGAATATCATTACATATTATAAAACAAAGTTCTCCGCCGCGTCTGTCTGTCTGTTCGCGATAAACTCAAAAATTATTGAGCGGATTTTCATGCGGTTTTCATTCATTGGATATAGTGATTTACGAGGATGACTTGGATATATAATTTGTCAAGAGTTTTTTTCAAAATATTTCGATAATTGTTGGATGTGTCGGAAAAAGTCTATCCGCCTTTGTGGAAAATGCTGCCTAATCCTTTTGAGATATAACATAAAACATTGTAGTTAATAAACAACGTAGACGTAGTCACGGGAACTAACTAGAAGAAGATTAAACATGATTACAAGTGTCATGGTAAGAAAAAATGTTAATAATCTCATAAAACGGATGTTATTAGGTATCCAAAGCGGCCTTGGAGGTTAGCCGTCCGTAACTTCAGACCAGTCGAGCGCACGGGGAAAGCGCTAGAGCGACCCGTCACACTGTCCATCGATTTGTCATGTAGACGATTCAATTTATAATACCCGTGAATTTGGTGATCTGTCCCAACTATCAATCAGACTCATGGCTGCATCGACTAATCATAGTGTTTTTTGCAGACTTTTGGTCTGCACTTTTTCTCTGCTTTCATTTATTTTATTAATCATGTTAAAAATCTTACTTAACTATTATACCTTTTTTTTATATCATAGGAGGCAAACGGGCAGGTGGGTCACCTGATGTTAAGTAATCACCATCGTCCATAGACATTTGCAACACCAGGGGAGTCGCAAGTGCGTTACCAACCTGTTTTGGGGGAGAGGGGGAGTAAGGGAAGGGGGAAGGGGAGGGGAGGTGGGCCTCCGTTGCTCTCACTGACCGAACGAAACGCAACAATGCAAGCACTGTTACTTCACGTCGGTTTTCTGTGAGAGGGTGGTACTACCCCGGGCGAGCCGACCAATTCATGCTGAAACCAGTAATAGCTTCAGCGTACCTCTACCACCTACCAAAATATAATACCTCAGGTTATTTTGGCCTTTATGGCGGCTTCATTATCATCTCTTATAGGTATTTTTAAATTATAATCCCTAAAATACCGCGCCGGAACGTCCACGGCCCGATAGATGAACATACTAATTGTGTCGTCAGTCACGTCGGTATAGTAGATATAGGTGTTGGTGCATCTGGATATTGCTACTATAGCATGTGAAACACTATGGTGGATTTGCAGCCTCTTACCCTTTGTTTACAGGATCACCACAGATTTAAATGTCAATCCCTGGGATTCATGGACTGTCAGGACGCACGATCCTTCCCCCGTCCAGTAGCCCTAGCTTATTAGGGCTTTAAAAAATGGTGTTCAAATACAAACTTTGATTTTTCTTTCCGTTCTCATGTTAAATATTAAAGAAAAGTATTTCTAAACGTACGTAAAAAGAACTATGCAATAAAAACTTTGCATTTAGTCAATACACGATGATGTAATTTTCTTTTCAATGCCAAATATTTCATCGAGCAACTGTATACGCAATTATTAAAGAAATGTTAATTTGCATGGATTTATTATACAAATGTAATTTGAATTAAAAATATTCTTATCTGTACAACGTTATACAGGCCAATAGACTATGATATTGTTTGTTTAAATGCGATAATCTCTGGAATTAGTATTCAGATTTAATAAACATTTTTAGAATTTAATAGTTTATTTATGTATAAGCTACTAACCAACCCGGCCACGAGTTGCTGTGGCATGTTAGATTGAATAAAATAGGTGCACCATAAAATAAACTGGATATAAAAAATTAATTCAAAATTAAACCGTGGCGCCATCTATGAGATATCTATAACATTCGGTACTACAGTTTTCTGTCAATAAACTAATTTAAAACGCCATCTGTCCGAGCATGATGAAATTTACAATTAATACTAATAATCAGCATTGACAATAATTTAATTTGTAATTAAAAAATATTGACTCCATTAATCGAAAATAAATTATCCTATCCCTCAAGTTGGGCCAAGTTATACATATATGCCAACTTGTACGAAGATCAGTCGAATAGTTTCGGAGTACATCGTGGACAAACATCATGACACTGGATTTTTATATACTTAAGACTGAACATCAAGCTATGACCATTATAAGCGGAGAAATTAGCATACAATTTGTATATCGGAAAGTATACTACGCTATAACGAAATCTCATTACGATCAGAGGTATTAGCGCGGCGCGGGGTGTCGGGGGCCGTGGGCGAGTTGAGCGCCCGACATAGATCAAGCAATACCATGAAAGGCCGAATTGTGAATGCCTATTGCAGTTGCTTACCATACCCCAAGGTTATTTGCGTGGTGGTCGGCTGCTTATAAGTTGGTCGTGCTATATGGTGAAACTAAAGATTACCTGCAATGCTGTAATATTGACATAAACTGCGACTTTAAAAATTAGTGTCGAAATTAAATCAAATTCTGAAGTACTCAATTATAAACAAAATATACAGTTGAATTTTATATTGTTATGCTTTCTATCACGACATATTATAAAACAAAGTCCTCTACCACGTCTGTCTATCTGTCTATTCGCGATAAACTCAAACAATACTGAACGTATTTTCATGCGATTTTCACCAGTAGATAAAGTGATTCATGAGGAAAGTTTAGATTTATAATTTGTCACCGTTTTTTTTATTATCAGAGCGAGACGACGTCCGCCCGGCCTGCTGGTTGTATCATAAATAAAATTACTTATAAAATTAAAACAACATAATGATAATACTATGTTTATGACGTCATAAAATATGAACTTGCACACTGTCTACGATTATTCACGCTCTGACCTGCGAGATAATGCGGCATTTCACGTAATAATATATCTGCGCGCTATTATTATTTAGGGGTGCTATCAAACTTATGTTACCTATACACTATTTATCAAAACATTATTTAGAGCAGTGTTTCTCAACGTGTCCCACAAAGTCGCAAAGATTCTACAAGGGTCCGCCTTAGTAATAAAGAAAAAACAAGAAAGATCAAAGAAATACTTTTGTAAAGAAAATGTAGATACAAATGACAAATTAACAAAAATAAAAGCGATAGAGTCACGTTTATATTTCACCGATTTCATTATAATAGTTGTCGAAGTTAGACCATAGTTCATTTTTACATTCAATAAGACTAAACAGAATAATAATTATTTCAGTGTTTTCATAAATTGGCTAAAGATAAATTTATTTATCATTTAACTATTAATGCATATAATGAATTTACATATTGTACATTGTATTATATTATTATAAAATTAACTGACAATTTGACCAGTTCATTTCAAAGGGCATGTATAGTTTGTAACGTAAGAGTAAAATGAAGGAAAGCGAAACGTCGTTTTATTTACACGTGTGTATATGCCCTGTGTCATTCAAGCAGTAGTGTGAGTTATGTATATTTTAATGTGTTTTTAATACATTTTATTTCAAAAAATAGCTTTGTGCACTTCTCCTCCATATAAACTTTAACGTTCGCGCAATTCGCTTAAAAATGGGTACAAAATTTTCGTTTCACGTATTAATATATAGATATTTAACCATAAAAATAAATAAAAATATTGCACGGATTTAATGTAATTTATAATTTTATATTTATTTAATATTATAAAAAAGGGGTGTAGTTCACACGCGGTAGAAATGAAGCCTTCAAAAAGAAATCGAGAAAATCCTAGGCAAGCGAGACACAGCTCTAATTCTACCCGACATAGTGTTGATCTCCCCACTTTTCGTAATACAAATAGGTTGTGTTTATTTGGTAGGTATTTGTTTACTTTTCGCACGACAAAGATAGTTAAATACAATAAAAATGTGTTTTGTAGGTAGTAGAGCCACGCTGAAGCTGTTACTGGTTTCAGCGTGAATGGGTCGGTTCACCCGGGGTACTACCACCCGACCGACACAACAATTTTTTTTACCAAAATCTAAATAGTACAGACACGTTAGATTTGCTTTCTTATTATATGTATAGATAGTATGCATACATTTGAAAACACAAAAGCTTCTAACTTTAAAAATGTTTCGACAAGCATCAACCCTGATACTTGTTTGCTATGGAAATAATATTCACGGTAGGCAGCGCGTGAATTTAAATATTACGGTAGAAACTACGCAATTTCCGTTAATATTACACGTTGTTTGGAATCTCTTAAACAATATCTAAACGATCTCATACAAAATTTTATTGGCTGTCTGTAATCTATTTGAATATAATCCTTAATTTAATTGTTTACAGTTGATTTTAGGATAATATATATTTAATGTATTATTGAAATGTGTAGCAGTTTTTGCAAATTAATAACATTACCAACCCGTGAAAGTAGAAGCTAAAAACAATACAACTCCACAATTGTCAAGCCAAGTTCAAGCTAATAGAATGGCGAGCGCGTGCTACCGTGTAATATTACACGAACCATTTGGAGTTACTTTTCACCCCCTCATATCTCAAAAACTATTTCACATAAATATGTCAAATTCGGCCCATGTTTTGAGAGTTGCGAGATATATATGTGATCCAAATTTTATAGACACGCATCAAACAGTTATTTAAATACTAACGTCCAAAAATCGTCATATTTATCAGTGACTGACCTATAGACCTAAATTTTAACCCAGTCCAGATGACCTAGAAAGTTCAAATTTGGCATCCATATAGGTAGTTGGGTGAATACAAAGGAAAAACCAGTAATTTTTATCATTTTGTTATAATTTTTCAATTTATTCGGAATACTTACTTTTAGCGCTGGTAATATAAGAGTAGCAATGATAATTGGTGACAGTTGGTCTTTATATATTAAGGTCTTCATGTGAATATATAACGAGTGGAATACCATCCTTAATTTTTTTAATCCAAACATATCCGTTTTAGTACTTATAACTAAGAGTAATAAGTATGTTCGAACTAGCCAAGTCAGACCTTGGGCTTCAATATTATCCCAAGTTATAAGCAGAAATGTAAGTTGTTTTAACATATTTTATGTTGTTATAAATAGATTTCAGGACTGACCATTGAACTTGGCACCCATTTCGATGTCACTTCTTTTGTCATTGAAGTCAAAAACCAAGGTAGATATCATAATATTGAACTTGGCTCTCATTTCACATATAATTTTGATGGTATTAGATATTTCAAATGCCGAATAAGCCAGTTGTCATTTTCTCTAAATACAAAAAAAAAATGTTTTTGAACTTTTAGGGTTTTAGAGTTGGCATTTTAGAAATATAGTAAACACGCTATATTTTTTTTTTCACTTGAAACAGATGGCATAAAATGTAGCATATAATTATTCCGTGTCGATCGATGCAAGTTTGTCTTTTTGTAAGTCCGACCTTTCGGTGTAGGAAAACATCGTGGCGACATCATAACACGTTGCTAGGCCTTTTTCTAAGCTCGCTTGAACATTTTCCGGCAGCTGCATTCGTGACTAGTCTTCCTATAAGTTTTAACGTGTTTTCTATCTTAGATAAAAAGGTAATTTAATATCTCTGTGATTGTGATTACAGTTAAAAAGTAGTTTCAATAAAAGAATCACAATTTTATAACAATAAAAAATACGTGATTTTTTATAATATAGGAGGCAAGTGAACAGGTGGGTCATCTGATGTTAAATGATCACCACCGTCCATAGACACTTGCAACATAAGAAGAGTCGCAAGTGCGTTGCCAGCCTGTGTTTGGGAGTAGGAAGAGTGGGGAGGGGATGGGGAATTGAGTATCCGGCGCTCTCACTGACCGAACGAAACGCAACAATGCAAGTAATGTTACTTCACGTCGGTTTTCTGTGAGAGGGTGATACTACCCCGGGCAAGCCGACCCATTCATGCTGAAACCAGTAGTAGCTTCATGCGTGACTCTACCACCTACAATGTATAATTCTAAATAAAATATTGAAAAAAAAAATTTTTTTTTTCGTACTTACTACGCTATTGACCTGGTAAGGTCTTTACAGCTTCACCGGACTCTGTACTGTTACTTTACTTATAGTTTACCTATTTGGTCGGTTTTATTGAAGATAGTAATAAATTATGGACTATAAAAATGAATTACCTTTTGATGTATTGTCCGGTGAATCGTTAGCATTAAGTAAACACAGCTGTTCACTGTCGTAGTAATTATCATCCATTGTTAAAAACCTTCACACTATATGTGTCCGCGGCTTCAATTCAATCTTTATCATTTTAATAAATTTCTCCGTCAACAAATTACTACGCATACGAAATTCCATGACTGTCTTCTTGTGGTGAGTTATAATAAAATAGATAGCGTAAAGAATATATGAAAAAGCTTTCGTAAGTGATCTATAAAACGATGTAAGATATACTAACGTACATTTTTATGTATGTACATAACCTTTCCATCGTACAAATTGAATTAATGATGTATAAAATATTGCAATATCAGTTTAGCGAGGAATGTTAAGGTCCAAAATTCTCGGAAATAAGCAAAAAAGAAATATCTCGCAAAATTGCGGCAAAAGCTTATTCCTTATAATCTTACAAAAGATAGTTGGCAAATCGGTATCATCGTAGATTTTGCTTATTGGGAAAAACGATGGATATATATTTTTCTTTTTTAACTGCAAACTGTGCCAGTATTTTGATCGTAGCATTTGAAAGTAACAAAAAAGTAAAAAAAAATAGATACAAAAGAGTAAATATTTTAAATGAATTAATTGGTGAAATATTTTAAGTAATGTCTCTAACTAAATCTAGAATGTACTCAAAAGATCGCGTATAAACTCGTAATTTAACAGATAAAGTAGCATGGTGACTCATTAATGCGTGGAATACGCACTCGTGGAACTCCATCGCTTCAAGTATTGTAAATTTATAATCGAGTTCTAAAATTAGAATGTCTCGAAATTTCCCTTTTCCTTTAAACGCTATGGGTGTCATAAATTCAATTTTAATTGTGTTCGAGAACTTTCAACGGCTCGTTTTAAAAAGCTATATAAACGAGGCAAGGCGTGGCTGCTCCTATTTCAATGATGAATTTCGAAGCTAATACAAAGAGCGACAAAAGGAGAAAATCTGAAGGAAAAACTATAGGCATAGAGTATTCCAATGTGCACAGATTAAATGATCGATAACTAGCCGTTAAGGTAAGTTTGACGTAACCATTTGAAACAGTTCTTTGAAGAGAAAACTTAATTAGACGCTTTGAACGATAATTTTTGGCAGGAGATAAACTTATAATTTCGCATTATAACATGCTAGTAAGCGTGATCGGTAGTATAGCGGTTGCGCGGCTTGCGTCATAGCGACGCCTAGTGTAGCGGCTTGTATACATCTAATATTGATATTTTTTATAGAGACTGCATGCAGCCCATAATATGGTAAACATTATTGAGTTACATTTTTCAAGCTAAACTTCTTATAGGAGGCTTTACAATTCTGATCGGTAAAATTTTTGTACGACGAAACGTGGTGGGGTAAACACTGTGTTAGGTAGAGTATTGAAAACACCAATTCTCTTCCGATCGCCGAAGTTAAGCAACTTCGAACGCGGTCAGTACTTGGATGGGTGACTGGCTTGGGAACATCGCGCCACGTTGGTTTTTGGGGATTCGTTGCATATACTGAGGAATGATTGAAATTGCTATCACGAACTAGTTTTATAATAATTTTTTAACATCGTTCAGAAATAGATTTACGATATGTGGTATCAATTCAGCGATCGTGGCCATGTTATACCGTCGGAAATTGGATTTGTGGAAACCGATTCCGCTTGTCGACATAGCGCGTCGCGTAGCGGCTGTAGCGTCTCGTCCGATTCAATTATATGTTATGCGGTGAAATACATCTGACAGCCGTTGAATTCCTAAAAATTCGATTTTTTTAAAGTTTATTTATTTTATTTCTGGCAAGCAATCATCTAGTAGATTGTTACTGCCATTGTCGAGTAGGTACTGATATTACAAGTTTCTCGCGATCATTTCAATTTCCTAACAAGATGGTGGCCCTTTTGTTAAAACTTTCCAGGGAGTTTTGTGGCAAGTCAGAATCCATGTTCCCTGGTATTATTCACAATCAATAACCAAACCAAATAATATGTTACGTAAAAATTTGAATAAAATATAAAAACCACTATATGACATTCCGAAATCCCGCCAAAAACTCTTTTTTGTTGTTTATATACTTATATTTTATCGTTTGAGTATAATTGTTAAGTTTCACTTGCGACTCCCCTGGTGCCGCCAGTGTCTATGGATGGCGGTGATCACTTAACGTCAGGTGACAGAGCTGTTTGTTTGCGTCCGATGATATAAAAAAAAATCATTAATAATTAAAATAAATAACCAACTAATACATACGTCGCTACTATTATTAAATGATGCCAGGCAATAACTTTTCAAGTCTCTTTATAGTTATTTTGACAATAACAAATTAATCAATAAAATATTTCTGTATGTACACAAAAATCAATAATAAATAATCATTCAAATCAACAAACATAAAGATGCTGATGAGTACTTCCGTGCTATTGCGACCACGTAATGAAAACATATCGAACAAGGCACATCGGTGTCTTGCGTTTCTGCAGCCTCCATACTATAGACTTACGTAGAGTAGGTATTCTTTCTTTTCTTTTTTTGGGAAATAGTGTTAGATTTTACAACAAAGTCCCAAAGGATATTACCGATTTGCCGGATTGTGAATTTAAGCGCCATGTCAAAGCGGGTTTTGGTGTCAAAAGGCTATTATAGAGTGGATCAATATGTGAACGATGGTGATGTCTGGAATTGACTCATCTCTGTGCATCCATTAAAAACGTTTGTGAAATTTACTATTAAAGAAAAAATTCTAAATATTTTTTTTTTTTTAAAAAATAAACCATCAGTTTCTTCCCGTTCCTCCCATGCTGGTTTTTTTCCCCTGGTAGTTTTGACGTTCATAAGTGCCTTCTTAGGGCCTAAATTGAATAAAGTGTTTTTGAATTTGAATTTAAATTTGAATTTCTGTAGTCCGGTGAAGCTGTGAAGGCGCCCGTCAGGCCAATAGCGTAGTGAGTTCGGAAAAACTATTCTTTTATAACCCATTAAGACTGCGATTGTTTTATTATATTTCTCATTTGTTGAAAATTGCTTTCAAACTACAATTCATCACAAGGCAAGTGCAATAAACTCATTACAGTGAGTCAGTGTAAAAAAAAAACTGTTAGTATTAAGTTAATTTGCAACATTACAAATTACCTTGAACTCGTTCTCATAAACACAATAAAAAAATTACAAACGACTATATTACCACAATGTACTGATTCAACGCGGTGTGTTGTTCAAAAAAAAAAATATATTGAGACTAGCTTTTGCCTGCGACTTCACTTGCTTTACTATAGATTTGACATATCGCTTGGGAACAATACTTGTTTTTTGGATGCCTGCTTGCGAAAGTTGTTCAAAAAAAAGTCGAGGCAGCGGACTGCGGACAGAAGAGAAAACTCAAAACAGGGAATAACTGTGTTCTCTTGAATTTTTACGTGAATTATTTAAAATTCATAATTTGTATTTTGAAATTATTAACCTTAATATGGTTTTCAAATCTATTGGCACTCCGAACAATAATAATATATACATTTTTATATATATGATGAGCAATGTTAATACAAAACATCGATATAACACGTAAACAGGCCACTATACTATACGTCGCTAGACTGGCGCAAGCCGGGCAAGCGCTATAAGTTCGGTCAGGCTTTACTAGAATCTCATGACGCGTAATCATAACTTATCACCTATCAGAAATACCGATCAATGCGCTTAAAGATGTCTCACTTCAATAAAATTAACTGTCACGAAGCTCACCCATGTTTTTTTTAACCGATCAATATATGGCTTCAGTTGATTGCTGCTTACGGTGACGACACAACGGTCACGGCACTATTCGCGTGCTATAACAATCCACCGTCTCGTACCTTATCGTTCGTTGCAACAACTCGTAGAGATTGTACTAGAACCAAACAGAAAGGAGAGACAAGAAATCGAGTGGTACCTACCACGCTCGTTGGCCGTGTATCTTAACGGACTACGATTGAGCGGTGGGGCCAAATCGGGGCAGAGGTAAATCGTGCATTGTACTGTGGATGAAGTGTCAGCGAACGTAGTACCTCTACCCAAACGTGTAATCGCTGGATAGTTTACGAACAGTACTCTATGTCGTTTTCTGTACACCTGGTGACGTTTATGCAAAATATCCTGATGATATATATGATATGATGATAGTTAGCGTCAAAACGTAACAAACAAACACATTTGCAGTAATAATCTATATCTATACATACAATAAGAATGGAAATCTAATGTGCCTGTACTTATTCGATTTTCGTGAAAAAAATTATTGCAGGTGTCTAGGAATAAGTAATAAAATACATTTAAATCATTTTTAGAAATGTCTGTCTGTCTGTTTGTATGAACACGCATCACTGCTGAAGTACTGGGTTCACAATAAAACCTTAAATAAATCATAAATGATAAAGCTATCTTCAAGACTAACTTAGTCTTTATTTCATTAAAATTGGTCGACTCTATCATAAGTTGTTGTAATTTGAATGACGGCTCGAGTTAAGTACGAGAGAAAAGTAAATGATCTTAATACATTCAGATGACTTTGTTAATCATTGTTTTTTACATAAGATTCTACGCGGACGAAGTCGCGGGCACAGCTAGTATTATATAAAGTTAGCTTAAGTCATAAAAGGTTTTGTAGTTCTTTAATCTGTCCTTCTATTGCACTGTCTCGGTAGAAGAGGAGACGAGTCGATCGGACAATCTTAGTTGGATGGTGGTTTGGCGTTCGCATTGGGGCTAACTACCGGGGCGTTGCGTTGCATGCTCGCGCGTTCCCATTAGTGCGGCAAACGATTCCCCATGCTGTTTTGCCGGTAGAATTGGAACATCTCCCAAGAACATAGATTTAAAATCAGATGGACGGGGTATATTATTAGATAAAATATCATAAAAAAATATACTAATAAATGTTACTATCGCAAAAAAAAAGTAAAGTGACATGGATGACATAAACTCAAACAGTGAAGTAAATATTATAAACAAGGAATTTACCACAGGGTTTCTAAGTTTCCATTCTCAATATTTATTTATATTTCTGAATAAAAATATAACAGTAACGAATTCGATTTGTATGCACCGGCACTTCAGATAATTTATCTTACTTTGTACGTTATGGAAACAGCTGAGAGTCTCTCGGGACGCCATTTTATTTCAAACGTCTTATTTCAAGGATTATACTTTGTAGGAAATATTATTTGAAACGCTGAAGTAGAAATGAGAAATATTTTGAATAAAACATAACAGGAAAATACACTTTAGTTACAAATACAGTTATAATGTATACTGTCAGATACCCGCGACTTTTCTTTGAAAGTGTTTTTCGTTCTCATAATTTCCTAAATATTTAAATGTTTATTGCCTTCACCAGCAAACAGTACTTTTTTAACGTTGTCATAGCGCATGATTTGTATAACTTTGTACATCTGTTAAGTAGCCCTACCTACAAACAAAAGTAACATATCTGGCCATCTGTTAATGTAAACAAAGGATAAGAAAGCCTAATAGCTTTATGAATGGTTAAACGGGCAGTCCGAGAAGTTTACAATATGGCACCTCGCGAATCTTTCTAGACCAAGTTCCAGGAATTCAGTATCTTAACTCTGCCCTCCCAATACATTCTTGATAATTTAATGTATATCAGCAAGAACCTTGAAAAGCTGTATTTCGTAAAAAAAACCGGCATAATCTAAATACTAGAAACTGTGACAGACTGGTTGTCTCATGTTTCAGACTTAGTAAAACCAGTAACAGTTTTTGGGAAATAGTGTTAGGTTTTACAACAAAGTCCCAAATGATATTATGGATTTGCCGCATTGTCAATTTAAGCGCCATGTCAAGCGGGTTTTGGTGTCAAAAGGCTATTACAGAGTGGATCAATATGTGAACGATGGTGATGTCTGGAATTGACTTATCTCTGTGCATCCATTAAAGAACGTTTGTGACATGTACCTGTACCTGTATTCTAAGTATTAAAGATAAACCAGATCGAGTTTCTTGCCGGTTCTTCTCGATGACTAGGTTGTTTTTCGAGCAAGTGATAATTTTGAGGTTCATAAGTGCCTTCTTAAGGCTTAAATTGAATAAAGTGTTTTTGATGTGACTTGATTCTTTGAGCCTTTGCCGATTCAGTTGCAATATGTTCGTGGAATTTCTAGGAAATCTGTCACAAACGGCTCGTTACAACAAGTCGCTATACCCGAAATTGACACTAGAAGTTAATATTGCGAAATAGATTTCCTACGAAAGTATGCTTTAAGTTCAAGGGACATAAGCCTGACGTCGCTATAACCGAAAAGTCGTTACAACCGAGGTTGATACAAATGAAACTGTATATCACAGAGTTATATTTCTATGTTGAAAAAGAAGTTACTTAAATTTGTAGTATGATATAATAAGTGCATATAAAATACTATTAGGTAACAGTGCCTATTATTACGTTTTATTATTACTATTACAATTTACTTCGCTCAGAGGTAGATTGACGTACAAAAACCCGCGGGAAATAAACCTTGAACTTAGAGGGAAACATTATTATCAGCTTAGACAATACTTTCTGCTATCGGTTTACACGATAACTAATCTTATTTCCATAGCGATAAGGCTTGGTTATATACGCATTACGTTTTATATTGACGTAGGTCATTGGCTTTGAGGAAAAACTGGTATGGTTAGACGAAGGCATGCACTTTATTGCATTTTTATATTGTTTCAATTTACTTTTTTCCACGTCCAATTTACTTTTTCTATTCCGTAATCATGCTTATCCATACACTATCTTCTCACCGCGACTTCGTCAGCGTGGTTATAGTTAAATTGGGATAATGCTAAGCTTAACTCGCGACTTCGTTTACGTAGAAGGTGAAAATATTTTCAAATACTACGTATGTTAACCCCGATTTTTAAACATTCTTCATTGGTGCTTCGTTTCTATTATTATTAGCGTTATGATAGCCTCTAACTAATATGTATGTATATAATAAATTTATATAGCTTCCTCGATAAATGAGCTATCTAACACTAAAATAATTTTTTAAATAGGACCAGTACTTCCTGAGATTAGCGCGTTAATGCAAACAAACTCTTCAATTTTATAATATTAGTATAGACATATATAAAATCGAAGTGTGTATAGTTAGTCCTGCTTAATTTTGGAAAGAGAGTAGTTTTGTAACTGGCAAATACAGCACCTTTCTGAGCAGTATATAGGCTACATACCTACATGGATATGGGTTAAAATCGTTAAAGAGTTTATAGGGTACTAGCGGGCCTAGAAGATATTGTCCCGCTATGAAAATAAAAAAAATCCTTGAATGAGATCGCAGCGCCACCCACCAAGTCCAATTGTATCGAATCTAAACCATTCTGGAATCTACCTGAACACTCTTGAAAATGTTCCCAAAAATCGGTCTGGCCGTTTAGGAGGAGTTCAGTCACACACACTGACAGAAAAAATATATATAGCTATAAAGGTTAGTACATAACCCTTGAACTGTTCAAAATAATATGGGTTTAAACTTCATATAAGCGAATGTATAGACCTAATGATGCACTGGTTAACAGACTGTTAGCTAAAACAACACCTGAGTTATTACTAGATTTAAAAATCTTATACAATAATATATAGTAAAATATAAAATTGTAATAAAAAAAAATATGTTTAGATATTTTATTTTTATATGATCCGCCATTTCGAGATCCAGGTGTTAAAAGATCAGCTGAGGTATTAAATACTAATGACGAAATGTTATTTAAGGAAATTAAATAGCGATAATTAGTCCAAATATAATATGTAAATTCCCATAAAACAAGAAACCATTTTAGTAAGGAGTCAATTGATAAGTAAGTTTGTCAAGAAAACCTGTAGTTGAAAAATACCACAATCTATACGCGTTATGTAAGAGAATATGAGAAAATCATTATTTTGAAGTAAAGAAACATGAACGATAATTTAAAATAAAATATTATAAGGACAATTCTCGAGGGCCTCTCTCATTATACCTTCCATTTATTTCTAGAATGTTCACGTCGAGTGTTCACTCATTTAGAATTCAAGTATAAATTATTCCTACCTCGATAAGCAGACCTTGGCTACTTGACGAAAACTCATTGTATATTATGGACTTTATTGATTCTAACTATACCTTATCATAATTGGAAGTAATTAAAAATGTATATAGTATTAATCAAATCGTTGTTGATAATCGCTTGTTAAATTTACATTAAAAGGTTCATATACTTTAACGCGAGGTTTACAAAATGTCTGTACTGCTCACACAGAATCAATTCTATCTATGGGCAAGTGAGATAGGTATATAATACTGGGATATCTATTAATTTCTTGAAATTATAAAGCGGCTATTTTCGCTCCTGCGATCGCCTCGTAGCCACTCAATTTTAATTGCGATCCTCCAGTAAAGAACCAACAAATCGGCTATTTGGGTAATGCAATGCCTTATTATTCACTACCTTATATCATTCGTGGTACAGAAATTCACACCTGCACACCAAACAATATGTTCACGGGATTTATTGGGATACTTTAAGTATTTTTGAACCTCTTAATATGTATCGAAAACTGTAAGATGAATGAAATACATGTGTCGTCACATTTCAAAATTAGTTAAATCGAATTTTAGCCGTTTCTAATATTTGGTACATATAAAATACTAGCCCCTGCCCGCGACTTCGTCCGTGTAGTAATAGTTACTGCTCTGGGCTAACGCTGACACGCAGCAGAAGCTCACAAAAAGACAAAAAATATCTCGATTTTGAAACATTTTTCATCTGTGCTCCGCTCCTTTTGGCCTTAGCGTGATGATATATATATATAGCCTATAACCATTCTCGATGAATAAGCTATATAACACTGAAATAATTATTCAAATCAGACCAGTAGTTCCTGAGATTACCCCCTACAATGCCACAACGTCAGCAACGTCACCAACTCACATACTCACAAACTTTACCTCTTTATAATCTTAATATATATATTTCTTGTGTGCGTGTGTATGTGACTGAACTCCTCCTAAACGACTGGACCGATTTTGATGAAATTTTTTGTGTGTATTCGTGGAGATTCGAGAATGGTTTAGATTCACAATTGGACCCGGCAGGTGGCGCTGCGATCGACTTTTAGGATTTTTTTTGTTTTCAAGGCAGGACAACGTCCGCCCGGTCCGCTAGTATTAGTATAGATGACGATCATAAAAATTAACTGAAAAACTTATAAGCGGCAAAATTCGAACTACGTTCTCGGTTTATATTAAACACATTATATGAAGGATTTAAATTGTATTTAGCTCATTTTGAAATGTAACGACTCACATATACGCAACCTAGCTGATGCTAACGCGTTTCGCTATACGTATTAACAAAAACTGTAAAGGTACTGTAAATTCCGGTTCTAGTAGTGAAAGTTCTGTACTTGATACCTTTAGTAGTGTTGCCCTGAGTCTCAAAAGAACTGCATTTTCATTATAGATTTATACTAGCGTATTCGACGGACGTTGTCCCGCCCTGATAATAAAAAAATCTAGAATGAAACCGCAGCGCCACCTACCAGTTCCAATTGTGAATCTAAACCATTCTCGAATCCATCTATCTAATACACACAAAAAAATCATCAAAATCTGTCCAGTCGTTTGGGAGGAGTTCAGTCGCATACACACGGACAAAAGATTTATATACTATATAAAGATTGGTAATTTTCCGAAGACATAATTAATGATCAATATCTTAAAAACGACGTACAAATTACTGAAATTAACTAAACCGCAAACATTTACAGAATATCGATCAGTGGTTTAATGAAGGTAATTCTTCTTCCGCAGGTCGTGTTGGGGCCACGCGTTACCATGGAAACGGGCACAGAAACAAACTCCCAAAACTAGCAAGGTGAGTGCACTGTGAGGTAACCTAGGACGAGCTGTGACCTATATTTCAAATGGCAGAGGTGAAGGCAAACGAATCCCGGTGGACTGCTCCGAGCTGACTGAACCAACATTTCAGTTTGCAAAAACTACCCGTGACTTTTGCGTTTGTTTCGTCATCAAAAAAAATCATAACCATCAGCTTGGAAGTCGCTTTTTTGACAAACAGCATGACAATGTGACTGTTTTATATTTGATGGTAAGTAAGCACATGAGAATCCATCATCATCAGCTTGTAAGAGACCCACTGTAATAACAAAGGAAATAGTGGGCATTATCACCACGCCAGCCCCCGACGTATCGGCGATTCCAAACTCCGAAGAATCCAGTTCTATATTTTAACAAACATGATGGTACTTTTTTTTTTTTTTTAATTTTTTTTCCTTTGGGATTAATAAAAAACGCGACTCCAGAGACACCTATCCCCCCTCCCTCCCCGTCGCCCTGTCATCCGGCTTGCATAAATGTCTCTTCACGTTACCTTAAGACACCATTTCTCGGTAAATTAGTATGTGTACACTATATAAATTACTACACCATTTCTCGGTAAATTAGCATACATATGCGAATTCCGAAAAAATCTTTAGTGCATGCCTGGGTTGCAACCTGCGGACATCACATTGGTATTCCAGCGGTCAGAATGCTCGGTTAACGTGACATTATCCTCTAATCCGTAATTACAAAAAATGAATTTAAAAACATCGACTCTAAAAAACTGCACTAGAACGTCATTGACTATAGTTATGTACCTATTGATATCACAATCACTGTTTCCTATACGATTTCGAGTAATTCCTTGGTGTTTCTTAGAGATCCAAGGTTCAGTACTAATTAAATTTAAATAGGGATCTAAATCTTGAATATATTCCCTTACCAATAAAAAAAGTCTAGACGTCTAAGTGTACGGCCTGAGTGAATCTGCGTTCGGTGGGACGTGCAGCGGGCCGTGCAGCGTCCAAGAGCGACGCTCGCGCGCCACTCAGGAGACCTACGTGTTAATACATCTGTTTGAAACGAACGCCGCACGCCCCGCCACGCTCGACGCTCGATTTCGTCCACTCTGGCCGTACACTTAAGGAGTGTAAATTCAAAACAATGCAATAACAGTGTACTTTTCTGAATTTTTAAATCAATTATAGTCTGAATTATTTAAATTCTATAATTTCTAAATAGTCATTTTAATATTAGTCTGGTTTTCGCATCTATTCGCACTCGGAGCAATAATAGTATTCTATTAATTTATGAAACATATGACGGGCTGCACAGATTCCATACAAAATATAAATATTACATGTACACAGACCGCTATACTACGCGTGGCTAGTCTAGCCCAAGCGCGATACGACACGAGCATGTCGAGCTCATCGGTGACGCGTACCTATAAGTTTTCCCTTACGAAAATCGCTCAACGTGATTAAAAGAGTTTCATTTTAGAAATGTTTCGAAATCGGTTAATAAATGACTAAGTCCTGAGGTAAGAAACATAAAAAAGTGCAACCGAATTGCAAACCTGTTCTTTTTGAAATGCAAAGGTGTGATTTGGATTTTATGATATAAAATACGTAACGAAAAATGATAGCTATAATTGTATACATAGGTTTTAGGCTATGAGAGAATGAGATAGTATATTCTTAATGTACTCGAAATATATACAAAGAGAGGAAGAGAGAAACGTTGAAATCTATAAGCACAATATTTTTTGATAAATCGTAGTGACTATCGCCCACTTTTAAGAATTATTCTGCGTTGTTTATTATTAAAACGTTATTAGTATATATTAAAATATTATAAAATAAGATTACAACACATTTAAATTATATAAAACACATAGGTTCTTATGAAATATCATAAAAACGAAATCACTGGTAACAGTTAGTTCTTGGAACATAATATGCTTTTAATTGTTACCATTAATATGAAAAAAATAATTGTGAAGCGTCGCAGAACGCCTGGCAGATGTAAAACATCGAAATAATTCTGTCCATATAATATGCATAAAAGGCTAGTTTACGGCAGGAAATAAATATCGCATAATCAAAAATAAAACATTTTCAAGATAACTGTTTATTCAATAAACATTTATTTTCATTATCTAGCTGTGGCCGCGACTTCGTCGCCGTGAATCCTTATGAACAAAACAGCGATTAATAAAGTCATCTGAATGTATTTACTTACCTATCTACTTTTCTCTCCTACTTAACTCGCGTCGTCATAAATGTATAATAACTTTTGATATACCGAACCGATTTTACTAAAACAAAGACTAAATGTGACTTGTATATATGCTTTATGATTTTTATGAAGAGGTTTTATCATGAACGCAGCATGTTAGCAGTGATGCGTGTTCATACAAACAGACAGACAGACATTTCTAAAATTGATTGAAATCAATTTTATTACTTTTTCATAGATACCTGCAACATTTTATTTACAAAAATCTAAAAAGTACAGACACGTTTAGATTCTTATTATATGTATAGAATGTGAAACTTAAAGATTTTGTATCATATATCGCAACGACGGGGGCCGTGGCGACACGCCGCCACGCCAACAATCACTCTGACCCGCCGCTGTAGATGTTTCACATCAAAATTTTATAAATATTTTTTTCACATTATATTTCTTTCATCGCGGGCATTCGCTTCACTTAGCGAAGTTTCTAGAGCGAGAGAAAACGTTGCATGGTCCACGATTAATTTGAATTTCAAATCGATTTTAATACATTTGAATAATTAAAACGGAGACAGTTATATTGTGATGAACACTATATGATAGCTCGTTCAGACTCGGTCACATAATATATTTATTTATATGATCATATGAAATCGAAAATCAAAATTCAATATTCAAAAATAATTTAATTTACACTGAGAAGGCGTTTATGAACATAAAAGCTACCACCGTTTCGGGCAAACAACCCAGTCATCGAGAAGAGCCGGCATAAAATTCGATCTGTGTATGTAGATGGCAGAAATGGCATATAATGGAATTTAGCATTTAATGTGACTTAAGTATAGAGTTTCAAGTGGAATTACCGGGTATACATCTACAGGTTGGGATAGATCATCTTGTAAGTGATGGCTAGCTAATTGAACATTAGAATAAGCCCTGCACCATACTATAATGTCATTATCATATTTTTCTTTTTGTATATCATTTCGTGCTTTATAATTTTTAACGTCTGTCTACAATCTCATCTGATTTTAAATGACGATGTAATCTAAGATGCAAGGGTCTTTACAGCTTCACCGGACTACTAAGGCGAGCGCTTAAGGCACTCAGCCGATTATTTAGGTAATTAGCACAAAGGTGCACGCACACCTCGGCTTGGGCTGTTACCGAAATCCCGATCTGACCTAGCTAAACTATTCTAAGCTATTCATACATATATTCGTTTGTGAATCATACAATTGAGATAGCATGATTCACAAACGCATACGTGTATATCGGATAAACTTTCAAGTGCTGTTCTCGGAATAAACATATATATAGGCGGAAGTTGGGCATTACAAAAAAAAACCTACCACTATACTATGGTATCAAAAGTATGTTTTCCGTCACAAAAAGTATAAGGCCTTTCTTAGGTTCTTCAACTTACATCGATGGAAGCGGTGCCCGTACACTACCATTAAGGCATGTAATCAATAGATAATAGCGTTATGTTATAATAATAATTGTTATAAGCTCTTGTCAGTTATCCTGCTGTTCGGTAAATCGCAGTTATGTATCGTATTAAAATTTATATCAATAACACGGAGTTTTTAACGGGATATTAATCTGTCATGTAGTGAATTTTACATTTTATTCATAATCTTGTGTTATTTGACTCTGAACTTTGTAATATTGGTGGTGTTTAACGTAATATAGGAAGGTTATTATGTACAAGTGGATGGAAAATAATACCACGGAGCATCAGTGTTGAAATGCTATAAAAACTTCCTGGAAAGTTCTAACAAGACAGCCACCATCTTTTTAGTTCATTGGAATGATTGCAAGAAACTTGTAATATGACAGATTAGCTGTCTCGTGTCCACTTCGTTGGGCGGTAAACATTTATAAAAAACTACTTTTGGTGACTCGAAGATAAAAGGTAGACATATGCTGTCGTTAGACTTTTTTGTAGACATTATCAAGCGCTACAACTTTTCTCTAGAACTCAATCGTATATCTCTCATCGTTAAGGCAGCGTTCGTAAGAAACGTTTTCGTTCGACCGTTTTTTCTCCGACTTACTTTGCAAATCCGACTACCACAAAATTTTCCTTTATCGAGTTAATATATAGCCTATGACACTCACAAATAACGTGGCTTTCTATTGGTAAAAATATTTTCAAAATCGGTTTAGTTGTTCCAGGTATTACTCCATAAAACGTCACAAACTCACAAACTGACCTCTTTATAATATTAGTATAGACAACAATAACAGTAATAATCTACTAGAAGATTGGATGGCAAAAAAAAAATGTAATTAGGACCCAAATGAGTGGTTTAACTTGTAAATAAAACCTTCATTGTTACTACCTACGTCATGTAGGTATGTTAAAAACACCTTTGAAAATAATCGCTGTGTTATATATAACGAGGCCACGTCCTGCCAATGCCGTTCGGACATCTGTACAAACAAAAAAACCGTATTATTAATGAAATGCGCCAAATAATGTATAAATATATGTGAAAAATAAATATTGTACACCTGTTGGAAATCCCAATAACGTTATTGTATATCTAATGAAGCCTTTATTTATAGCTTTTGTGCTTCTTCGAAATATCTTCTGGCGTATAAATCCAGTGGATCGAGAAGCACAGTTGTAAGTTCTAGCGTGTTTCGCGCCTCAATCGATACAAATTCTAATCTTTCAGTAAATCGAAGTTTTAAACATAATAATACCATAGGTAACCACAGTCCAGTTGAAAAATGAACTCGATAGGCAGTTTTATTTAGGATATTCACTCTTAGGGCACGCGATCAGTTACCGTCAGGTTACATTATTGTAAAACGCAAAAAATTATAGACCATAAAAGAGAGGTTTCTTGATTTTTCACAGGTGAAACAAATAGTTTTTTTTTCTTCGAACTGACTATGCGCTGTTGGCTTGACAGGCCTTCACTTCACAGCTTTACCGGGATTTTTGAGCAAGCAGTATGGTAACAAGTTCAAGGCGCCAAGGTGAAGTTAATGTATTTGACTGTCGTAGTGTGAATCTTGTTGGTGCTTCAAATAAATAAAAAAAAAACACAAAAACGAGCAGAATTACGTAAATATTTGATTGCAAAAGCCAAACGTTTCTGGCTAAAGCGGAACACGTAGCATCACTAAACCTTTGACAATCTATACTTCATTACATAGTATAAAACAAAGTCCCCTACCGCGTCTGCCTGTCTGTCTGTTCGCGATAAACTCAAAAACTACTAAACGGATTTTTATGTGGTTTTCACCAGTGGATAAAGTGATTCACGAGGAACGTTTTTGTATATAATTTGTGAAGGATTTTCTTATAGTCAGAGCAATGAGGGCGGGACAGCGTCTGCCGGGCCCGCTAGTAATATTATAAAGCTGAAAGGTTTGTTTGCTTGAACGCGCTAATCTCAAGAACTGCTGGTCCGATTTATGCTATATATATAGTCTGAAGAAGGCTATAGGCTATGTATCATTACGCTAAGACCAATAGAAGCGGAGCACCAATGAAGAATGTTTCAAAATCGTTCTTTGTTTCCTTTTAAGAGCTTCCGCTACGTGTACTGCGTAAAAGGTACCTATCCACGCAGACGGAGTCGCAGACAGAAGCTAGTGTATAAATATGGAAAAATTGAAGTCTATTTTAATATAATTCCTCATCCCACGGTTAAATCGCACGACGCTGTCTAAACGAGAGCAAATCGTTTATAATCAAATCGTGACTCCCTCATCTTATTCTTCTGTTTACAACATAACGGTTGTTTACGTGCTTTTCGTGATTTATTACAAAAAATCACGAATATTATCATTCAAGTCAAGACTGAGGGTAAGGCCACCAAAATTATCGTTTTTGCCTGGAGAAAATGATATCAAAATGTCAACATCAAGTTAAAGAGAAACTGAAATATAGTTCTCCTGATGGTCGCAATCTACGAAGTAATAAATTCGCTAGCATTTCCAAATCATAAAAATACAGTGTCATGATGTTTGTCCGCGATGAACTCCGAAACTACTCAACCGATCCTCATGAGAGTTGGCATTTACATATAATTAGGTCCAACTTGAGGGATAAGATAATTTATATTAATATCCTCGATATTTTTTAATTACAAATTAATTAATTGTCAATGTTGATTGTTGTTATTAATTGTAAGTTAGGTCAGTCTCGAACAGATGGCGCGTTAAATTAGTTTGTTAACAGAAAACTGTAGGACCGACTGTTCTGTAATTTATACTCCATAGATGGCGCTACGTTTTAATTTTGAAATTCTATATATCTATCCCTATATATATCTTTATATTACTGGAGCAGTCTCTATATAGTGCTAACTTTTTCTCGCGGCTTCGCTAACATTAAACTGTAAATTTCACGAGTACGTCAATGTACGAGACAAGTAACAGTTTTTTTTGGATGAAATTTAATTTTAAGCAAGAATCTTATAAATTGGTTCAGCGATTTCGTTTTTATTACCATTAAACAAACAGACAGACAAAATCATGCACCTTCTTAATCCTAACTGATATTATAAATACGAATGTCAGTTTGTTTGTTTGTAACGCTTTCCCGCATTAACTATTGAACCGATCATCAATATATTGTTCTTACACATCGTTAGGGGTACAGAAAAGGACATAGAGTAGTACTCTTCAGCCAAAAAATTCAAGTGATTTGTCAAACCTGAATAAAAATGTTGTCTTATTATTTTGGAATTGAATATTGTGTAACCTTCAGTTTAAATGCTATTTTTTTTTCTTGGTTTTGGCAAGGTGCGACTAACGCATCTGCCAGTGTCTTGTTTGAGATGTAAGCTGTGCCGCGCTTTTTTCTTCGTGTCATTTGACAATACGCAAACTAATAAACTAAAAAAAAATTAATCGTGTGGTTTTATGAAACCATGATGTGAAACTTATTTTCAGATTTAACTCATAATTATCGGAAAATTACTCGATTTTGGGTACTAAAATCGTATTTTTCATCTTAACGTAATAATTGGAAAAAGGGAATGATAACGGGAAATTAATAGTTAACGAGCTATCGAACTATTTTAAATGTAATCTACGTATTGGAGTACGGAATTCATAATAAATTCAATCATTTTCAACTGAGCCATGGGCGCCGCCATATTAGCTTTACCTACTCTGTCGAACGCCTTTCACTTTACCCCTCTTCCGCGGCCGCGCGCCGGCTGTAATGCGACATGTGATAGATGCACGACAATATTTGAGGCGATGGAGAAAATCAAATAAGTTTCACTTTAAACTAAGACTAAATATTACTCGAAAATAGACTTTATGATTTTCTTGGTGAGGTTTTATCGTGAACGCAGTATTTTAGCAGTGACGCGTGTTCATACAAACAGACAGACATTTCTAAAAATGATTGAAATGTATTTTATTACTTATTCCAAGACACCTGCAACATTTTTTTTTACAAATATCTAAAACGTTCTGACACGTCATATTGACATTCTTATTATATGTATAGATATAGATTTTATAGTTCCTGAGATAGTTATAAATTACGTAAAATTATAAATAGAAACATGTAATAACCATAAAGCAACTCGTTAGATAGATAGGAATTATGCATTATATAAATGAATTGCATCTCGTTTCGCGAATATTCGAGAACGTAAATCTTATTTAATTAGCTGCTTATTATGCATTTTATTGTATCTTTTATACACTTGTTTTTATTATTGTTAACCGTACATCCATTATAAGTTGTACAAGCAGATCCGGTAGGCAAAGTTTGACCTACAAAAGAAAAATATGGTGGGCCTTCGGCGCTCTCACTGACGGAACGAAACGCAACAATGCAAGCACTGTTATTTCACGTCGGTGTTCAAAAAAGTCAACTTGGTAAATAACGGATGCCCTAATCTATATAGTTCTTAGTTAGTTATAGTTTTGGTAGAGCCACGCTGAAGTTATGGCACCCCCCCCTCCCTCCCCTCCTCAAACACAGGATGGCAACCCACTTGCGACACCCCTGGTGTTGCTAGTGTCTATGGACAGCGGTAATCACTTAACATCAAGTGACACACCTGTTCGTTTGGCTCCTACGATATAAAAATAACTTGAATGTATATCATATTGTACACTGGGCTTCTAGGAGATGATTTTTTTTCAAACTTTAGCCTGAATACTGCGTGTTAGTTTCTACGATACATTGTATATTGAGTCTTACGAGGATATTGTAAAATTAATTTTGAAAATTATTATCTTAGACTCTCTTAATAATGTTCAGTTTAAAATATGAGATTTGTTGGCGAAAAGCAATTACACGATCTCATTATTATATGAAACGAGCCGTTGCCTCAGAACTCGTAAATTTTCCACTACGTCATTATGAACGTCACAATGGAGCCCGAGATACGGTCGGGCTTAAGTCCATCTGAGACCGAATTTCGTAATGAAAGATTATAATGAAAATTGTTATGTGTATGTAATTATGAAATTTACATTGCAAATGTTTTGATTATTTTTGAAGTCAAAACTTCTTTAGGCGCGTTCAGCGGTATTTTTGGCAGGAGATATAATTTCGCGTCATGATATGCTAGTAAGCATGACCGATCGTATTACTCGTGCGCGGCTTGTGTGAGACTAGCGACGCGTAGTATAGAGGCCTGTGTATATCTAATATTTTCTATTGAGATTGTGCAGCCTATCATATGTTTAATTGATTTATAGACCTTATAAAAATGTATTACTTATTTCTCCGAGTGCCAATATATGTGAAAACCAGGTGACTGTTAATAATTCCAATATACGTATTATAAAATATAAACAATTCACACTTTAATTAATTTAAAAATTCAAAGGAGAACACGATTATTCCATTGTTTTGTGTTATCACTTCTGTCGGCAATCCTTACGACTACCTCGCCTTTTTTTGTTTCGATAACTTTTTAAATTATATATGTCGTATTATCACATCACGTAATGTTGCTACAATATATAAAAAACAAAGGCATATTAACGTAATTACTTGACCAATGCGGAGTTTTGCTAATAGAATATTGTTGGGGCGATAACAAACACGTCGCGGCCCGGTTCCCAGGCCGTTGTGATTCTTTAAAAAACGCAATTCATAACTTGACATCGATACGACCGTATGCTGATATTAGATCGTTGTTTTTATTTATTTAATTAATATTACACCAGCAGAGAGCAAAGTATGTCGTTAGTATAATTCGGCAAAGTGTAATTGGGGAACTGCGTTTTGTTCCATCATGCAATATGTTGATAAAATGTAGAAAAACTCGTGTTTTCCTTTTTAAAAGTTGGGTCTATACGAGAATCTGGCTCGCACTTTGCCGATTTTCTAAACTTTACACTTTGATAATGATAGAAATCAAATTATTAAAAAGACTCAATTTTCTAGTTTTGTGAAGTAATGAAATATTTGTAGCTACCGAGTATGTCATCCTCTTTGGCAGACTGGCTGAAACGTTTGTATATATTGTAAATAGAATGTCGTTCAAACAAATGAACAATCGCATGTCTGTATAAATACCATATATGGAATTTTGAATAAACACTCTATTTTGCGCATTCCGAGTATTATTATTACGCTGCCCGTGTCAGTCTAGACTCCTACAGTAGTTAGCCCGAGGCTCCTACATTTCTGAACCCGCGTGTCGGCACGCCTCAGAGCCTCATCATCACCGGCAACTCCGACGTGAAGGTGTTCCTACAATGATAAAACCGACGCCGCGACCACCAGAGCCCCACCATCCGACATGGTGCCGAGCTTTACTATCACGCACGCTCACGTGATAATGCCGCCCTACCTACATTTATGTGACCACGCGGAAAAACACAGGAAGGAAGATGCCAAATCACGAAACGGTTATTCCTAGCCTGAAAACACAAGATGATTACTGTAATTTTTTGTTGGAAGAGTTCAAGAGACTTAAACTTGAAAAAGTCGAACTCAAAACTATCTCAGTTGTCAGTCTAAACTCCTATAGTAGTGAACCCGAGGCTCTTACATATTTTATTATTATCTCGAACGGTGGCTCTTTTAATGAGTCACTTTCTGTGACAAATTATCAGGTCATATATTACAAGTCAGAAGATGTATCTCATCAAATAGCTTAGCACTGAAGTGCATATTGAACTTCGCTGAGAATCCACAAGATTACAGTATATATAGAGAAACTAGCTGAACCGACCACGTATTGCTGTGGTTTGCAAACTTACAATTAATAGCAATACTCAACATTGACAGTTATTTGATTTGTAATTAAAAAATATTGAGATAATTAATCGAAATATATACTGTCTTATCTCAAAAGCTTAACCAAACTATACATAAATGTCAACTTTCATGAAGATCGTTTGAATAGTTTCGGAGTTATTCGTGGACGAACATCATGACACGGGATTTTTTATATACATATTTAGACGTACTTCATCCGCGTACAGTTAGCACTCTGTAATACTTAAACGCTTATAGGTGGTAGAGCTATTACTGGTTTCAGCATCAATGGGTCGGTTCGCCCGGGGTACCACGACCCGACCCACAGAAACACCGAAGTGAAATAACAGTGCTTGCATTGTTGCGTTTCGTTCGGTCAGTGAGAGCGTCAAAAGACTACCTCCCCTAATTTAATAACATAAAACAAAAGTAGATTAGATTAACAGCCCTTTATAAGTTTTCAAAAATATGAGTAAATTATTCGTAGGTTCTTCGAAAGTAAAAATTTGTCGGAAGAATGAAGTTGTTAACTCATATTTAATTAAGGAAGAAGGGTTATAAAGTAAATCAGAACTTTGATCGAGTGCGTTAAATTGCTTAGAGCCTTAGATGATCTTATTGTATAATTGTTATTACGATAAGTATAGTAGTTTTAACCGGTGGAACGTAGAGAGGAATGATTGATCTCCTGTACGCCTGTGATCGTGTAAAGGGAGAACATGAAAATAGTTTATCTTAAAGTTGTAAAACGTACGTAACTTTATATAAAGATTTCGTTTTCATTTTCGTTTTTAATTATACACTAAAATAAGTATATGTCAGAAAAACATTCTCGTTTCGAGTGAGATGACAATATTTTCATTTGGTATATGTAGTTTCCGAGATCACAAGCATTATATATATACCCGGACGTGCGTCGAATGCTAATACAAGTCGAGGGCATGGCCGCGGCCGTGGGGAGAGGGATCCACTTGCATACCTCATATATGCGCATGCAATTTAGCTGTCATTATCCAATGATGATCTATCTAAATATATAAATATCCAGTGTCATAATGTTTGTCCACGATGAACTCCGAAACTACTCAACTGATTTTTATGAAAGTTGGCATTTATATATAATTTGGTCCAACTTGAGAGATAGGATAATTTATATTGAGATTAATGGCCTCAATATTTTTTAATTACAAATTAAATTATTGTCAGTGTTGATTATTGTTATTGATTATAAGTTTCGTCAGTCTCGATCAGATGGCGCTTTAAATTAGTTTGTGTACAGAAAACTGTAGGACCGACTGTTATAAATATCTCATAGATGGCGCCACGTTTTAATTCTGAATTTCTTTTTCAACTCCGGTTTATTTTATGGTTCACATACAGACTCATAACTCCATAATACTAAATACTTTATCATAATATAATTCAACATGTGATAACTGACGCCAACGACGCGTGGCCGGCTCAGCTAGTAAAGTATAAAAAAATACAACTCTAGTGAAAAACAACTCGAAATTAGAAATACCGCTGGAGAAAACAAGGTATCGTCTTAACGCCCTCGTGATATTAACTGTGGTATATTTCCATTACCCTGGTGTACCTTGAGGGAGGGAGTATTAAACGGAATCGGCAATGAATTCTACGCTTTATTTATCGCCAGGATATTGAGGTTTTGTTTACGGTAATTTGTATTTATTAATACGCTCAGGGACATTTCGGTCCCTTTATTGTTTCTGGATGGGTGTTCTGAAAACAACTGTATCAATTAAAACTATATAGTAAATAAGTATTTAGAAGATAAAAGATTAAGAATTTTGAAAAGACAACGGTCAAATGTTACGACCCTGAATACAGATAGTGCCTGAGAGGGGAGCGGGGGCCTTTTCAGATGACATCTTTATATATATAATTTTTCTGTCCGTGTGTATGTGACTGATCTCCTCCTAAACGGCTGTGCAAATTTTGATGAAATCGTTTGTGTGTGTCCAGGTGGATTTAAGAATGGCTTATATTCACAATTGGAACCGATACGTGGCGCTGCGGTTGATTTTTAGGATTATCTATCTCTTTTGTTATTAAATTCTACTTTGATAACTATGATTCATGTATTGTGAAAATTATTACTATGACATAAATAAATCACATATTTCTAGGAGTTTTTAGCGGGATTTTGGAATATATTGTAGTGGAATTTATATTTTACCAGCGGGCTCGGCGGACGTTGTATCGTCCTGATAATAAGTAAAAACCTTGATAAATGATATACATAAACCTTCCTCATGAATCGCTTTATCTACTGGTGAAAACCGTATAAAAATCCGTTTAGTAGTTTTTGAGTTTATCTCGAACAAACAAACAGACAGACGTGGCAGAGGACTTTGTTTTATAATATGTATTGATAACTGGTACGTCGTTTTCGCTTAGCGTACTCTCTGTCCTGTATTTTTTATAGTAATTACTGCGTTACTAAACGTAATATCATGATGTTGATACCCTAAACAAATAGGCCGTATATTACAAAAAAAAAAAACAAATCTAACTGATAATTTTAGAGATTACCGTAAAACAACCAAAAAAATTACTCTTTAAGCTTCAGAGTGGCGTGTCCGTTTCATTACTGTATCAGAGCTACATCTTTAACGTTAAATTAATTCACAAATTTTTTTGCAATTTCAAAAATAATCGTAGAACGACATTAAAGCATGCACTCGATGACACCTAAACGACATATGAACTAAATTAAACAATTTAGTAAATCATATATAAACTATAGACAACGGCGTAGAACAAGGTCGATATATAAACTGTGTTTATCCGCACAAGGTCAAGGTCGGCGCGATCGATACAGATGCTGCAGAGCGAGATATATATACCCTTCTACACGTGTTGTGAAAAGAGCGAGATGATATATCAGTCAGAGGGGTGGAGTATTCCAACTGTAAACACAGCGAATAAAAGCGGGAGGGTGTGTGACCTTATAAGGGTTGTGTGTTATGTGACACTTGATTGATCATGTGTTGACGAAATCAATCAAAACATACGTATCTTAATTATATATAAAAATTCAGTGTCATGGTGTTTGTCCATGAACTCTGAAACTACTCAACCGATCTTCATGAAACTTGGCATGTATGTACTCGTATATATAATTCGGTCCAACCTATATACGATAATTTATATTTCGATTAATGGCCTCAATATTTTTTTATGACAAAAAAATGATTGTCAATGTTGCTTATTGTTATTAATTGCAAGTTTCATTATTAAATTAGTTTGTTGACAGAAAACTGTAGGATCGACTGTTATAGATATCTCATAGACGGCGCCACGTTTCATTTTGAAAATAGTTTATTATCATTTTAATTGAATTTGCAATAACTGAATCACACAAACGCGTGGTCGGGTCAGCTAGTCTATGTAATTTTTAATATATCTTCTGTATTATACAGTTTTTAGAGATACAAATGTTAATATGGCTTTTGTAGTGTAACTAGAGTAAATACGATTTGAATATTATATGAGAAAATGTAAAAATATAGTACCGATAACAGAGAAGTTAAAGAGTAATCAGTTTTTTTTTCTTATATCATGGGAGACAAACGAACAGGTGGGTCACCTGAAGTTAAGTGATCACCAACGTTCGTAGACACTTGCAACACCAGGGGAGTCGCAAGTGCGTTGCCAGCTTGTGTTTGGGGGAGGGGGACGGGCGATGGTCTTCCGGCGCTGTCACTGACCGAACGAAACGCAACAATGCAAGCACTGTTACTTCACGTCGGTGTTTCTGTGGGTCGGGTGGTACTACCCCGGGCGAGCCGACTCATTAATGACCAGTAATAGCTTCAGCGTGGCTCTACCACTTACCAAAAGTTAAAGTGGTAAGGGTATGCCAGAAAGAGGAATAAAAACGCTATAACTAGTATAGTGTTAAATATGAAGATGAAAGAATACAGGAGTAAAAGAAGACCAAAGAAAGCATGGATGGATTGTGTGAGAGATGATTTTTTAATACTTTATAAGTTTTGGCCTTAGAGTACAATCTCATCTGATGTTAAATGACCAAGTGGTCTAAGGTAGCAAACACGCCAAATCCAAAGGCGACTGGCTCTCAAGTGCAGCTACCGGAACACACCAACAGGTGCTTGATGAGAGATTTCCATCTTAAGGGTGATAGCTAAACAGGCGGACTTAAAAAAATCCCTACCACCATGCTGTGGTTCCATCACAATGTTTTTCCTTATGAGAAGATCCGACTTAGTTGCAAAGATTTCGAACCTACGTTCATCGACGCGGTGTCCGAACATGCTATCAACTAGATAAAGGTGTTGTGTTGAAATAAATGTGTTCTCTTCTGAATATTCATGAGTTATAGTGTGAATGACAATGTTTCAATGTTACAATTTGTTTATTAAAATTATTAACATTACTGTGGTTTTCATATCTATAGCCACTCGGAGCAATAATTATATATGTATACAGTTTTATAAAGTCTATTAAGCAATTAACCGTATAATGAGCTGCAATATATCAAAATTACAGCTACGCAGGCCCTTATACTACAAGTCGCTAGTCTGACGGAAGCCGCGCAAGCGCAGTACCGCCGGTCATGGTTACGTAGCATGTCATGACGTGAAATTACAAATTTATCTCGTGTTAAAAATACAGCTCGGTGCGTCTAAAGAAGTTTTCACCTCAAAACGTACATAAAAATTATTAAATAATGATCATGGCAAATATAAGATCATATTTGTTGTACGTCTCATATTCGTAAACACACAGACACACACATTTATAGACACGTTATAGACGGATATTGAGTCACTGCTGACATAAAACACGGTGCTATAATCTTTATGGGTCACGTATTGAATCATAATATTGGTTTAATGGAGGTACAGTGCGTAAAAAACGTTATATTACGAGTTGAAAATGTGCCGTGTCTAAATTTTAAAAACCAAATTAAGGTTATTCTCAGTCGGGTGTGAAATAAAGCGTAAACTTTATCTTATCGTGGGAAATGTTGGGAAAACACAGTTTGTCTCGACGCGTCAGGTCGTTACGGAACAATTGTTGAGGAGTTGTCAGTTCAATAGTCGGTATGTCATTATTTCTGAAATGAACTCTGAAGACAATGTTTTAGTATTGTTTTGTTTGAGTATTTATAGATGTTGGTAATATCATTGGTTGAATACACTTGGTTGAAACACTGAAGTAACATTACGAACTACGACGTATTGATTCTACAATATTAAGCGATGGTAACTTAATTGATAGCGTGTTCGGACAGTGTATGATGAACGTAGGTTCGATCCTTGCAATTGAGTCGGTCCTTTCGGTAAAGGAAAATGTCGTGATGGGAACATAACATGGCGGTGGGGTTCTTTTTAAGTCCGTCTGGCTAGCTACCACCCTCAAGTTGAATCTGTCCCCAAGGGCCTGTTGGTGTGTTCCGGCAGCTGCACTTTAGAGCCAGTCTCCTCTAGTTGTGGCGTGTTTACCATCTTAGATCACGTTGCCATTTAACATCAGATGATATTGTTTGTGCTCCACACTGGTGCGAGAATGCTAACGTTTTAATAAATATAGCACAATCGTCCACATACGCCCGCGGCTCTTATGACAATGACGTTTGTTATTTGCTCACCAACGCGGGAACACATGAAACAGCGTATGTATGCTACACCGCATACAGTAGTCAAACGCCAAAAAACACATAGAATATTTAAAAAAACTGTAGTATTTATGATCAATTGTTATCTATCTTGTTATGTAGAAACAAATATATACCTATTTTTGTACATAGTATAAAAGGCAACGCGTCCCTGTTTTTCTGTCTGTCAAAGTTTATTTTACTTCGGTGCATGGAACTTAGGTAGTAGAGTTTAATTTTAATGCGTTGATTTAATGTGTTACACAAGCAAAACCGCAAATATAAGCTAATATTGATATGTACGTTGATTGTTTCCAGCGTACGGGCGGATGTCGGGCGGCGGCGGCGGCGCGGGCCTTATGTCGTGTGTGCGCGAGGGCTCATTGGAGCCGCCATACCGACCTCCGCATACAGAGACACATAACCATGGTCAGTATACATATTTACTTTTATAATATCTATCACATATTACCAACTAAACCACCCGGTTACCGACTCTACTCTCCCAATACATTCTTGATAATCTAATACATGTCTGCAAGAACTAAAGTACATTACCGATTTGCCACATAGTGAGATCAAGCACCATGTCAAAACGGTTTGAATGTCTAAAGGCTATATATTACATGGTGGATCAATATGTGAACCATGTTACCGTCTTCTAAGGACTGCTACAACCTTAGAGCTTATGTTAGGCTACCGAGTTTGAAGTGACTTCACGTCATAAATGTGGAGGAAAATTTGACAGGATAATAACCAATTTCGCAGCCCTAGTAGTACAGAATAGGAAGGTTCTAGAATAGAGAACCTTAGTCTTGTCTCAATTTTGCTATTTGATATTCCAGGTGAGGGTCGCACAGGACGGTTCCTGCGGGGTCTCCGGCGTATGTTTAAACGGCGAGGTAGCGGTGCTCGAGCTGATGCATCACCAGACCCTAAGAGCAGCTCGACGAGCGAACTTCTTGACGCTGACCGGCAGACTAGAAGGAAGTTAGTAATATTTTCTATACAGATCTTTCTTATATTGACTTTTATGAGTGTTTCTTCTGGAACCCTTTTTTATACTGTATAAGTTTTAGTATTTGACCACAGTCTCGTCTTATGTTAAATGACAATTTGGTCTGAGATGGTAAACATGCTAAACTTAGAGGAAGACTGGTCTCAAGTGCAGTTGCCGGAACACAACTTTAGGGATTTAGCGAAAGATTTTTATCTTGAAAGTGGTAACTTCCTAGCTAGTTTGGAAAAAGCTCTAACAACATTTTATGGTATCATTACGATGTCTTCCTTCATCGTCAACGCTTTATGCTTCGCTTTCCTACTTTAGAAAATATTCCTCACCATTAAAAATACAGTCATTAACTATTTAGTAATTATTACTAAGTGCCGTGTGATAACTACAATTGCCTTCTGTTGGTACTTTAGTGAAAAATTTCCAGAAATATATTATTTTCGAAGTTACTCTATAATAAACTTCACTTGTGTACAATAATCGAACAATATTACGCAAAGTGCCATCTTTTTACACATTATACGGTCAAATGACACAACTTTATGACTAAAAATAACTGCACTATAACCTTAAGATCCCGCCTTAAACTCACTTGAATAATTTATACGCCTGTCGTGAAATCCTTAACGTATTATTTCGAATCCGTGTTGTGTAAACTTCGTGCTATCGATTTTATTGATTTCAAGAATACTTATATTGCTATACTAAGATGAATTAGTAAGCAAATAAGGAACATTAATAAGTGACACGTTTAACGTTCTAGCAAAAGAGATGTATATGGTGATAATAAAATGAACGCTAGCGGCTTTTTTTAATACAAGTATAGAAGTACTGTAAACTGAAACAAAATTTAATGTTAATAAATATATTAATTAAAATGCTAACCATATTTATGCCATATCTTATGTACAATATGTACCCCAATACTTAAGTTAATCATTGAATCAAGACATCATTGAGTAACAGCGTTAAATTAATATTGTTAACCCCTCGACCTGGCATAGTTATTGTATGATTGACGCGCTCGGTACAACGCAATGAACTATAATTATTTATCACCTAAATAAGTCCAAATTTTCTTATCGTATGGTGGAAAGGACATTTTATATAAACACAATCTGTAAATAGAGTGTGGTACCCAAGTAGCTATAATTTCGTGCTTAGCTATAAATAGGCTTAACTTGTTATTAAGTTCGGCCTCATAATTATTTAAATTGTGGTCTAAATTGTAGCCTACCAGGTTTAAACAAATGCCGTGTTATTACAAAAGAGTTAAATACGTATTGAATACTTGCTTTAAAAAATTTTGGGTACTTTCGTATTAAATGCACCGCGCTCGCCGAACGTTCGACATCTTGCTTTTTTATCTCTGTTTGGTTAGGTTAGGTTAGACATGAGAAAAAGGGTAACGCGATTTTACGATTTTACGAAAGTACCCAAACTTTTTTAAAGCAAGTATTCAATACGTATTTAACTTTTTTTAAATAACACAGATGATGTTTGTTTGTGATCGAAGAGTGATTGATAAAACAACATAATATTCCTCAATGCGCTTAACCACCCCTGCGATCGGAGTATCAAATCCTTGAATGAACCCAAGTTTGTAATAAACGAATACATCGTAATGAAACTAGTGTATAGTCAAAGTTAAATCAAAATCCTTCATTCAATTTAGGTCCTCAGAGGGCACTTAGGAACGTCAAAACTACCACCGATTCGGAAAACAACCCAGTCAGTATAGTAGCTTACTGTCTTCAACTAATCGTTTCGCTTCGACATCTACTTTTGGTTTCATTTCTTTATATTATTCTCGGTCTAACTCTGTGTAACTGTACCGACTTTGTTTTTTTATATCTTAATATATAAAAATCCAGTGTCATGATGTTTGTCCACGATGAACTCCGAAACTACTCAACCGATCTCCATGAAAGTTGTCATTTATGTACAATTTGATTCAACTGGAAAGTTAGGATTATATTTCGATTAATGGCCTCAATATTTTAAAATTACAAATTAAAGTATTGTTAATGTTGATTATTGTTATTAATTGTAAGTTTCATCAGTCTCGAACAGATGGCGCTTTAAATAAGTTTGTTGACAGAAAACTGTAGGACCGATTGTTATAGATATCTCATAGATGGCGCCACATTTTAATTTTGAGAATAGTTTTATCATAATTTTAATTTAACATGTAATACCTAACTGAGCCACAGCAGCGCGTGGCCGGGTCAGCTAGTAATAATTATATAAATTAAAAGTATTTAAAAGAAACTAATAAAATATAAGCTAATAAAATATATATAAACTAAAATATAAACTAATAAAATAAGAACTAATAAAAATTAGCTCAGTTTTATTGCATAATTTTTGTACTCATTTTTGTCGAAAATTTTACAGCGACTTTATCCATTTGTGTATACATATGTTTTAATTCCTTTTATTTAAAAGGTTGAATTTTTTAAACGTGATATTGATTTTTGTCGTTTTTTATCAGGGATGGCGCTTACGGAAGCGGTCTATCTGTATCGCACGATTCAGTGTTCACGGGCGAGCGATCGGGCGATGAATCGAGCGACGATCGACCGACACCTGCACACGGGCACCCTCACTTACCCTCATCGCATCGGGTAACTATTTTTAATATTATCTATATTTATACTACCTGATACCCGCGACTTCCTCTACGTCGATTACTGTCTTGATTTTTTTTTATATTTTAATCGATTAGGAAGCGTTTGCGACGATAGCTCCCAAACCGCTTGACTTTTTCCGACACTTTCAACTGTTATCGTTCTATTTCAACCAATTTACACAAAATTTAGACAAATTGTATACCTGAAACTTTCTCGTGAATCATTCTATCTACTAACGAAAATTGCATGAGAATCCGTTTAGTAGTTTTAGAGTTTACCCCGAACAGACAGACAGACGAGGCGGAGGACTTTGTTTTGTAATATTTAGTGGTAATTTTTTTATGTTCGTTAATATTAACTCTTATAGAGTATGAGACTATTATAAGGTATACAAAAGACTTATTAAATATGATGATAGTGATAATAATGATATATGAAATACCTAATGATAGTGCTATATTTGTTTATCAATTTTACGGAGTAACGAATCCTACCATAATTCCCTTCTTCCATATTCTTTGATATCGTAAACTCATCGTCACATGCAGGCACTTATACATATAACTTTGGTGCCATCTTGAATTGAAATATTGCTCCTCTGAAACAAACCGAATATAGTAAAAGCTTCCCCGCAAATAATAAGAGCACAAGTCAATCAATTGAATAAAATAAAGACGCTTTTCGCGTCTGTCTGCCTGCTCCCTTAATTCGCTTAAAATATTTTATTTTGATGCAGTTCACACTTTTTTTTATATTATAGGAGGCAAGCGAACAGGTGGGTCACTTGATGTTTAGTGATCACTACCGTCCATAGACACTAGCAACACCAGGGGATGTCGCAAGTGCGTTGCCAACCTGTGTTTAAGGGAGGGGAGGTGGTCCTCTGGCGTTCTCACTGACCGAACGAAACGCAACAATGCAAGCACTGTTACTTCACGTCAGTTTTCTGTGGGTGGGGTGGAAGTAACCCGGGCGAGCCAACCCATTCATGCTGAAAGCCACCTAAACTACTACTGCTTAGAGAATTTATTCTGGAAACTATATATGCGTAGTACATGTATATTATATTTATATCAACTGGAGAAAAGTAATCAAGCCGCAGAAGGACTTTTAGGATACTTCATAACATCGCTAATGCCGGCTAAAACTTATGAGATATGTCAAAATAAGGTACTGTGGAATTATATATCTTAAAAATGCCTATAACCTTAGCCTAATTTTGATCTTTTACATGCTATTAAAACAATTATACGCTATTTGTGACGTTGTTACAATCAATTTAGTGTTCATTATTATTTGATTAAATATTTAATGTATATTTTTATTGTGGGAAGATTCCCATGAAGTTTCTATGACTTTGATGACCTGTAAATATCGAAACGACAAATAGACGGTTGTAAATTGTCTTGTATCGTATGTCTTACTCGTACTAACATTACTGTTGGTGTCTTCATATTACCATAAGTTCTCTAAAAAATATCTTTTTAACAAATTATAAAGTAAGATCTATGTTAATGTAAAGCTTAAGTTTGTTCCGGTAAAATTCCGGTAAATCGGTGGTAGTACGCGACGTAATTACAACCTCGACGTGTATTAAGAACGCGTTCTCTTAGCGAAACTTCGATCGAAAGTCATTTTTTTCCAAATTTCTTGACAATCGGTGTTGTAAGTTAACTGATCACAGATATACCAAAGTCTAATTACATATAACGTTCGTACATTGCCCGAATTAAAATCCATAAAACACTGAAGTAGGTACGCGTTATTGGTATGTTTGAAATCGGATTATATTTACGTTTTACAAGATTACCAGAGCTTCTTCGGCGTTGTAAGTAGGTTTGACGTCAGATCACGAGTGTATTTAAACACGTTTGTAGTGACCGAATTTTAATTCCACACTTTTTGACGCACCGGAACAGTTTACCGACGAAATTCAAATATTTTTCAAGTGTATTAATGTTATATGTAAATTTATATGGCGAGAATTTTGTTTTTTGCAAAAAGTATATTGTATAAATTTAGTATAGCTATACATATAGTCATCTATACTAATATTATAAAGAGGTAAAGTTTTGAGTTTGTGACGTTGTGGCGTTGTAAGGGGTAATCTCAGGAACTACTGGTCCGATTTGAATATTCTTTCAGTGTTATATAGCTCATTCATCGAGAATGGTTATAGACCCACATGGTTATATATCACCACGTTAAGGCCAATAGGAGCGGGGCACAGATGAAAAATGTTTCAAAATCGAGATGTTTTTTTTTAGAGTTTCTGCTGTGTGTCAGCGTTAACTCAGAGTAGTAACTATTACTACGCGGACGAAGTCGCGGGCAGGGGCTATAATCTATATACTAATATTATAAAGAGGTAAAGTTTGTGAGTTTGTGACGTTGTAGGAGGTAATCTCAGGAACTACTAAACCGATTTTGAAAATTCTTTTACCAATAGAAAGCCACGTTATTTGTGAGTGTCATGGGCTATATATCATCACGCTAAGGGCAATAGGAGCGGAGCAACAATGAAAAATGTTTAAAAATCGGGATTTTTTTCCTTTTGAGAGCTTCCGCTGCGTCTTAGCCCAAAATAACTATTCCACGCGTGCGAAGTCGCGGGCAGAAGCAATTAACTAATTATATTATCTATAGTCTATACTAATATTATAAAGAGGTAAAGTTTGTGAGGTTGTAGGGGGTAATATCTGGGGAGTCGGAGGAAATGGTCGAACGAAAACGTTTCTTACGAACGCTGCCTTAATTATGAGATATATATGATTGAGTTCTAGAGAAAAGTTGTAGCTTGATAATGCCTATTACCGCCCAACGAAGTGGGCACGGGTCGGCTAGTGTATGTATAATTTGGTCCAACTTGAGAGATAGGATAATTTATATTTCGATTAATGACTTCAATATTTTTTCATTACTACTTTCATTATTACTACGTTATTAATTATAAATTTTGAGTTTTCGGTGGGATCTTGCATTGTTATGTAGAATGAATATTTTATTCATAGTCTTGTGTTATTTGACTCTATATTGTGTAATATTGGTGGCGATTTAAAAATGCGATTGCGAGGCGATGGAAAATAATACCACGGAGCATGGATTCTGAGTTGCCACAAAAACTCCCTGAAAAGTTATAATAAGAGGGCCATAATCTTGTTAGTTCATTGAAATGGTCGCAAGAAAAATGTAATATGATCATCTACTTGATAATGGCAGTAATAAGCTTCTAGAAGATTAAAAATTAGAATTAAAATTTAAAAAAAAAATTGTAAGTTTTATCATCCTCGCACAGATGGCTTTTAAATTAGTTTGTTGACAGAAAACTGTTATAAATAACCAACTGTTATAGATATCCCATAGATGGCGCCACGTTTTAATTTTAAAATAGCTCATAATCTTTTTAATTCGGCATGTAATAGCCGAGCCACAGCTAGTATAAAGATATAAAAGGGATTTCTGGCTGAATTTTATTCTGTCGTGTAGTGACTTTTATATATAATTAAATATAATAAATAATAAAAGTATCCCATGCAGGAAATTTGCTATTTTGCTTTCAAGTAAAAAGATTGATAAATATAAGCGTTAAGCTTAGTGTAATTTAATGAAAACTATACAAATAAATAATAGCGATAAAACATCAATATAACCCGGTGGAGTGTGAATCGGACTTCGTCAAGTATCCCGTTTTACTTTTAATGAAACGAAAATTAAATGTTACTCGAAAATATGCTTTATGATTTACTTGAAGAGGTTTTGATCATGAACGCAGTATTTTAACAGTTATGCGTGTTCATACAACAGACGGAGAGACATTTCTAAAATAACGAAAACAACTTTTTATTTTATCTTGTGGAACGAAACTCTTAAGTACGCGAGTACGATTCACACTTACCCGTCTTTTTTATATCGAAGCACCTACGTGACTTAGCTTTCCGACGTAGTTTTTTATGATCTCTCACACAACCATTCGATTACAAAGTATAACCTGATAATCAAACAACTGGTATACCCACATAAATATTTATACATACATACATATATATTTGATACATATCTCCCACATATAAATGGACACTTGAATGAGAGATACAATTTTTATTCTGACGTGTTTTCATAATATATACTATGTTATTTGTATTTCTTTTTCATTTTTTTTTTGTAAATGGTAAAAGCTGTATCGAGTATAATACAAATGTTGTGGATTGGGGAGGTAAGGAACCTAAAATATTACGAATGTATAGACAAAGCCTTCGACAATCGATGGTATGGCTTAAAACTATTTCCAAAATTGTTTTAGTGCAAAGTCGAGGCAGTCGTAAGGACTGCCGACAGAAGTGAAAACGCAAAACAATGAAATAATTGTTTTCTTTTGCATTTTTAAGCGAGTTATTTAAATCTTATAATTGGTAAATTAAAATTATTTTCATTAGTCTGGTTTTCATATCTATTGGCATTACGAACAATAATTATATACATTTTTATATAATTTATTGATTAATCAAATAATATGATGGTCTGCACGATCCCAATACAAAACATCAATATTAGACGTACACTGGCCACTATACTACGCGTCGTTAGTCTGACGCAAGCCGCGCAAACGTACTACGCTTGGTCACATGTCATGACGCGAAATCGTAACTTAATCTCCTACCACAATTACCGCTAAAAACTCCCAAAGAACTTTCATAAAAAAAAAGTGTGTGTATACTTATGTATACGCGTTAGAAGTTATACTTCTTTGGTGTAACAAGATAAAGATCTTTTCAAAAATTTTATCTTTCGCCTTATTCTACATTTGTAGAAAAAGGACACTAACAATAGAAAAAAGGTATTTAATACATTGAAAGTTTTAATACAAACAACAAATACAAAGAAACAAAATTTTGACTATAGCTAACTTCAGGGTGTCGGTTTTTCGTTACGGTGTGCGCGCGCATTGTAATAACTTCAGGATGTCGGTTTTTCGTGACGGTGTGCGCGCGCATTGTAATAACTTCAGGGTGTCGGTTTTTCGTGAAAAATTTACTCTCATCATTTTTCCCTAACGCGTCAAAAGAAGTATAACTTTAAAAATCGGTTGGGACACAAAAGAGTAAGATGTTCTTAGCTGTTTTCCCTCTGTCTATTTATACATACTAGTGGGCGCCCAGTGGTCGACATTCGACCATAGTTCATTGATTTTTAAAATTTGAACTTTATTAGGGTTCTTTTGTCAAAGGCTACTTCTATAATATTATATAAACTATATATAAACACTAGCTGACCCGTGCAACTTCGTCTGCACCAAATCGGTTATTACCTATGGCTATTAAAAAATAAGGGTTGATCGTAGAAGGGTGAAAATTGAGGATTGTATGTATTTTTGTATGTTGTATCATAAAAAAATAGAAATTAAAAATTTTGTCTAAAAAATAAAAAATAAAATTTAGGGGTGGACTACCCCTAACATTTAGGGGGATGAAAAATAGATGTTGGCCGATTCTCATAGATACCGGATAAGCACAAAAAATTTCATCAAAATCGGTCAAGCCGTTTCGGAGGAGTATAGCAACGAAAACTGTGACACGAGAATTTTATATATTAAAAAAGATTAAAAAAAATCTATGTCATGACACAATTTTCAATTAATTTTACACGACACCATAGGTGCGTGGTATTTCTGGATGGTATTGAATTAAATATAGTCTGTACATTATAAGCAATAGTGATATGCCCAGTATCATCATTTGGAAAAGTAATGGATACACAATAGAATCAAATGATGAATCCAAAACAAAGATGTTTTTAATACTACCATTAACTTTTGAAAATTAATTCATTTTTGTTCATAAGTCATCATTAACTGTACTAAATATAATTGTTACATCAAGTTGAACTGCATCATTGTAACCCCGAAGATGTAAGTCATGGTCTCATGGATTACTTTCATGACCAAACAAATTTTCTTATTTTGATTTTACAAAGTATTTTTCGCTCATTTTTTATTGAATCATCATTTGAGTACACCATAAAGAAATACTAAACATTAAAATATTGACATTGACTTTGGAAATATTGCTTTACTCTTATGGCAACATGAAGCAAAGTGACATGAAGTGAAAAGCAGTCCTGTCACCTAAAAATTTTGACATTCAATAAAACCAAAGAGAATAATAATTATTTCAGTAGTTCCATAAATTTACTAAAGATAAATTATTTATCAAATAATAGTAATGTATATTATGAATTTACATATTATATTATTCTAAAATTAACCTACAATTTAACCAGTTGATTTCAAAGGGCATATTGTAAGGCATGCAACGTCAGTCATGTTAAAAATATTTAAAAGGTAATTGGAACGTAAGAAGGATGAAGGATGTTCGAAACGTCTTTTTCATTTACATATATGTTGTGTAAAATTCAAGCAGTAGTGTGAGTAATGTATATTTTAATTAATTTAATATGATTGTAATGCATTATATATAAAAAAAATAGCTTTGTGCACTTTTCTGCCATATAAACTTTAACTATGCCAAATTTCAAGTTCATCCGTTCGCGCAATTCGCTTAAAAAGGGGTGCAAAGTTTTGGCTTCACGTGTTAATATATAAGATATGTTATAATATCATTGTTGAATGTAGAATAAAAAAGGGTAATTGGAACGTAAGAGTAAAAAAAAATAGATACAGTCGAGCATAGCAACCTCCTTCGCAACCTTTTTTGAAGTTTGGCAGTATGGATTAATTCCTTCGCCTGTCCTATTGGACGAATATTATTACTACTGTTTTGAAGTCCGTTATTGACCTGCGCATATTGGCTTTATATTCCACTGATCAAACCACTAGACCACCATGACTTTTATTACGTATACAATGTCTTCAGGGCATTGTTGAGGCTACCTCGATATTATAGTGTATCGGGCATATTTGTTGAAGCTCGTGTGGATTGTTTTTACGCAATAATTCTTAAAAAAGCAAACTCCCTGATGGATCAAATGTGTGTCAGTTCAAATAATGTTTTGGGAATGTTATCGGGCAGACTTGACAGGTTGGTCATTCCATGTTTCAGGTTCATTAAACTCAGTAACAGTTTTTTTTAGGTAATAGTGTTAGGTTTTATTCAAGCACATTATCGATTTGTCGGATTTTGAGTTTAAGCACCATGCCAGGCTTGGTTTAATTTCTAAAAGCTATTATAGAGTGGATCGTTATGTGAACGATGGTGACTTAGAAATTACGACTCTCTCTGTGCATTCGCTAAAAACGAATGTATCTATATCTGAAACTATGTATATTCGTAAAATATGTCATTTATGACGAAAAGATAAACCAGATCGTGTTTCTTGGTCGGCTCTTGTCGATGACTGGGTTTGTCCGAATCGGTGATTACTTAGACGTTCATAAGTGGTCTCTCTGGACTTAAACTTAAAGTAGGTATTTAGGTATTACAAAAAACTATATAAGTATATAAAAAAAAAACGAATCAACTACAGGATTACCACTAGTATGTTTTTAATTCCATATCTGGTAGTGTATTAAAATTAACCACTTTTAGTGTAAACACTTTATTTAACGAAACATGAGACAAAATTAGAATCCTGTGACGCATGTAAAAATGTTACCAAGTTAAATAATTCATTGCAAATAAATGCAATTTATAAATATAAAAAAGGACGTTGTTTGTAGTAAAGGACGCGTCTGCGTAAGCACACCCCGTACACAGTGTAACAAGCAAATGTAGTGCGAGTATATGTGATGCGATTATGTCTCATTAGTTAACTTGTTGAGACACTTCGACGATTGATGTGCGTTTGAATCTTTGCAAATGAGCTGTCACGGAGTTTTCGGTGAAAGAATGTATCGTGATGAAACGTAAAGTGGTTTTTCTAAGCCCTCATGATTAACTACCACTTTCAAGCTGAAAATCTGACAAACACCTATAGATGTGTTCCGGCAACTACACTTGAGAGCCAGTCCCCCTCTAGGTTTGTGCACAATAACCGTACTATATTACGTAAAACATCACTAATATTACAAAATATGGAGTTAAATAACACAAGATTATGATTGAAATATAAAAGCCACTACATAACAAAGATCCCATCAAAAAACTTTAATCGAAGTTAAACACCATATTAGGCATTTGTTTCGCATAAATTTCCAGTGACAAATAATGATCTTTAGTTCATGAGTACATGTTACAGAAATAGATCCCGGGTTGGATAGTAATTAACATTGTTAATATTGAGTTGTCGGGTGTAGTGCGTCATGTTTTGCTTAACAAGGGCTTCTTTAATCTGCATAGGTTAGGGTTTTGACACTATCTCGTCTAATTTTGAGTGACGATATGGCAGAAGATGGTCATAATAAACCTAGAAATTGAGCTGACAAGTTAATACCACTGTCGGAACTGTTTGTGGCCCAGAATGTCATTGAAACTCAAGGGGAAGGTGTACACAATTATAATTAGACCAGTCGTGTTATATGTACTCTAGTGCTGAGCTACGACAGAGACGGGTGAGAAAAGTCTACATATGGCAGAGACGTGAACGTTAAGATGGTTATGGTGTAACTAGAATGAATAAAATTATGAATAAGTATATCAAAGGAAGTTTGAAAAAAGCACCAGTGACAGGGAAGTTGAGGAGTAATAGGTAAGGTGACGGGTATATCATGAAAAGAGATGAAAGTCATGTAACTAGGAAAGTTTTGTTTATAATGGTGGACGGTATAGGAGTAATGGATGACGGGAAAATGTATGGATCGATTGTGTGAAAAATGATGTGTATAAAAGGTGTGAATACTGAGATGACATTTGACAGGGAAAAGTGGAAAAGGAAAACATGTTGTGCCGACTCTACTTAGGTGGGATAAGGGTAAGACAATGATGACTGAATACAAGTACATGCGATAAATTCGCATCTTACCAATAACGCCAGCAAATATTGTGTCATAATCCAAGGATTAAATAAAAAAACCATCTATGTTCCAGTCACTGTGTTTGAAAGAGTACCTTCATAGTCATTTCAGAATATACGACTTTTCGAAATAGGAACAAAAACAATATTAATGCCCCTAATTTCCATCAGTTGACATTTTCAGGTGTGACGGGAATTCCCCCACTATAGACATTACATACGTTACAAACGTTACGTTTCAAATTCAGATAAACTATCTATTCTATAATATACTTTAGATGGGAGGATGATAAATGGTTTAGTGAATACGTTTTTTGAAGTGAAATCTTTTAAGCGATTTTTGGTAGTGGACAAACTTATGGATTCGCGCCACCGATGACCCCGACATGCTTGTGACTTTAATACGCAAGCGTAGTGGCTTGCGTTAGACTACCGACCATGTCAGTATAGCGGCCTGCGGTGTAATATTGATAATAGGTCTTTACCTATGAAATTGCCGTTCTGCAGTACTGGCCGTTTCAAATTAAAATAATTTTTGTTTGGCTAAGAATTCTAATTTCAAATTAATTTTATTTTAAAAACACGGAATTCCTTTTCCAAAAGTAGTCATTTGTTTATTGATTAGTGTTACATTTTCATCGCATTTCAATCTTTTTTGTCATCATGAATACGTTAAAAATTCGAGTAATTATGGAATATGAGTACCGTCGTGGCAGCAACGCGGCACAAGCGGCACGCAACATCAACGACGTTTACGGAGCTAACACTACAAACCAACGCACCATCTGTTATTGGTTTGCTCGCTTCCGTTCTAGGAATTTCGACCTGAAAAATGAACCTCGCGGTCGTCCGAAGACTTTGGTCGACAATGACGAATTAAAGGCGATTGTGGAAGCTGATGATACACAATCTACGGCTGAATTAGCAGCAGCTTTCGACGTTAGCGTCAAAACAATATTGGTCCATTTGCGTCAAATTGGCAAGGTAAAAAAGCTTGACAAATGGGTGCCCCACGAACTCAATGATCGCCAGCGCGAAGTACGCGTCGAGACGTGCCTTGCACTGCTCAACAGACACACAAATGAAGGAATTTTGAACCGCATTGTTACCTGCGATGAAAAATGGATTCTGTTTGATAACCGCAAGCGCTCAGCAAGTTGGTTAGATCCTGGTTCAGCACCTAAAAACAATGCCCTAAACGAAAACTTACTCCTAGAAAAGTGATGGTCACTGTTTGGTGGTCTAGCGCCGCTGTGATTCATCACAGCTTCTTACCAAACGGGGTAAGCATTACTGCAGATGTATACTGTGAAGAACTGAACACAATGATGGAGAAGCTGGCACATCTCCAACCAGCATTGGTCAATCCTCGTCTCCGCTGCTCCTGCACGACAACGCGCGACCTCATACTGCACAGCAGACGGTCTCCACGTTGCAAGAACTGGGATTGGAAGTTCTCCGTCATCCGACCTACTCACCAGACCTTGCGCCTACAGACTACTACATTTTCCAGAATTTGGATAACTCCTTGGCGGAAAAAAAATTCAATACCCGAGACGCAGTACAAAATGCCTATGAAGAATTTGTTGCCTCCCGTCCAGCTGATTTCTTTAAGAAGGGCATCAATAAACTGCCACTGCGTTGGCAAAGATGCATTGATTGCATGGGTGATTACTTCGATTAATACAAATAAAAAATACATGAAAAAAATTCGTTTAAATTTTTAAATACAAAACGGCAATTTCATAGGTAAAGAGGTATATTATCTATTGAACTTGTGGAGTTCATCATATGTTTGATGAATTAATAAACTATATAAAAAAGTAATAATTATTATTCGGATTGCCAACACATGTAATTGTAATACAAAAGAGAGACTAATGATAATAATTTCATTTTAGAAATTATGAAACTTAAATAATGCACACTATAATTAATTTAAAAATTAAAAAGAGAACACAGTTTAAATTCCATTGTTTTGATTTTTCACTTCTGTCGGCAGTCCTTATGACTGCCTCGACTTTTTGTTTTTAACAAATGAACTTGACATCACACCCTTCTTGCCTTTGATCTCTTGATTATGTATTCAACATAAGCAATACGTTAACAGAAATCCCTAAATATAGTTGTTAATGTGACCGTAGTACTTTAGCGTTGCGATGTGCATATACAAACAGACAGACAAACATTTCTAAAAAATGATTGAAATGTATTCTATTCCTTATTCCCAGACATCTGCAACATTTTTTGTCACAAAAATGTAAAAAAGTACAGACAAGTTAGATTTACATTCTTATTATCTTGATATATAAATTTCTTTTGTACGTGTGTATGTCACTGAACTCCTCCTAAACGGCTGGACCGCTTTTAATGAAATTTTGTGTGCGTGTTCCAGTGGATCCGAGAATGATTTAGATTCAATTGGACCCGGTAGGTCGCACCGCGGTTGACTTTTAGGATTTTTTTTTAATTATAAAGGCACGACAATATCCGCCGGGACCGCTAGTACGTATATAGATTTCAATTCATATATCATTATCCTTACTCCTGATAAACGTATAAAGTGTTTTCTTCGTTTTTTTCACAATAAACGAAGAAGTGCGTTCCACGTCTTCATTAATAATGGAACTATAATAAAATTTGTTCTGCATTTTCAAAAAGTTAACTTTACATAATCTACGAAATAAACCAATTTTATAGCAAACTAGCGGGCACAGCAGGCGTTGTCCCACCCTGATTATAAAAAAAAATCCTAGACAAATTATATACCAAAACGTTCCTCGTGCATTACTTTATCCACTGGTGAAAGCCGCATAAAGATCCGTTCAGTAGTTTTTGAGTTTATCGCGAACAGACAGACAGACAGACGCGGTAGGGGACTTTGTTTTATACTATGTAATGATCATATTCGAATTCGTCTTGCCGTTTACGAGTAAACATGATTGTTGGACAAACACCTCTACAGTTATTTAAACCACATAAAGTTACCACTGCAAAAGCTTAAACTGTCTTAAAAGAACGAACGCCTTCAGTTATTGTATATGTATTAAAAACAATTAACATTGAATACAAAAGAGTCGAAACCGGCAAATTATATAATTAATAAGCACGTTTTCATTTACAGTTATTCTTTAATTTGATAATTTGAAATACGAATAAGGTAAATTAAGTATCTGTGTACACACGAACACAAACGTTGAAGCGCATAATGTACGCACATGCACAGGTTGTGCAGGCCCCGTATCGAGACGTACAGTTAGCAGAGCTCGAGCGAAATCCAATAACAAGATGTAGGATTCGTAACCGTTGGTAGACGGCCGCCGGCGGTTATGCTCTCGTGCCCACAAACCGAGTGTTTTAGTCCGACGAGTTTTGCCGTGTGAGACTGATAAAACATATATTATTACTCCATATTTTTATATTATTTTTCCTTCAAGCGGGATGAATCACGCGTGGTCTCAGTTCGCATCCTGACGCGCTAACGAACGCTTCGGTGCTGTAGAGAACGTATTCGAAATTCGTATTTTTTAATTCAGTGCTATTTGGCGGGCGCGTGTTTTTTTTTTCTCTAGTAAAGTGCGTTCGGATACTCGTCCGTGCTTGACCGGCGAAAAGTTGTTCGGAACGGGGTCAAGGATTTCGTGTGTATCAAATATCATCGTAATTATTATTATTATATAGTTTAATGAAATATGTGTCTTTATTGTTAGTTTATCGAAGTGTTATTAGTGAGTCCGTATGTTGTAACTTTTTTCTCGTCTGTCGAGACGCGACGGGTTGTGTATTTGGTAATGTTTCTGACTCATCCAGCGTTCTGATCGATAAACAGCCGTATTTGACATTGAATCGAGTTTTTTCTTCATAATTCGAATGGAATGTGGTTTAAAAAATAACGTGTTCGTTTGTTTGTTTTTTTTGAGTTATTAATATTGAAAATTTTGTTTTTAACCATTTCACCGATATTTACACTTCTTATCCTACTTTGTTGATATTTTTATTAACATATTGTTGAATTACTTAACACCAATTTATACATATGTGTTAATACGTCACAATGTTTAAGTAACTAAGTTAGTCACGGTTGCCTTGGGCGATCTTTAGTCACTGCCATAACGCATAATACTCTATTTAAAGGTCCACAGTACTGTTTTACGGAAAACACTTGTATTTATTCATGAAATCATAATTTAATATACATTCGAACTAGTTTTTCTCGCGACTTCGTCTGCGTGTTTTTCGGTATCTTCTAAATAATAATAGCATGTCTTTTTCCGAGTCCCACGTTATTTCTATGCCAAACTTAATTGAGGTTGATTCAAAAGTATAATTATAATCAGGTAACAAACAGACATACGATTACTTTCGCGTGTATATTACTAGTAACCGCTCGCGAATTCGCACTAGATTACAAAAATATAAAACTTATTAAAAATCAATCACAGCCTAACGTCACCTAGTGGCGAGTTAGATGAGTAAATTTTTATATTGATTGGTAAATTTATTTTCTCGTTTACAATCTTAGATAAACCAACATACATTTATATAAATTACACTTGTGTATATTACTGTACGAACTCTTCACATTTTAATGTAGTCATATATGTCTTTCTGATTTTATTTTTCGAAATGATAGAGACATTTTATTGTACAAATGTTGTAAATTGTAGACGTAAGGAGCGTAGAGTATTATTGATAGGGGCTTATAAAGGCTTCGTTTTGTCGAATGTACAAAAAAAATGCATTTCTTTTGATGACACTAAAGCTCATAAATAGCTATTAAACAAAAAAAAAGGATAAAGAAAATCCGTTGAGAAACAGGGCAGGAAGATGTACTTGATTGTTTTATCTCAATACATTTATGTATACATTAGCTTCTCCCCGCGAATTCGTCCGCATGCAATCATTACTTTGGGCTAACATTACCACGCAGCAGAAGCTCTCAAAAGGAAAAAAAAAACAATTTTGAAACATTCTTCATTTGCTCCGTTCCTATTAATCTTAGCATGATGATATATAGCGTATAGCCTTAATCGATAACTGAGCTATCGAACGCGTTTTTCAAATCGGACCAGAAGTTCGAGACTAGCACATTCAAGCAAACAAACAAACTCTTCAGCTTTATAATATTGGTATAGATAAGTAATTTGAATATTCAAGCAATTAAATAAATTTCATTCAGTTAACATTCAAGGCCTCGAGAAGCTAAAAGTGTTATTCTTTCCAACCGATAAGAAAATATCTCTTCAACTCAGAGGAATCGACAAGAAATACAAAGTCATAAGAAATTATAATTCTCTTAAGTCTGATTGAATAATTCATGCCAGTTTCTTTTACAACACAAGGAGTTTAATAATCTACTAGTAGGCGCCCAGTGGTCGACATTCGACCATAGTTCATTGATTTTTTTAAATTTGAACTTTATTAGGGTTTTTTTGTCACAGGGTTTATATTTATTTCTATAAGACCAAAGAGAATAATAATTATTTCAGCGGTTCCACAAATGTACTAAAGATAAATTGTTTATCAATTAATTATTAATATATAATATGAATTTACATATTATATTATTGTAAAATTAACCTAAACTTACACCAGTCGATTTCAAAGGGCATGTAAGGCATGCAACGTCATTCATGTTAAAAATATTGAAAAGGTAACTGAAACGTAAGAGTAGAGTGACGGATGTCAAAATGTCTTTTCCATTTACATGTGTGTATATGGTGTGTAAAATTCAAGCAGTAGTGTGAGTAATGTATGTTTTAATTAATTTAATGTGTTTGTAATGCATTTTATATAAAAAAAAATTCGCTTTCTGCACTTCTCCTCTATATAAACTTTAACTATGCCAAATTTCACATTCATGCGTTCGCGCAATTCGCTTAAAAAGGGGGTAAAAAGATTTTGGCTTCACGTATTAATATATATGATCTTTCATTCGTGTTTTTTTATTGCGATTTATGTATGGCAACGGTGATTACACTTTAGACCTAATAAAGTAAAAAAGTTATTGGTTTACGAGTGCCATCTGTTGAAACACGTAAATAAGTGCTAGATGAAATATTCTCATCTTAGATTTATACTTCTTAAATGGCGAACGGTAAAGAAGGTTCTATCAGAAGGTTGTGAATGTGGCGCATTGTTTTTAAAGATAATGAACTAATTCTTTATGGGATACGATCTCATATCCCTCAGAATTTAAAGAGATAAATATTAAACCATCCGTATTTCTTATAATGTTATTAACGTACTCGATAGGCAGACATTATCTTGCCAAATATAACTAACTTGCGTGCGGCATGTACCGGCGAATTCTTCCGCGTGGAATAAACAGCGCTTGCAGCGTAAGCTCTCGAAAGGATAAAAAAATCCTATTGGTCTTAGCGTGATGATATATGATACAGCCTTCCTTCATAAATGAGCTATATAATACTGAAATAATTTTTCAAATCAGACCAGTTGTTACTGACATTAGCGCATTCAAGCAAACAAACTCTTCGGCTTTATGATATATATATAAAGTATAGATGAATATAAAAAAAAACATATTAAATTAATAAATATTTAGATATCTTGATAATCTGTAAAATTTTGAGTTTATATATTTTATTTGCGTGAGAATTGATTTTTTTCTTATACCACGATGGTAGCAAACAAACATGCCGTCTGATGTTAAGCAGTCACCGCAGCCCATGGACGCGTAACATCAGAGGTGTCACATGCGCGTTGCCGACCCACCAATAATCTATATTAAAAATAAAATCGAATGGAAAATTAAAAAAAAAAACCTATGTAACAACAAAAGCGTCGCCTAATCGGTTTCAGCTATAACTAAAAATCACATACGTAGGTCCCATAAGTATAAAAAAAATGAAGCTATCAAAGAGCCGTTCAGAAGAATAACCAACAAACGTACACCGGAATTTCATATATAGGTATAGATTGTTCTTTCTGTATTCGTATATATTCCATACGACAATGAGCATACAGTGAGTCACCTAGTACTTTCAGCGGACGTATATTCTTATATCTTACTATTGTTTTATCGTATGTCATAAATTTCTTTATCAGAGCGTCGAGGATAGTGCAATTGTATCTCATATTTTTGTCACAAATATTACGTATTTGTTAATAATAGCAGCTTATAGACTTACCTAGTGTAGTCGATTAGACGTAATATCACTTAAATTGTAAAACAAAGTCCTCTGCCCCGTCAGTCTGTCTGTCGTTGTTTGCGATAAACTCAAAAACTACTGAACGGATTTCAATGCGGTTTTCACCCATTGATAAAGTAATCCATGAGGAAGGTTTAGGTTTTTTTATTACCAGGCCGGACAATGTCCGCCGGGCCTACTAGTTACTTCTAAACGATAGCTCATACATGTGTTCGTTACATTTCATAATCAGCTACATCCAATCTTAGCCGATCCTAATAGTTATTTTTCAAAATCTTGAAATTTTGTGCAAAATATAACAAAAAAAAAAAATATAAATATAAATATACCAACGAAACACCGACATGAAGTAACAGTGCTTGCATTGTTGCGTTTCGTTCGGTCAGTGAGAACAGCGGATGCCCATTTCCCCCCCCCCCCCCCCTCCCCCCCAACACAGGCTGGCAACGCCCTTTCGACTCCCCTGTTGTTGCTAGTGTCTATGGACGTTGGTGATCACTTAACATCAGGTGGCCCATCTGTTCGTTTGTCTCCTATGATATAAAAAAAGTGACAATTTAGGCATAAATAATTATAAAGTTTACATTCCTGTTATAATATTTTAACTTTGTTCTATATTAAACTTTTGACTATATTACGCGCAGGCACGAATATGCGGCCATATTCAGAGCGGCCAGAAAGGTTGACGAGGACTGTACTTGCATTGAAAATATGTGGTAGTATATTTATTAGCCTTATGGATAAACGCAAAGTTTTTTTAACTTTATTTTTGGCAACCAATCTTTTAGATTATTACTGCCATTGTCGAGTAGTTAATAGTATTACATGTTCTTCTTCTATTCTATTTTCGGCAACCAGTCTTCTAGTAGACCATTACTGCCATTGTCAAGTGAGTATCGATATTACAAGTTTCTTGATATAATTTCAATGAATGCCATCGTCGAGTAGTTAATAGTATTACAAGTTCTTCTTCTATTCCATTTTCGGCAACCAGTCTTCTAGTAGACTATTACTGCCATTGTCAAGTGAGTATCGATATTACAAGTTTCTTGATATAATTTCAATGAACTAACAAGATGGTGGCTATCATGTTAGAACTTTCCATGGAATTTTTGTGGCATCTCAGAATTCATGGTCCGTGGTATTATTTTCCATTCAGTTCACTTATGTACAACAAACAAACTATATTACATAAAACACCACCAATTTTACACAATATAGAGTCAAGTAACACAAGGTTATGAATAAAAAATAATATCCACTACATGACAGACCAAGATCCCGCCAAAAACTCCCCACCAAACGCAAAGTTTAAAGTAATTATTGAAAAAGTCAATATCACATTAAAATTTTTTATTTTTCGTAACTGTAGTGGTGAGCAGCTAGTCCGTGCCTTACATATGTTCTTGGGGTTCCCTTTTGTGGGAATAAAGTTGTTCGTTCGGTCGCAATTATTTTATCTAATGTGTTACAATGGTGTTGTTGTGCAACCTGACTGAGTGCTTGAACGCGACTGACAGTCCAAGTATTTAATAAACAGAATTTTAATTCGGATGTGCTGATGCGCACATAATAAGTAGGGGGACATGTAATGTACGTAACTGTACAGTAACTAAATTGATTTATTAATTTAATAACCACAAAAAATTATGAAAGGGGGGGGGGGGGCGCCCCCCCCGGCCCCCCCCCCCCCCCGGGGACCCCCCCCCTGGCCCCCCCTTTTCCCCCCCGGGGGGGGGGCCCCCCCCCCCCCCCCCCCCACGCCGCCCGGATTTTTTTCCCTTTTTTTTTTTTTTTTTTTTTCCCCCCCACCTCTCTTTCCCCAAAAAAAAAAAAAAAAATAAAAACGAATTTATGTTAAACTTCGCAAATGTATGCTCATTAGAACGATCTCACAACCTCGGTATATTTTAGACGTCGATATAATAACGTTATGATTATGCAAATTGCTTTGAAAAGCTTATATTTTTTAAAGGTTACATATCACTAATTTACGTGTAATTAATCGTACAAAACTATTTTTTTTTGGGCAACAAATCTCCTAGATTATTCCTGCCATAGCCGAATAGGTTAATACTACAAGTGTCTTATAATTATTTCAATCTTTTAACAATATGGTGGCTACATTCTTAAATGTTTCCAGGGAGTTTTCGTGCCATCTTAGAATTCATGCTCCGTGAGTTAAGAGTTAATCCGCTTAGAATTCATTTCTCATTCGACATCGATAGCAATATTACAAAATATAAGATCAAATAATACAAGATTATGAATAACTAGCCTTTGCCTGTGACTTCGTCCGCGTGGAATAGTTACTTTGGGGCTAATGCTAACATGCAGCGGAAGCTCTCAAGAGAAAAAAAAACTCCGATTTTGAAATATTCTTCATTGGTGCTCCGCTCCTATTGGTCTTAGCGTGATGATATATAGCCTATAGCCTTCCTCGATAAATGAGCTATATAACACTGAAAGAATTTTTCAAATCGGACCAGTAGCTCATGAGATTACCCCCTACAATCTAACAAACTCACAACGTCACAAACTCGCAAACTTTACCTCTTAATAATATTAGTATAGAAATATAAAAGTCACTACATGACAGACTAGATCCCGCCAAAAAACTCGAAACTATATTTTATTTTTACTATGTTCTATTTGACGTTTGTATGTCTATCAAGTTCTGTATTTCTCGATGGAAAAGATCACAAGAAAGAAATGGCATATTTTATTGTTGCGGATGAAGTAACAGTGACGTTTTTGCGAGTCATCTAACGCACAGACTAGCCACCGCGACCACAGGTAAAATAAATCAAATATAATCTTATTAATCTCAGCCAGGGCAAAAAAATCGATGTTTATTACAATTTCGTTTTTAATTATTGCACATAAAAAATATATAATCGATTTGTCAAATCGATTTCAGATCATTACGTTTTTTGCTATGACTTACTTTTAAAGATGTTTTTGATAATTCGAGTTTATAGAGCGAATGCAAACTATATTATATTATTATTGCTAATCGGTTGGAAAATTGGCATTATGTTGCATTAAATCAAAGTGTCTTGGAGGAAAAAAAATCATGTGTGTATCAGAGTGTACACGCGAACGAAGTGAAACTTCTTTGACTTATATGTATTAAATTATATATGAGAATGCTCATAAACTATATACTATACGAAATCCCGTAGTAAAAGTACTTAACTATACATTTGCTCGTTTTGGTATACTACTAGACAGTCACTTATACATAGTTATACTTATGTTAAACGCGTAAAGCAAATTTTTCCCTGCCGTGCCACGAGAAGTTACATTTCAATAACAGAGTCGTAAAGTAAAAAACCTGTATTATTCCTTCTTATTCCTTTGAAACTTGGCTTTTGTCGTCCTAATACATTATCCTTGCTACTTCGAGTATATACCTACCTACCTACATACTTCGATCCATTGCCTTCTATGGATCCAATCCTGGTGGTTAGTGGCATAACACAATCTATTTTAGTGTATTTTATCAGGTACACATATAGTGGAAGGGTTTTTATTTTTTCCTATATTTTCGAACTAGTTTAGTTTATATTAGCCTGGTTGTCAGACAGGAAATACACATTTGAATTCGTGGGGTTCACACGCCGGTACACCTGTGTGTCGCAGGAATGCTTAAATGTATGAATAGGTAGCTTAGTTTACCTTAGACAGATTTGCGAAATTGCATCCAAGGCAACAAGCCCAAGCCAAGGTTCGTCCACTCTGGCACCTTTTTCGTTTGTTGCCAGGCGGCGAAGTACCCTAAGCTCTCGTCTTACTCCGGTGAAGCTGTGTAGTATAGTAAGTACGAAAAAGAAGGTGTTTATTAAATCTACGAGTCTTGTCATGTAGTCTGTCTCACGGTGCATAACATAATCATTTCAACTTATACGACTTTCGTCGATCTTGTTATATAAAATTACTAGCGGGCCCGGCAGACGTTGTCCCGCTCTGATTATGAAAAAATCCTTGACAAATTATATACTAAAACGTTTCTCATCGATCACTCTATCCACCGGTGAAAACCGCATAACAATCCGTTCGGTAGTTTTTGAGTTTATCGCGAACAGACAGACAGACAGACGCGGTAGGGGACTTTGTTTTATACTATGTAATGATATCAAAGTAAAGTAAGTAAGTACGTAAAACATTATGTAGTGATAATAAAGTTAACAAAGCATTTAATGAGTTAAATACGATGATTACAGATTGCATTAAAATTCAAGTTAATTGTAACAAAGAAATACTGTCTGTCGTACCTCTCATTACGTGTTCTTAAATAGATAACCAAAAAAAGAATGAGTTGGCATTTCTTTCGATTCGCTTGAAAATCCTACCGTTTTTTATACACTAGAAATCGTCTACGAGTTTATCCGCGGTTAATTACAATATACAAATTAATAACAAATTACCTACCGCCGTCTAATCGCGATTTATAGTCAAATGAATGGTATAAAAAAAATCTTCTACATGGTAAAATATATAACTTTCATGATGGTTGGACAACCTATTTTATTTATATCATAGGAACCAACGCACAGGTGGGGGGTCACCTGATGTTAAGCGATCACCACCGTCCATAGACACTTGCAACACCAGGGGAGTCGCAAGTGCGTTGCCATACTCTCTTTGGAGAGGGGGAGGAAGGGAAGGGGGAGGGAGAAAGGAGGTGGTCCTCCGGCGCTCTCACTGACCGAACGAAACGCAACAATGCAAGCACTGTTACTTCACGTCGGTATTTCCGGTAGTATAACCTTAGTGTATTGATATATATACAACCTTATATATACATATAATATATATTACCTTATATATTACATTATAGTATTTCTCGCGCGTTTCTAGTGCGAAGTGATGGTACAAGTCCGCAGTTAATACGAGTAAGATTCGGCGGGTGTAAGTTATGAATAAATAAATTTCAGCGTCTCTAAACGTCTCGCTCCATGATTCGACTTTCCAAAATTCACTTCACCTTACAAAGTATGCCTTAACAATGAAACAGGTACTGGTGCAGTGGTTTCGGTCGCTCTCCGCGGGCCGCGAGTGCGCAGACTCGTGCGCGTCTACTTTGTTCGCGAATACATTAATCGGTTTTGGATTTTTGAAAGTGCGTGATTGGTTTGTTTGAATTTGAAAATCGAACGAGTTTTATTCTTTTTGATGGAGGTGTAAAGTAATTTAACGGTTCTGATGTTCAGTATACGGATTTTGGTTGTTTGAATATGATATAGGGTCCCTATTTTTGTAACGTTTTGCTGGTTATGTGTGTTTATTTATCTAAATAATTTCATATTTCGTTATTTTCCTATGAAATCCTTTGACCTTTTATCTTTTATAATAATAATTAAAGCGTATTTTAAATTTAACTTCCATATTAATAAAATTATTTGTATAATTTGATAAATTCACAAAAATTTACCTGTAGCTAATCGGTAATAAACTAGATAAGTTGTGACACTATACAATAATATTTGAATCACTCTCGGCACTCATTCCGATGCTTTATAGATACATTTGACACTGAAATCTTTCTAATTATCCACAAACCAGTCAATCAATATGAACTGCATCAAGACTTTATTAAAATATCTATCATGTTTCAGGGTTCGAAACTGCAAAATTTAGTTAATAAAAAAATTACATCTCCAATTTATTTATTTTTAAAAATTACAGTTCGAAAAGTAGCTTTATTTAAGATATTTATCGCTGAAATAAAAACAAAAATGATTACATATACAACGATAACAACATATAACAACAATAATATACAAAATAATGTATAATCAGTTTATTTAATACTTGAGTTATAAATTTTGTTTATTTCATGTAACTCAAAGTTTTCGCGCGAAAAATGAATGACAAACAACACGCAGAATCTATTTTATTTAGGAAAACATGTGTGGTTACACTAGTATGAGTTTTGTTTTGATTTCTCGTCGATTAGTCTTCTTTTATTGGTTGAGTTCATTTCAGTTCCCGTCCCTTTTAAACATATGCTTTTTACCACGTGATAGAACGATGCAGCATTATTTTTGTTAATACTGTTTTTGGTTAAAAAAAATATCTGTATATTACAATTTAATGACCAGTTATATAACCTTAATATATGTTGTTCATTACCAAAAAAAGTATTATTCAAGTTTGAAGCGGCTCTCTGAATGTATAATTGAGCAGTTTTTGATAAAATTAGTTGCATTAAAATTTTTATTCCTATTTAACTTTCGTAGAAAGAATAGAATTCTACCAATTGGTCAATTAAGTACCAAAATATATTATTATGTTTTACTTCAAAGCAAATTGTGTCGTTAACATTTTAAAATGAGCTAAATCTAATATTAATCGTTCATATAACATGTTTGATTTTTTTAAAGATTTCCAGTTTTTATACACTGACAACGAAGTTCATAACTTGCCGTCTATAAGGTTTTTAGTTTGTTTTAATGATCTTCATATGTAATAATGAAGAGGCCCTACGTCGTTTTACTACCTAGGTTACGTTCTGGACATTATCCGTCACAAAAGTTTGAATATTTAATGAAAAAAGTCCTTCACCATTTTGTACAACTTGCAGAATTGTAGATGACGTTCACCATTTTCTGACAGAATGTGGCAGGAACAATAATGTTAGAATAAATTTAATTAAAAAATGTAATTTAAATAAACTGGATGTTGGCATGTTCCATAGTATTTTAACAAAACCTTCGAGTGAGGTTGCTAAAATGCTATGTGAAATGAGTGAAAGATGATTTTATAAAAGAAGATGTATGAAAGGCTTTAACATTAGTATAATTAGGTTACGATGGGGCTGATATGACTAGAGTCAAAAGCCCCTAAATTAAATAATAAATAAAAAAAAATATGTTACATGTACAAAAGACCATGTGCAGATCTTGAAAAATAACGTAAAATATTAGTAATGGCTAAAATTTTGCTTATTTGGAATTGTAACGACTCAATTGTAACCGAAATGTATACGTTTCTGTGATAGTAAGCGTTATACTTGAAGTTACCGTTCAATAGTTCCTCATTGGATTATATAACATTATCTCGGTCAATAAACTCCACAGGAGTGAAAGAGTAAACCTTTAGTCGTATCCAACATCTGCGAATGTAACCATTGAACTATGATTTATTGAAGTACTAGAAAAGATATTCCAAAGTTGTAGCCGAGCGGAGATTGTTTCAACTCTAGTGATACTATTTACACGTCCCTGTAATAACGTCATTTTTTTTTTATAAATCAGTTAAACAAATTAGTCCGTTCTCTCAAATATAGCTTAAATCATATATTTCAAAGTAAAAAAAAAATACAATTATTTTAAGCATTAGTATTGTCATAACATACATACATAACCATACCACGTAACATGATTATTTGAAGATAAGATAATTGACTTTTACGTCATAACTAGTGTACAGTTTTTTTTTAAATTTATTTTAGGTTATATTTATCTTTGTAACTCTATTTTTTCTCACTATTATAGTGCCCGTGTATTTGCTACAAAAAATATATTTTCTTTCTATTCTTACACTAAACTAGACGATTATTAGATTAACTGAAATATGGATCCTATATTATTAAAGTAACTAATACATATCCAAAAATTACTATATCATTGTTTTGAATTTTTAACTCGCTTTACACCGTTTTAAAAAAGTATACATTCTATTTTCAAATTCGACGCTCGACAGATTTTCAAAAGAAAAAAAAATTGAATCCAAATTTAAACGTTGTCGCTGAGGATGAAACACAAAATGGGCCGATCGTTTAAAAGTGCGGTGCGCAGTTTGTGGAATTTCACTTGGGTACTCGCCACAAAGGTTTTCCTGGTAATGTATTGTTTATTACTATTTATGTTACCATAGTTTTACGTTTGTAGATGAATCATATATTGCGTTGATAGCGATTAATTCTGTACTTGACAATAATGTAATAGACCCACCGTCACATAATTACACTACGGTCACACATCACTTTGGGAATCAATCTTCTAGTAGATTATTACTGCCATTGTCGAATAAGTAACGATATTGCAAGTTTCCTGCGATCATTTCAATGTTCTAACAAGATGAACTGGTTAAAAGTTTCCAGGGAGTTTTTGTGGCAAGTCAGAATCCACGCTCCGTGACATTATTTCCTATCCATTTCGATTATGCACAATAACCGAACTATATTAAGTAAAACACCACCAATATTACAATACAAAATTACAATATTACAAAAACATATAAAATGACATGACATTCCCAGTTCCTGCCACAAACTTCTGTCACACATCTTCGCTGTATACTCCAAGACAGCTTCCTTGTTTCTCTTGTTTCGGTCCGATGTCTCGAATAGATTATTGTAGGCGCAGTACGATGTGTTTTAAATACCTTTCATTAACGAAGGGTGGAAAATTCTGGAAGGCGAACGTGATCATTCGAATGATTCGATAAAGTTCGAGATTGGTTAGTTTTAGAACCAGATTGCAATCAATTCCGACGATCGGTAACCAGTTTGACCCCATTGTTTAGGTAATACATATTGTGAACAAAATAAAAATCCCTGAAACAAATATTTAGATACAAAATGAACCGTACAATGCTTAAAACCTTTTATTAGAAAAGTTAAAATGCTCTTTAAGTAAAAGTTTCATTAAAATAGGATCAGCCGTTTCGGAGATTAGCTTTAACAAACAAACATTTCAATTTTATATATATAGATTATGTTCGTACGCTAATTGCGGGCTCTGAGCCTATGCGGCTTACCGTGACTTATTTAAATATGTATATATAAACTTTTTCTTTTCTTTCTACGAGTAGATTCGTGTAAAAGTGTACTTATATAATATTTTTCAATTATATATTACTAGCTATTGCCCGCGACTTCGAACGTGTTTTCTGTATAATTATTTTCGACCCTTTATTTGATACCCGTATACACAAGAGTAACTAATGTACTAAACCGACTAACGGTAAAATGACGAATTTTCACCCCCTTTTTTGGGTTGAATTTCCAAAAACCTAAAAGAGGATATAAAATTTTAAAAAAGCTACCATTTTCATTATTACTATGACGATATAATTGTACTTTTATAATTATTTTTTTTTATATAATAATAGATAAAACGGCTTTATAAAAATGAAAAAGAAATCACCAGAACGTCTTTGACCATAGTTATTATTACCCTATCTCGGCTTGGATATTTCTAAATTTACCAATATTTCAATAATTATTCATTGTCATCATTCCAGTTGGAGGAGTTCCCATATTTATCTTTATTAATTCAAGGTCCATGACATTAAAATGGGATAGATCCTTTAAAAAACTTCCATTTACAATAAAAAAATAATTCTCCAAAACTGTTTATAAATAACGAAGTTTTGTGGAAACAAACATATAACCTTGCGAACTTTTGAAGACGGTGAAAATATTTAGTTGGTTGGTTGGTTAGTCAAGTTAGTTTTTCTATAGAAGCATTTGAGTCGTTCAAATTTAAAAATGAGCTAAATTCAATTTTAGCAGTTCTTAATATTTTACGTTACATTACATGTAAATGACGAAGATCATAAAAAAAAAACTAAAAACCTTATGTACACAAAAAATTTAACTTCGTTCTCGGTTTAATAAAACGGAAGCTCATTTTGAAATGTAACGATTCATTTATCCTTTAAAATGCATGAGATGAACATAAGTAGGTAATAAACCTTTGTTACTAGAAGTGATATTCAACAAACAAGACATCGAATGTACAAAGAGCTGCGCTTACATCTCGAGCGATTCTATTGATATTGTTTTGTAAAATGCATAGTTATCATTGTCGCAACATCTATTGTCCTTTACGTTATATCCTGTTCGTGCGATCGTGTCGTATGAAAGTGAAATTCGACTTGTAACAGCTTTTAAGAGATCCGTCGATGGTCTAAGTTGAGAGAGAAAGGATATAAATGAAAAAGGTATTCATAAAAATAATACAAAACGATAATATTACGTCGTCGTTTGTGTGTGCTTCAAATAACGATGCTGTTTTTCAATTAATCTCTTAACTTAGTTGAAAGTCGAAAATCTTAATGTGTAAAAAAAGAATGGTTCATTTTCATACAGAGAATATTTGGCTATACATTACAAGAATTTTATATTGTCGCTGGCTGATTCCCGCCTGCTTCGTTAGACATTAGAAATAATGAAAAAGGGTCATTCGAGTGTCCAAAATAAGAAACTTAGAAGTATTTAGGAAAAATCCTGTACTGATTTTGTCTTAATCCTATGCCGATACGCGATACTATCTACTTGTAATATTATAGTGATAATGTATAAATTTCAAGTTGCCGACATTTTAAATATTTCATATCCAAAAACTTCTACTACAAAAAATAAAGCACATATGTAATCTAACCGATCAATTTGAAAAAGTTGGAGAAATTTGCAAAACTAAAAACGAAACACTGTTTCGTCATTTCTGCCCCCTCGAATAGGCATATAGGGTTATTAAAGTCTTATAAGGTTTCTTGTTTTGACAATAACCTCACTCGTTATTAAGTCATGATGTCCCAGAAGATGTTAACACCTTAAGGTTATCTACTTGTAAATGCAGTAGCTGAAACTAAATTACGGTCTACAAAATTCTGTCCACCACCAAGATACAGTTTCGTCACGATGTTTTCCATCATCGATAGTTGATGTTCATTGCACGACTCGTATCCACGTCAATAGTCATCATTGTTTAAAAATAAAATACCTGGATGACCGGGCCTATCTCGGTTCTTTAAAAAGGTATTTTTTTATTGCTCTGGTAAACAAGCAATTCATTCTCTCCAAAGCGTTGATCGGTATTTAGTGTAAAAACTTCATAAACGTCACTACAGCCTGAAATATTACATCTTCTACGATCAGGTTGCTCTGAGAGTCTATTTTATAGCTTGACGTACGATGCGGGGTAACCTTGAGCAGGAGTTAGCTGTTGCCATTTCGTCTTCTACTTCTTGCGTCATTATATATAAAACGCCAAGTGTGTAACTTAGACCATACGACAAGAGGATACACTCTGACATTATCAAAATCATTTTTATTACCTCACACGATTACGTTCGTAACAACAAAAACAGTTAAAATTTGTATCAAGTTTGCTGTAGAACTCTACTACTTCCCGAACAACAAATAGTAACGAGAGATTTAATGGAATTGTTGTATCTGATATTCGCTTATATATCTTTATATATAAATTTCTTCTGTACGTGTGTGTCACTGAACTCCTCCTCAACGGCTGGACCGATTTTGTTGACATTTTGTGTGCGTGAATTTGAGAATGGTTTAGATTCACAACTGGATCCGGTAGATGGCGCTGCGGTTGAATTTTAGATTCTTTTTTTTTATTATCAAGGTAGGACAACGTCCGCCGGGATCGCCAGTAATAAATAAACTATACTGGAAGACTAGACGGTAGGCGTGTCTTTGAAATTAGGAGCCTTTTTTCGTTGAGGAATTGCATTGAATAAGGTCATTTGAAAGTCGAGTTAAAAAGTGAAACTAAATTAAAAAGTGAAATAATTAGTATTTGAACTAATTGAACACTTCGTAAAAAGTCAAATCAATTTGTAATAAGAATGTAAATCTAACGTGTCTATACTTATAAATTTTTGTGAATAACTAATAAAATACATTACAATATTTTTTTAAAATGTCTATCGGTCTGTCTATCTGTTTGTATGGATACGAATCACTGATAAAGTACTGCGTTCACGATAAACAGCAAAAATCATATCCTCGAGTAACATTTAGTCTTAATTCCTTTAAAATCGGTCCACTCTATCAAAAATTATTGTAATTTTAATGACGACGCGACTTAAGTACGACAGAAAAGTAGATAAGTGAATGGACTTAATATATTTAGATGATACTATTGATCAGCGTTTTTTTTTTTTCATAAAAGTTCACGCGGACAAAGTCGCGGGCACACCTAGTATTTCATATTGTTCGCACAGTTTCAATATCGTTTGAATATTCGATTCGTGTCGATTACTGCTCGCACAGAATAAATAAGTAAAGGACATAGTGTGGAATTGCCAGTTGAAAAGACGCGAGTCCTAGAACCCTAAAAATACGTAGTGATCGCATCATAATATATTTTGTCATTCATCTCTTCTGTTTATAGATTTAAAGCCACGTTATTCGAGTTTGGACTAACACTTGATCATTGGCAAATAAACAAATATAACGTACAAATTTTTTTATAGCAACATTTTAATAGTTTATTTATAGACGTGGTTTAATCTTTATGTATTATAGAAGAATGAATAAGCAATTCTTATACTCGTTATGTTATGTTCGTTGAACTTTCTATTAGCAAATTTGACGAGAAAATTCTTTTTGTAAACCTGGACTGAACGCCTGAGGCTTTGATCCAATAAACAACGGCTCGGTATAAAAATGCGTACTTAAAACGTTCTACGAGAGTGCTTTCAAAGCATTAAGAGGCTTATAAATTCGAGTTATAGGTGAAGTGAAATAAAAAAATTATATTAGCGCGCTTGACGGACGTTGTCCTGCCTTGTTAATAAAAATAATCGTAAAACTCAACCGCAGCTCCAGTTGTGAATATAAACCATTCATGAATCCACCTAAACACTCACAAAAAAAAAATCTGTCCAGTCGTTAAGGACGAGTTCAGTCACATACACACAGATAGAAAAATTATATGTACTATAAAGAAAATTTCAAGTAAAGGCTTAGTTACATTAAAATTTCTCTTATGTAGATAAAAATATAAGTTGAAACGCGTCTCTTTTGTAGTTAGACTTAGTGGGTGTTATTACAAAAAAGTTAAATACGTATTGAATACTTGCTTTAAAAAGGTTTCGAATTAAATGCACCGCGTTCGCTGAATGGTCGCCATCTTGCTCTTTTGTCTCGCTTTGGTTACGTTAGGTTAGACTTGCGAAAAAGGATAGCGCGAAATTGCCTCGGGCGAGCGCGGTGCATTTAATTCGAAACCTTTTTAAACCAAGTATTTAATACGTATTTAACTTTTTTATAGTAACACCGACTAAGTTTCTTCTACAGGATTGCTCAAACTTGAACTGGTGGCGATCCACCTCTATATTGTTAGACTAGGATCGATCGACTCTGAAAGGCTACAAGTATGTGTGATCCAGGATTGTCATCTAGGTAGGTGTAGATAACTCCCGCTAAAAACGATAAAAGAAAGCGATGGGGGGTTGGCCAATTTTGGATAAATGGAAAAAAGCTCAACTATGGACGTTCGATTGGGGGGGAAAAATGGGGCCCGGGCGCCCCCCCAAGGTTTTTTTTTTTTTTTTTTCTTCTTTTCCCCCTTCCCCCCCCCCCCCCAGTTTATTCTGGCCTAATTGTGGATCAAATAAATTTTAGTTGTTTATTCATTACATTTTATTTTAGTTACATACCTACTAAAATAAAATCGGTAAATAGTTGTATATCGGCAAAGTTTTCAAGATCAACTCAAAAAGCACTCGCGATGAATCGTTTGAGCATCCCTGTTTTACTATATATTGCTATAAAATTGCGCTGATTAAAAGGAGAAATGGTTGTAATATTAATATAAATTAGGTTTTCATGGAATAAAATGAAAAATTTGAAAAACCCGGTATTTGATTTGGCACGTCAGTGAGAAGACAGAGATAGCCAAGTTCCGTTTCCTATAGCGTTATCTTTGTCTACCGCAGCAATTGCGCTGTGAGATAGAGAGAGCGCTTTACAGAACCGATCTTAACCGGACGTCGCACTCTTTTACACGACATGTCAAATCAAGTGCCGGGTACTGTGACTATCATTGTATTAATAGACTTTAAATAACTATTGTGCGATTTGATTCCTGGATTTTTTTTATTATCCGGGCAGGACAATGTGTGCCCACTTTGCTTATTGTTTATATTACAAAGCATCGTTAAAGCTATATTCCGCTATATACACATATAAACAAAATGAATAGTAACGTCTACACGTGACTTCATCTACTTATGTATCTTTATTAAAATTATTGATGCAATAGAAGACGAGATAATTTTCAGAAGGATTTTTACCAACTTACTTGACATTTACCGTTGTATTTTGGACAATTTAAACAATGTCATAGTCTACCGGTGTTATTATTCTTATGTATAAAGTACTAGCTGGCCCGACCACACATTCCTGTGGCTGATTAATACGTCACAAGACACGAGCACCGTAAAATGGACTGAAGTTGAAAAAGAAATTCAAAATGAAATCGTGGCGCCATCTATAAGATATCTATAACCGTCGGTCTTACAGTTTTGTGTCAACAAACTAATTTAAAGCGCCATCTGTTCGAGACTGATGAAACTTAAAATTAAGAACGATAGCAATCGTTTAATTTATAATTAAAAAATATTGTGGCTATTAATCGAAATATAAATTATATCTCTCAAGTTGCGTCAAAATACACATAAATGCCGACTTTCATGAAGATCGGTTGAGTTGTTTTGGAGTTCATCATGGACAGACATCATGGCACTGGATTTTTATACATTTATATATATAGATAGATATTCTAGTAACATTTCATCTGAATTCGTTCATTAGTTTTTTTTACGTGAAAGAGTAACAAAGATCCTTTACTTACTACTTACTTTACTTACTAGTAATAAAGTAACAAAAACTTTCTTCTTTGTATAATGTATTGTGTGTATTTTGTATTTATTTGTATAATGTTGAATAGTAATAAAAAATCAATTCATAAGAGTAATATTAATCGAGTTATAACGTATAATAAGAATCAAAACAGGAAATTTTATAAATAATTAACATGACTATATAATTTAATTCTGTATAAACATCATTTCCATGTATTATCCTTATTTATTCTAAAAACATATAATGTAGACGGTAAACTGGCTTCCGACGGCCGCGGCCGAGCTAAATATATTCAAACACCATCACGTAACTAAGTGAAAACCGGTTAAAATATCACGGGAATGTTCGTTAAATTTTTATTAAATTATATATATGTCGGGTCGAAGAGAAAACGCCATCTATGTAAAAGTATATCGTATGGACGATACTATACTATAGTTTCAACACGATATTTTCCTTCAACGAAAGCTCTGGACTCAGTCACAAGGACTGGAACTTACGTCCATCGACATTGCGTCAAATAAACTATAAACTAAGCCAGGGATTCCCAAACTAGGTTCCGCGAAACCTAGGGGTTCCGTAGAATAGTCATCAGGGTTCCGCCAAAATTATTTATTATTAGCTATTAAATAATACCACGGTTAAAAATACTATTTTAAAACAGCACAAAATATGTGATAAGAAGGACTCATTACTTTTATGTAAATATTTAGGTAGTTAGCAAGCATTCAGCCCGGACTATGTATGGTCTAGCAGCGCAGGTAGCCAGAGACAATGCGCGAATAATGTGTTTCAATTATATTTGGTAGGTGGTAGAGCCATACTGAAGCTATTACTGGTTTCAGCATGAATGGGTCGGCCCGCCCGGGGTACTACCACCCGACCTACAGAAAACCGACGTGAAGTAACAGTGCTTGCATTGTTGCGTTTCGTTCGGCCAGTGAGAGCGCCGGAGGCCCACTTTTCCTCCCTCCCCTCCCTCCCCTCCCTCAAACACAGGCTGGCAACACACTTGGGACTCCCCTGGTCTGTTCGTTTGCCTCCTATGACATAAAAAAAAATACACATTTTTTCAAAAAAATGTTTTTATATAAATTTCAGTGTTGATTTGTAATCATTTGGTGTAGGGATCCATAGAATGAAAGGCATTTGGTTGGTGTTTCGTTAGCTTTAAAGTCTAGTAACCCCTGAACTAAGCTATCATCGCTTTAAACGCTTCAGTAAGTGTACTGCTTTATGTGGATTGCTTTAACAAGTTGCACGGATTATTACTTGCCCGCTCGCATCTAGTCTGGCGCTCAAGTATACGACATGCGACTTGCAGGCGCCAATCTATACTCGTATGACTAGCTTATTACTATTATGTAATATATATTTTCATATCTTTTTGCACCGTCTAATATACAAATAATATAGTGCTGCTAATAAAGCCTGAGCTTCTGTAGTATATTCTTTTAGACAACCATATTCTGAGATAGATAACTATATATTCGGATCCACAAAGAGTTTTTGTCGGAATCTTAGTCTGTCATGTAGTGGTTTTTATATTTTATTCATAGTCTAGTTATTTGATTCTATATTTTGTAATATAGTTCGGTTATTGTGCATAAGTGAAGTGGACGGAAAATAATGCCGCGTAGCATGAATTCTGAAACGTCACAAATACTCCCTGGAAAGTTTTAACAAGGTGGTCCCCTAGTTAGAGCCCTTGTAAGACCAATAGGAGCGGAACAACAATGAAGAATGTTTCAAAATCGTTTTTTTTTAGCACTAGCCCAAAGTAATTATACCACGCGGACGAAGTCGCGGGCAGAAGTTAGTAAGGTATACTTTACTAGGTCAAGGTCTATGTGCTCGTGTACCTTCTAGATCAGATATACTTACTCGTAATCTTAGCCATTCTAGTTACACCACACATCCATTTTAACATTCGCATCTCTGTCACAAGTAGTCTTTTCTCATCCATTTTTTAATCCAGCGCTCAGATCCAAACGGCACGATAGGTTTTATTTAGGTTTTAAAGTTAAAACAACTGACATCTATCATCGGTAAAATGTACTAAAAATTTTCAACGCGGAGCTTTGACAATTTATTGAGTACGGTATTTAAAATATATGAATTATAGAATAATACAAGGATTTACCGACCGCAACCGCAGAACCTCGTTATAAACCTAGGTACTGTATCATAATCATTCGACGTATCGACGTGAATAAATACGATTTGCTTGGATGTAGTGCGGATCGCGGTGTGAAGACGTCGTAATTCGAATTAAATGACGGTACTACTCGCACTAATCTAATTCTAGCCAAAAGGAAACGAGACAGGCATACCGAGACGTTTTTGTTTTATTAGCTACTAGCTGTGCCCGCGACTCCGACTGCCACTGAATAAATTCTTCTGAATGTATTAAGTCTATTTACTTATCTACTTTCTTTCGTACTTAACTCGAGCCGTCATTCAGATTACAATAACTCTTGATATAGTAAACCAATTTTAATGAAACGAAGACTAAACGTTACTCGAGAATATGCTTTATTTCTTGGTAAGGTTTTATCGTGAACGCAGTAATTCAGTAGACATGCATATTCAAACAAACAGTCAGACAGACTGACAGACGGACATTTAAAAAAAATATTAAAACGCATTTTATTACTTATTCGTAGACACAGGTCACAATTTTCTACACAAAAATTAAAAAAAAATACAGACATTAGATATTCATTCTTATTATAATTATAGGTAGATATGAAAATCTTAATGCATACCGGAACGTTGTTTTCTTTAGTGAATTTTTTGACTGCCATATAATATCATATCACCTTTATTTTTAAGTGAACACTTCTTTAGGAGCGTTGAGCGGTATTTTTGGCAGGAGACAAATTTATAATTTCGCGTCATGACATGCTACGTCAGTATGACCGGCCGTATTGCACTTGCACAGCTTGAGGCCTCTGTACATGTAATATTGTTATTTTACAGTTCATCATATATTTTATTGATTACTAAACTTTATAATAATGTATATACTTATTGCTCCGAGTGCCAATAGATATGAAAACCACACTAATGTTAATAATTTCAATAAACAAATTCTGACATATAAATGTTGCCATTCACACTATAATTATTATGAAAATTCAAAAGAGAACACATTTATTTCATTATTTTGATTTTTCACTTCTGTCGGTAGTCCTTATGACTGCCTCGACTTTTATATTTATTTACCCCTCGGCTGTCCAAACCCACAAGGTTTTAGACTTCGTACAAACGAATGTAAACTTTATGAAGCATAGGTCAACAGACTGTTGGCAGCATGATTTAAAAAAAAATGATAATGTTGGACAATAACAAAGTATGTAATGTAAATTTATAATTAAAAAAAAATTGGTTAGATTCTTAAAACTATGATCCACCATTTTGAGATTTGAGTTTTAAAAAGCACCCGAGGGGTTAATCTATGTTATTTAACCCTATATGATGTAACATTAGTGGCTTATTTCATAATATAAGGTATATGGTAAAGTTTTTGTTCGCGAGGTATTTAAAAATAACATATAATATTAAAAGCCAAATGTAGGTAAAACTTCCCTGTATTATCAATTAGTATTATTCAGCCAGTTTATTTCCAATAATAAGTATAAACTACACGTAAAACAATGTACTTGAATCATCGTTAATAATACATAGTGATGGCTAGTATTACTTAAATATCGATTAGTGTTACAATCGATAAGATAATATAAATATAAATTTGAATCGATTTTGAAGAATACAAACTAATTTATAGCTGTGTAAAATGATTATTACTTTGTTATCTATGAATATATGCAATCAGTTTTACAGAATAAAGGGGAAGATGAAATGAATAAATAAAAAAAACTCAGTAAAGAAAAAAATCTCTGAAATGATTATACAATTAGATTCGCGCGGATGTACTAATAAAAAAAATGAGACCATATCTTCCCATTACAATATGGTAAATGAACAAGAATGTAAATCTAACGTGTCTGTACATTTTCGATTTTCGTAAACAAAAAAAGTTTTGCCGGTGAAAATTATAAAGCATATCCTCGGGAGTAACTTAGTCTTTGTTTCATTAAAATCGGTCCTCTCTATCACAAGTTATTATAATTTTAATGACGCCGCGACTTAAGTATGAGAGAAAAGTAGATAAGCACATGGACTAAATACGTTCAGATGACTTTATTGTCCATTGTTTTTTACATCAGGTTCTACGTGGACGAAGTCGCGGACACAGCTAGTGTTTTCTACAAACACTACACATTAAGCCATGTGTCTGTTTTTTGCCGTGGAGAAGTAGAAGCAAGACAGAGCAGATTTTTTGCCCTGTACCTACACAAAATATTTTATAAAGATAATAAACAAGGCAGATAAAGTCACGGGTGTTAACTTGTTTTAACATAGAATTTGTGATAACAGAATTATTTAACCGTCAAAACAATGTAACATATTCGTGCAACAATTTTTTCGTGTAATACTTGTTAGGGATCATTTATTTTACCCCCGGGCGCCGCTCCCTTTTTTTGTCTCCCGCCGTTTGCCGCGCCGCCCTCCCCCCCCCCGGCCGCCCCCCCCCCCCCTTTTTTTGGTGTTTCTTCCCCCTCCTCCCTTCTTTCTCCCCCCCCCCCTTCCTCCCCCCCTCTTCTCCCCCCTTCTCTTTTTTGTGGTTTTGTTCCTCCTTTCCCCGCTTTTCCTGTCCCTTCCCTTCCCTTCCCTTGGTGGGGGCTTCCCTTTTTTCTTCACTTTTTAATATATTGTTGGTTATCTTTTCTTTCCTATTAGATAGAGAATAAAGGAGAGGAGAAGAAAGGTAAAAAAAAAGGAGATGGAGGGGCGGGGCTTCTTCGTCTCATTTACCCCCCCCCCCCCCCCCCCCCCCTCCTTAATAAGGAATTTTGACTTCCCTCTCCTTCTTTCTTCCGCCGGGCCTTCTTCTTTCTTTCCCTTCTCTCTTCCACCCCCCCCCCTCTCCTCCCATTTCCGTCCCGCCCCCCCCCCCCCCCCTTTTTTTTTTTTTGGGGGGACCTCGCTCCCTCCTTCGTGGGACTCCCCCTCCCCCTCTGTTTTGTTCCTTTTCTGTCGGGGGGCGCTTCTCCCCCCCTCCAGAGTCTTCTAAAGGGGGGGGGGGGGGGAGAACTCCCCTACCCCCTCCCCGGGAGGGGCGCCACCTTCCCCCCCCCCCCCCCCCCCCCCTGGGGGCGCCCCCCCCCCCCCCCTTCCCGGGGAGGGGCTGTCTTTTTCTCCTTTCTCCGGCCCCGCCCCCCCCCTCGCCCCCCCCCGGGGGAACCTAAATCTTCCCTCCCCCCCCCCCCTACTCCCCTTGTTTTTTTTGTGGGTTATCCTCCCCCCCCCCCCCGGGGGGGTTTCATAATGTTTCCCCCCCCAAAAAAGGGATCATTTATTTTTACTATAACGGTTATATTGGATCAAGAGGTATTATTGTCACGCACTTAAAAGTCGATTAGTACAATTTTAGTACAAACACATCGAGTGCTTACCCTGAATACGTCCGCATTGGAATATCATCGATGGATTTAGGTCATCTCTAAATTGTAACCCATATTTACAATAGCGGCACGGTATGACGGCTGTTGTAACATGTTATAATAGTGACGTGAAATGCCGATTTTTTTACGATAAAAATATAATTTTGTTGTTTTGTACTTTTAAACACTCTTCTATATGGACACAAAACAAACATACGCACAGATAATTTACTTATATTCATTACCAAATACACTAATAGGTTTGTATGAAAATTTATGTACGCATTAAATGTATGAAGTGAGTTGATGATAATGGTGTAGTGAAGAATAGAAGAAGATAGAGATGAGTCGCTCGTGGAAGAGAAGATTCTGTTGGATAACAGAAGGGAAGCTCGCACAACTATGGGTTAGTTTTGTTTAAATTGTCATTGATAAGTTAGCTTTTGTAAAAACCAACATAACTTTAATACTAGAACTAATCACAAGAGCTCTCAAGTGGCCCAGTATTTAAATATTATAGTGGATGATACTTTGCATTTCCACCTGGAATAGATTGCCCCCGCTACCACGTCACATTGCAAGAAAAAAAAGTCTGATCATATTCGTCCGAGGTGTACCTGAAAAAGTTACATCTGAAACTTGTAATAGAGAGTGAGCGAAATATTAGTAACTAAAATAAAAATAATTAAAAACGAGTTCCTTGGTTGACAGTTTAACTTGATGGCGATTGACATTGTTAGTATGTAACTGTAAATATATAATGAATTAAAATATGTTGTAGATTAACGTGTTACCACAATCGATTACACGTGTTTCGCTCCTTCACGGAGCATCTTAAGATCGATATTGACTCTTCCGATAAGAGCGTATTTAGCTTACAAGTTACAATACTTTTCATTATAGTTTGGTCAATTTAAACAATATTCATATAAATAACACTTCACATGTTATTCTTATATATAAGCTATATTACTGTAAAGTTTTGTCAAAATACTGTCAGTAGCTTTTGCGTGACAGAGTAACAATCGTCTATCAACTCTTACAAATTTTGTGGCACACGGTGAAGGAAAACATCGTGTGTTGAAAAATCTTCTTTTAGTATTAGTAATGCTAGAGAATCACAGGTACATATATGGTGGAAGGGTATTTTTTCCCTTACTTTCGAACTGGGTTTGTTCAGATTAGCCTAGTTCTCAGGCACGAAATACACGTTTGAATTCATGAAGCTCACATGCCGGTACACATGTGTGTCTCACTAATTTTTGTATGTATGAATAGCTAGCTTAGTTTCGCTTAGATAAATTCGCGGTATTGTATCCAACGCAACAGGGCCCAAGCGGAGGCGTGGCCACTCTGGCACCCTTCAGCTTGTTTTGCCAAGGTAACAGAAATTTTCTTGTAGTACAAGAGCTTGAAATCGCCAAGGCATCGTGGGCTGGCGTGGTGATTATGCGCATACCTTCCTTCGGTAAGAGGCTTATGGCCCTGCAGTGGGTCTCTTACAGGCTGATGATGATTAAAGAAAACAATCATTCTATGTTAGCTATTAATTGAGTTTGTGCGCAATTAACTCCACTGACCCTTTATATTTCTGTTTTTGTTAAACAATCAGTGTTCATTGTGAACTACTAAAAACCGTTTGATAATAGAGGAAATGGTACAAACGTCTGCACAATACGTCGATAGTGCCTTCTGTTATCATGTCCGTTATGTGATACATAAGTACTAATAATTCATTTTGACATACATATTTATGAATGGCATTACTTTGTTTGATCTGTCTTATCAAGTAGTTTGGGAGAGCTCCAGAAAGTTGCTCCGCAGTTATTCATATAAGAATTTCAAAATTCGTAGAGGATATGCCCATCGATTGCTCGTCATATACATTCTTTTGCCCACCTCTATATAAAAAGTTATGATAGATTTTCATCCTGCATTTATCCTATTCCTCACATCCTTGTCTATGCCGCCGTCGTTTTGAATCAATAAATCGAGATACGAAGATACGTATTACGAAATTACAAAGATAGATATTACAGCTCAAATTAGCTCAAAAAGCTCAATAACTTCAAAGTAAAATAGTTATATTATTGTCACCAGGCGGAGCTAGTGGCGGCTGTGCGTCGGCGCGGACGCGGCGACGGGAGCGATGATGATGAGGACCTTGGCCTTCCACGGAGTCCACCAGCTTCGCCACCGACGGACAAGGCTGATAAGGTAACTTTAGAACCATTTAACCCCTGGTCTGTCCAAAACAATAAGGGTTTTAAGCCCCATACACGAATGCAGACCTTAGAGACACAGGTCAACAGATTGTTGGCAGCAAAGGTTTAAAAAAGGCTTAAAAAACCTGTTTTATTAATAAGCTTTCAAAAATAACAAATTATACATTGTAGATTCATAATTTTTGTGACAAATTTTTTTTTACTAAACCATGAAATATGCAATTTACGGTGTCGTAAAATTAAAAACGGTCGCTGAATGTTCGCCAACTTGCTCTTTTGTCTCGCTTTGGGTACGTTAGGTTAGGTTTGCTAAAAAGGATAACGCGAACTTGCCTCGGGCGAGCGCGGTGCATTTAATTCGAAACCTTTTTAAAGCAAGTATTCAATACGTATTTAACTTTTTTGTAATAATACCGATCGTGTTCGATACTGTAGGAATTATAGAAGTTTTGGTGTTTAAACTACTACCAAAATTTCTTTCTATTTATTTTTTAATGATAGTCTATTTTTTTTTAGAAAACTTGCTAAGCCATCACCATCATTTCAAATGTTTTTACTTTATTAATATGAAATAATAACAGAATTTGTAAAGAATTAGTTAAATTCGTTATTTCAAATATAGTTAAGCATTTATTTAAATCAGCGACATCTATTAGTGCATTTGTGAAGTTTTTCTATCCATAGATGCATACATGTTACTCATCTGTTTTATTGCATAATTTATCAAACACATACAGAGATGGCGTTAAAGGCAAATATTTAAAATCCTTTGCTATCATTTTCCAAGACTATTCGACCTTAGAACAGCTAATTTATACAATATATTGGTTTCTGTAATCCTATTACGGTTCGGTAATCTCCGAAGGACGGTTTTAATCTAATAAATGACGTTAAAATCCGATTAATTATACATATTTCGCATAATTGGAATCGAAAGGTAATCCGAGATATTGCGAGTGAATTTATTTAGAATTAATAGTAGGTATGATGTATTATATACGATAGCAAATAACTATTTATAAATGTCTGCGATTGGGTCATGTATTTCGTAGAAGGCGTTGAAAGTAAAAGCTTGGTTTGGAGAATGAATTTTTTATCATAGAATTATATTGGCAAATCAGGTTCGAGTTTTTGCTGATTTCCTTTTAACAACATAGGTATCCTAACTAACTATGTGTTTCCACCTCTCACCAAGTTTATATTGTTTACGTAATAATTAGTGTCTAGTTTTCATTTGATAATTAAAACGCCTTTGTAATTACATGGTGCGAACGGCGACGCCATGTTTCTTTCAATGAAATTACATTTGTAAAATTTTGATTTATGATATAATTTTAAAGATTACAAATAAACCTTTGTTTCTATATTAATCTTATAGGTGTTTTGTTTTAGAAATACAATAGTTTGATAATATTTGCTTTTTTCGTTTGTTATATTATGTGTGGAAGAATACAAGAAACACAGAAATTTTCGTGTGTAGATAAAATTGACGTGACACTAAAATTGAGCAATTAGAGAAATACGCGTTATGTAGAGCGTACACATTCTAGGAGATTTTCACTTAGATATGCTGCCAGTTCGATATATTAATTAACATCGGTTTGTATTTGCTTAATTAGTGAATTATTATATCTACAAGCCTGCGGTAGCGGTTTCATGCTTGCTGTAGTTTGTTAATAATATTGTGTAATTACATACAAATTATGTGTTAGAGTCATATTAGAGAATGTTTTTAGCAACACATAGTAGTCGTTACGGCTAGGTTTGGGATATTCCACATTTCACTAGTTGTATGAAAAGTGATAAAACACATCACATGTCACGGCAGTTACGTGAACCATAGATCTTTGTTTTGAAGTTTTGATAATATAGTGCCAAAGCTACAGGTGGAAGAGATATAAAACAATAATAATAGAACAATGCGTGTCTCCGGTTATATGATTTTATTGTGAATATATTTAAGGTGGTTGTAAATCAACTCTGTCTGCAATATTTCTTCGTTACAATATAGGTTATGTAGTACAATTTGTTGTTGTGTCTTGTTGACTCGTCTCTTGTAAAGCCGTTGCCCTTAAATTTTCCTTGTGGCTTGTCGTATAAGAATTGCTATGCCTCCTATCTCGAACCGATCTGTTCTGTTCGGACTCTATCGTGTGAATTTACTGACCAGAAGTCTATCAGATCGGTTGAGTGTAACTGAAATAAATAAATACTCAAATTTTTTTATAACCCTAAAATAACTTGGCGAGTGAAAAGTTATTTCATTTGAGTTCACCTTATAGTCGCCTCGGGACGCCATGACTGGGCATTTACATTAAATTAAATATATACTTATATATAAATAGCGTTAAATATAACGTACCGTGGTTTATCACATGCTAATAACGCGACAAATAACTTCGCGACGTTTTAATTATATAAAAATATCTAGTAATAATACTAACGGTTATTCACTAAATCCCTGAGAGTTACAATTTATTAGGGACCGACGTTCGATAAGTTTTGTAGTAATGTTTGAGGTTAGTTAAAGATTTCTATGCAGACTTATTAGCTAGCTTGTTAAAAGTAATAAATATACAGTTAACCTAACCTGTAACGTTCCGTTAAAATTGCATATAAAATGACACGCTATGCTCGATATAGGAGGAGACATACGCTATTATTATTGTCCATATTGACCGTGTTGACGGTTGTGATAACTGTTTTTTTTTTTAAGGAAAACCTGACATCCTATATTTTTTTTTAAAATTAAAAAAATATTAATAGAAATCTATCCAATAGTTGTAGAGATTACTTTATAAACACTAACACCCGCCCTAAATTAAATAAAGATTAAAAAAAAATCTCATTCGATCCCGCTATAAAATAATACTGGCATTTCCGGCGGCTTCGCACGCGTTTCTATGAAATAATAAACTCAAAAACTACTGAACGGATTTTTATGCGGATTTCACCAGTAGATAAAGTACTTCATGAAGAAGGTTTAGATGTATAATTTGTCAAGGTTCTTTTTATTACCAGAGCGGGACAATGTCCGCCGGGCCCGCTAGTAGGAATATAAAAGAAGAACTGGCTGGCGGAAAACTGACTGATTTTCATCCTCATTTATACCACCTCGGGATGAAATTACAGTAATCCTTCCTTGATACTCGCCTACAGTGTAAAACAAACTGAATACAAATTTTAACAGCCCCGGCAGTTGATGCGTTGATATGTCAGTCAGTCAATTTTATTTATTTTGTTCATTTTTGGCAACCAATCTTGTATATTATCACTGCCATTGTCGAGTAGAGAGAGACAAACTTCTTAGCCTTCCATGGATTCACCGTGCGGGTGCCGGGTCCATCGTGTGGCAGAGGGAGAAACTCAGAGCAGTTCCCAGGACTTGCGACCCAGGTGTAGGTTTAAGGAGGCCCCCTTTGAGATGCGCATCAACGCTCACCTTCACTGCTCGAGTTTCCCGCCCTGCCTAGCCAAATTTGGTAGGAACCTGTTAGTGCAGCCTTTGATACTCGTTCTAAAATAGAACTTACTACAGTTCTCGACAGGCCAAGGTCCTTCAGAAGGTTGTAGAGAGAATACCAGTAATAGAATTACCAGTTTCTTGTAAGTTTCAGTGTATTTACTGATAAAACGGTGGTCGCTTTGTTAGAACTTTTTCAGGTAATGGTATTATTACCCATCCACGTTACTTGTGTACAATAACCGAACTATATTACAAAATATAGAGTCAAGTGACCCAAGATTGTGAATGAAATATAAAATCCACTACATGACATTACAAGATCCCGCTAAAAACTCCCCCAGTCAGTTATATATTGTATATCACAGATTAAAAACTTTCACAATTATAAATAATTAAATAAGTGATGTGACAAAGCGTTTATCGTTATAAAATATTTTTAATCTGTGTACGTCACACAAATAACATTACCATATAAGGCTTCAATACATTATCTGATATGTCGACTCCAGCCATTCAGTCTCAGTGCGACCTTAGCCGGTTGCGAGCGCGTCATAAAAAAAAGAAACTGTATATATAATCTGTGATTACATATTTTATATTATATGAGTGCGTTTTACAAATTAGAAATATTTAACTACATATAATTTTAATAATGACGTTTTGATATAATAATGTGATGATTTTTGAAAGATGGTTTTTAAGTGAAGTGAATAGTTAGTTCTTCATTTCAAGAATTCAAATCTGCATTTGTGATATAATTTTATTAGGTGTTTGGAAGTTTTTTTTTAAACCAATAACAATGTTATTTATTATTTAATTTTATTTACTTTTAAGAATATAGGTAATGATTAATTATTGATTAAAATTCATCTGATATTAGTTAAACTTTTGTTTAAGGTTTAAGACACAATTTTTTTTTTATTATAACTAGTTACTACCCGCGATATTACTCACGTGGAAATAGTTTTTTTTTTAATTCAATAATCGTTACTGCTTAGCCTCTATGAGCAAGCGTAATGATACTAATATAACAAAATTTCGTCAAAATAGTTTCGACTGTTTCAAACATTAATTGAAATAAACAGAAGAGACTTTAATTGTTATTTATATGTATAGATTTTCACTGAATAAACATAAAAATAATAATAAAAACAATTGCACGCTCACATGACAGTCGCACCTCGATTAGAAAACGCAAAGATTGGTATTAACTTAAAAAAACAATGGAAAGTTTTATTTACAACTTAGCAGTTCCCGCTACATGAATTATTGTTCATGTATACAGTCTTATTCTTTGGATAATATGACAAATTGAACGCTCTTAAATGACAAATGTATTCCGATACAATAGAACCTCGGTAAGACGAAATTTAAGGGGGCGTGAAAAAATTAGTATTGCGAAATCTTTAATTTAGGTCAGTTTTTATAAGTAAACTAGCTTCTGTCCGTGACGTCGTCCACGTGGAATAGTTACTTTGGGCTAATGCTAACACGCAGTGGAAGCTCTCAAAAGGAAAAAATACTCCGATTTTGAAATATTCTTCATTGGTGCTCCGCTCCTATTGGTCGTAGCGTGATGATATATAATAAACTTCTTCGATAAATGAGGTATCTAACACTGAAAGAATTTTTCAAATCGGACAAGTAGTTCCTGTGATTAGCGCGTTCCAGCAAACAAACTCTTCGGCTTTATAATATTAGTATAGATATTCGATTAGTAGAACTAGACTCTATCCTACATTATTTTTGAGCTACAGAGGTGAAGTAAATAAATACTAATCTCGCTACAGAGGTAATATTTAAAATAAAAATTACTTAAACGAAAGTACATACATATAGGTGGAATATTCTGGAAACTAGTACCGAACAACTTTTTTCTTCAAGCTATAGAGGTTACTCTATCTCTATCTTTCGTTGTCTATCTACCTCTGTCTTTACGGCAGTAGACTCACACATTGATGTATTCGAAAAATACATACAGTTCTAATTTTTTTTTAGTTCTACAGTAATGTTATGATATAGATCACAAGGACATACTGATTATTTCATCTGACCGAGAGCTCAGACTTCAAGTAAGGAAGTGATAAAAGTTTGAAAAAGGAGAACGAGGGTTTCTTTCGATTTATCGAGGTTTTCGTCTTAACGAGGTGCGGTATATCGAGACTATATTGTAGTGTGTGAGGTTGAATACATGAGGCGCGTCGCGGGATACACGCAAACCTCCTTGTTCATATTCAAATTTATTTATATTTGTCGTGTTACAGGCAAGCTTTAAAAGGCAATGTCACTTGTATGTTAACGCCCGTTTTTATAATAATTAAAAGTCTGTAATATTGTGATTAACCGCCTTAATTAACTATCTATGTTTGTAAAAATACATGTATCATGAAATGATAAACCAGATCGAGATTCTTGCCGGTTCTTCTCGATGAGTAGGCTGTTAATCCGAACCGGTGGTAGCTAGGACGTTCAAAAAGGACTTCTCAGGGCCTAAATTAAATGAAGTATTTTTGATTTTGATTTGATTTGAATTAAACGAAGATTCGAACAATTAAAACTAATAAGTCATAAGTGAAAACGTAAGTTGCGGGTATAGAGAGTAATTAAGACACATTTTCTAAATATCTCAAATAAAGTATTTTCGTCTTGGTGTCTTGGAATATACACATATATATATATATATATATATACATACATACATACATATAAATAACAAAATCCATTTGAATCATTTTTAGAAATGTCTGTCTATCTGTCTGTCTGTCTCTCTGTTTGTTTGAACCTAGATTACTGCTAAAGTACTGCGTTTACGATAAATCATAAAGCATATCCTCGAGTAACATTTAGTCTTGGTTTCATTAAAATCGGTTCACTCTATCAAAAGTTATTGTCATTTTAATGATGACTCGACTTTAGTACGAGATAAAAGTAGATAAGTAAATGAACTTAATAAATTCAGACCATTTTATTAGTCAATGCTTTTTAAATACGGTTCCACGCGGATGGAGTCGCGGGCCTTGCTTATCAATAATAGAGTAGGATACGTTATTAAAAAGTATGGCTGGCAACTCTACATATATGTGAGACCCATTGAATCGAAATAATATTAGATATGTTGGTGATATTAATCTTAGATATGTCAAACGGACTGACATAATACACGATAAAACGACACGCTCGAATACGTTTTAGATGCAAGTCGATATGATAAAGGCGTGATAGTCACGAGATTTATTTGTATCACTGTTTCTTTTAACCTTTTGAAACTTAAATCGATTTCTATTAAATATGCCAGCTTCAGAGGGGAAACAATTTATACACATGATGGGTTAAAGGGAAATATTGGCTAAGTCACATTTACAAAACTTTACAGGAGAGACAATTTAAATTTTGAAAGCATTTTTTGGTAGACTTCAATACATTACGATGAATGATTTTGAAAGATAATTTTGTGTGTTATATATTTGTTGTTTACTGCATAAAATATGCCTAATAATAATAACCGATGAGGTCAAGTCACGGACTTAGCTAGTTGTTCACTATTAGAGAAGAAATACAACAACAAAATGTGACACAACTCGTTTTACACTTGTTTTAAATAGTCATATTATTAAATTAATATTATTGTGACCATAAGCTACCAAAAAATAATTTGAAAAATGGAATTATTATTTCTTTGCTCTCTCATTTGTATTTTAATGATTGATTTATGTAAAGATGAGCTTTTACCCACGACTTCGCTAACGTTCATATAGATTAAACATATCCTTCAAAAACAGTACTCCTTTCTGGTGTAAGGGTTCTGTCGCTCCTTGAACCAAATAAGATTTAACTCAAAATTTATGTTGAGTTTTCACTAGAAAGTAAATTAACTTTGCGAGAGGAATACTTCCCATTCAAAACCTACCAAATACAGTCAAACTACGAGAATAGATGACTGTTATTCTCTTTTTGATATAATATGTAAAAGAATTAAGTCTCCGAAGACAGTTAATAAAGTAAAGCAAAATGAAATAAATCCATGTTTTAATAAAAAGTAATTATTTTCTTTAATATAATAAAAAAAATGCATTAATTCAGATTTATGTAATTTTATTATTTTGAATATATGTTGCTTTTTCGGTTACATTGCAGCATAATTTATTTTTATTCTAATTATTGTAGTACATTATGTTGTTACTCCGTCTTTATTGAAATTATAACATCTTTTTTTTAATGCCTTTCATACGTATTTCTGTAACAATGGTGGATATATTTTCTACAACGACCAAATAGCAATATAGTTACACTACATATCTTTACATTTAGAATTGATTTATTGATTTATTTTTAAGATAAATTTAAGTCGAACGTGTTAATATAATCAAACTTTAAACTCATTTTTCCACAAAATTGAATTGTTGAATTACTTATTTTTTTAATTAAAGATGAGTTATTCTTTTTCTATTCCTTGGACCGTGTACGCAAAGTTCTATAATAATTGGTTAAGAAATTAAGGCGTGACAATGTAACAAACAAACTTACAATCGCATACTCGTATATGCCATCATTACATAGTATAAAACAAAGTCCCCTACTGCGTCTGTCTGTCTGTCTGTTCGCGATAAACTCAAAAACTACCGAACGGATTTTCATACTGTTTTCACCGGTGGGTAGAGTAATTAATGAGCAACGTTTTACTGTATAATTTGTCAAGGATTTTTTCATAATCAGGGCGGGACATCGTCTGCCGGGCTTGCTAGTTATCTATAATTGTTAATATAGATACAATACTGAATGATAGTCGCTGTTCTCGTATGTTCGATTATTAAATCACTAGCGGTGCTCCGCGGTTTTACTCTATTTTCTTGTTCAGCTCACAGTCGACGCTAATCCAGCACGCTACATTTAACGCGTCCCCACTATTACTTCGTTTTGGCTTAGTCTACTTGTGTTACATATTTTATGTTAATTGATCTGGTCTTACTCATATTATGGTATTAAATGGTCTTCCACAGTAAACAATTAGAATATTTTTTAAATCTAACTCGTACTTCCAGAATTCAGTGCGTTCATAACATAAGTGTAGATTTGTTTGAGCTGTCAACACCATTGCTTACCTCAGCCCACCGCGTCCGCAACTTCGTTCTAGCTTAGTGTACATACTATATTACATATTCTAAGCTAATTACTCTGATCTATTAAGACCACATTGTCGATCCAAAACGATTGTTAGATCGTAGTAGAGTATTAGATATTCCATGATCTTCCGCAGTCAATAGTTGACACAATATTTTTCAAATCTGACTTAATACTTCGAGAATTTAGTACGTTCGTAACATTAGTATAGATTAGTATGAGTTTTCAACAACACTGCTGACCCTCGGACCACGAATCCGTGATGCTGGTGAATGTGGTTACGACCTAGAATGCGTACCGTTATTGGATGCACTAAACTTTACGCTTTGCCAAATGGCCCCGATACTTGACAGCCGTGTGCCTTTTGTATATGCACGTATAGATATTATCTGCACAACAATATCTCTATAAGGAGTATGAAAAGACGACGGCAGGAGAATAACATGATTTTACGTGATTTTAACTAGACCGCTATAGTGGACAAACCAGTCATTGTGACATGTTTTTTTATATCCAGTGAAGAGATGCATGGAGCTGTTGAAAATGTTCCAAAATGTAGGGAGAAACAGTGTAAATATTTGGTCTGCCACCTAAGGTGTTATACAATTAGTTAGGCCTTGTAGTGCAGTGGTGGTTAGAGACCTACTTATTCAAGATATCGCGGCCTTGACACCCGCATACATGAGAAACATTTGTATGAGCATAATTGTCGATTCTGTGTTTGAGTATTAAATGTTTGTATATAAGTGAAAATTAAATTAAATGTTACCTACATAATCAATAAAGATGGCGTAAGTTTTTGGCGGGATTTTGGTATGTTATGTACTGGATTTTATATTTTATTCATAGTCTTTTGTTATTTGACTCTATCTTTTGTAATATTGGTGTTTTACGTAATATAGTTTCGTTATTGAGCACAAGTGAAGTCGATGGAAAATAATACCACGGAGCATGGATTCTGACTAGCCACAAAAACACCCTGGAACGTTCTAACAAGACGACCACCATCTTGTTAGTCCATTGAAATAATCGCAAGGAACTTGTAATTTCGATACCTACTCGACAATGGCAGTAATAACCTACCAGACGCTTGGTTATCAAAAGAAAATGTAAACAACTTTTAACATATCCGAACTAAATGCGCTACGAAACACGAAATGAATTACAATCAGTCACGTCTTGTTTTTCCCCTATACATTCATGTACTTATTTATCAATTCCAATGAAATTTAGACAAATTATGCTTATGTAGGTTTCTGAATAAGTACAATCACTGCACGATAGATGGCGTGCTAGTCGTTTCATTTAGAAGACAATGCAACCAAGCCGCAACTAAAAGTTATGTGACATATAAAATGGAAGGTTTGAAATCGGAATTTGTCATAATTTTGTTTTCAATATCAAAAATCTTAACTCTGCGACGAGTTTTATATATTTATACTATATCAGATATCTGTGTATTTTATATCGACGATATTAAAGGCATTGTTATCATATCGGGATAATAAAATATCAATAAAACCCATATAATATCATATAGCAACGTCAACAAATTGAAAAGGCTTGAATCGTATATATTTGATGTTTATAGAAGCTAATAAACTTAAATAATCGGATCGTAATGTTTCATATACCTACTAATCGAGTTATTTACGTAATTGATTGTTAATCCGATTATTACCACTATAAAAATGTTTATCGTTGTTCAATTATTTTTTTAACATTCCTTTTATTGTTCCTGTGACTTCGATTTTTATGAAATTAATGAATTAAAAATGTTGTCTTAGAAATGCCATAGAGATTGTATGTTTATTTCTTATACTAGCTTGTGGCCGTGCTTTCACTTGCGTTTGTTGTTATAGATATATTTAAGTATAGTATGATGAATACTGCCTAAATACTTAAAAAAAAAAATTGAATATTTTATTTTTATTTCTTTTTCGATCCTAATTAATATTATAAACTCGATAGTGAGTTTGCTTTTTTGTTACGCTTTCATGTATTAATAACGCAATCGATCATCTTGGAAATTGCGTATATACATTGTTATAATTGCAGAAAAGGACATATTAGATTTAACCTAAAAAAATGTTATGTTCCCGATATTTCTCTCGGGATTATATTATTGGATCCCTTCGGTCCAATCTACATTAAACCCAGTGAAACCGGGAACGAAAGCTCGAACTTAATATAGACAGATATATAATATTATAGACTAGATGTACCCGCAATTCCGCAAGCGTTTTTTAAAATTGTATTAAAGAAATATGGAAATTGTGAGACCGTGTACAATTATAGAAATACTCTTTATAAACAATTGTAAGTACGACACGCACGCCACCTACAGTGACATGTGACGTATACAAAATCAAAATCAAAATCAAAATACTCTTTATTCAATTTAGGCCCTGAGAAGGCACTTATGAACGTCAAAACTACCACCGGTTCGGAAAACAACCCAGTCATCGAGAAGAACCGGCAAGAAACTCGATCTGGTTTATCTTTTCATAGTAACTAACATATTTTTTTTTTATTAACACACCAATAGACACATAAAGCTACATTCGTTTTTAGTGGTTGCACAGAGAGAGGCGTCACTTCCAGACGTCGCTATCGTTCACATACTGATCCACCCTGTAATAACCTTTATGTATTAAGACCCGCTTGACATAACACTTGAACCCACTATCCGGCAAATCGGTAATGTGTTTTGGGACTTTGTTATAAAATCCAACACTATTACCTAAAAAACTGTTACTGGTCTTAGTAAGCCTGAAACATGGAGTGACCAGTTTGTTATGGTTTCTAGTATTTATATTATGTCGGTCTTTTACTAAATCTAGATTACCTAAGTTTTTCCGGACGTACATCAAATTCTCAAGAATATATTGAGAGGGCAGAGTTAAAATACCGAATTCCTGAAACTTAGTCTTTAATGATTCACGAGGTCCCAAATCATAGATTGCTCGAACTGCCCGTTTTTGTAGTAGGAATATGGTGTCTACCTCAGCTGCGGCCCCCCACAACAACATACATTAGATATATAAATACTAACAAAGTGTCAAATGAGGTTTATCATCAGCAACATATTTGGAACCTTAACCCACCATGTAACTACCTCAGTGTTCACTTACACTGTATAAGGAACTAATGAAACAATGACTTAAAGGTGTTATTATGATGATATAATATAACTAGCTGACCCGTGCCACTTCGTCTGCACCAAATCGGTTATTACCAGTTTCAATCGTATTTTTAAACGCAAATAATAGCGACATATAGCACTTCCAATTATGAATCCAAACTATCCAGGGATTCACTCAAACATATACCCAGTTGGTATGTGAGAAATCTTTTAAAATAAGCCTAGAACCTGTTCGCAGCATTACCCAAAGTGTCCAGTGAAGATCAAAACTAACTTACATATATTGCCCATAAATTTCTTCCCAGTACCCCTTGTAACTTCATCACTTACATACTGTAAAAATTAATCTTTATCTACATTAAATTTCCATTTTGTTTTAGTTGTTTATTTTATAAGAATTTGTAAAGTTTACGTGAAATCTGTATTCAATCTTAATTTTGTCAAATTTATTTTACTTTTGACATATAAACCATCTTTTTTACTGAGATACTGAACTTGGGATAATATACCTTTCTAACAGTGAAAGAATTTTTGAAATCGGGTCAGTAGTACCAAGCATTCCTCTAAAACAAAACTTTACCTCTCTTTATAATATGATTATATGTAAAAACGACGTAGTATGGTAACTACAAACACCTCAACTGATTACTTTAATCGCAGATTCACAAACCTGAACCCAACTACTTCAAGACTCAACAATATTTAGAAAACGAATTTTATCAAATATCGAAACAACACACGTACTGATAGAACTCTAATTGAGATTCATCTTCTACAATGCAATGTAACTATTATCTAGGTGTTATGTTTTAGGAAAAAATCTTGTCACATTTGTTTAGCAAACATTTTTTAAACAATAAAATAAATGTAACAATATATAATAGACAGTTTCGTTTACACATATTTTTCATATGGTTGATAATTACGCCTAGAAATATCATATAGCCGTAGCTCAGTTATAACGTACGGGACGTTATTTGGTCCGACGGAGTCGACGGTTCGGAACTCGGCGATCATTTTTTTTGCTATTTTTTTTTTAAAGTAGCTTAGGGAAATATAGCTTAAAATTTTAGCTAATCTGTTTGCTATATATAACACAAAGAAAATTTACCAAAACCCGTCAAGAATTTCATGAACTATAATTTTTAACTTTCGTCCGTTATCCCGGAGCATCCCTTGCGTTTTATGAAACAAAAAGTATCCTAGATGTAACCTTGTAATATTAGTTATCACTGTGCCAAATTTCGTCAAAATTGGTTTAGTACTTTCAGAGTGATACGTGTTCAAAGGGACAGACAAACATGCAGATCCTGGAGAATCCCTTGCGTTTTATGAGACAAAAAGTATCCTAGATGTAATCTTGTAATATTAGTTATCACTATGCTAAGTTTTGTCAAAATCGGTTCAGTAGTTTCAGAGTGATGCGTGTTCACAGGGACAGACAGACAGACAGAAAGACAGACAGACAGACAAAAATTGTAAAAGGATTATTTTTGGCTTCTATATCGATAACAAAGTCTACCCCGATCAAAATTTTCAAAAAATATTTAATGTACAGATTTGGCTTTGCTACAGTTTTATTATAGTGTAGATAAGTAATACGTTTATGGTCTTTTTATCTTATCTTTTTAGAAAGTCCCCTTCTATCTTCAAAATTATTATTAATAATTATAATGTTGAATTGTATACAATGAATAAGCTGACGTCTTGAAATCTTGCCTAAATATAAATCAAGATATAAAACTTTATATCTATCTAAGCAGTTTTAAATATTCGACAATTTAAATAGTGCTCATTGACTTGGATACAATATTCTTATATGTTATTATGGTTGCCGAGTTATGTAGACGAAATCGCGGTAAGTAAAGCAATATGACCGAAATATATAATTCAAATTACATACATAGATACAGATATATGAATTTCAATTATATTTATTCTTGGCGTCCAGTACAACGCACATCTTATGTGCATGTTTACAGTGAACAACATATTTTTGCTAAATTTCATGCGGACGAAGTCGCGGGTAACAGCTAGTCTAAAATAGAATAACTTAAATTACTTCCTATAAGGTTAGGCTATCTGCCAGTGAAAGTCGCGTGAAAATTGGTCAAACCGTTTTGGACATAGCACTGCAAGCGAAACCACGGTTAACAGCTAGTCTAAATTAAAATAAACTAAATGACTTTTTATAATGTCCGCTATCTACCAGTGAAAGTGTCGTGAAGATCGGTCAAACCGTTTTGGGGATAGTACTGCGGGCAAAGTCACGGTTAACAGCTAGTATAAACTAAAATTGCTGGAATTACATTTTATAACGTCAGCTATCTGCCAGTGAAAGTCCCGTGAAAATTGGTCCAACCCTTTTGAAGATAGCATTGCGGACAAAGCCGAGGTTAACAGCTCGTCTAATTTAAAGTAGCCTAAGTAACCCACTGTAATTTTTTCTATCTGCCAGTGAAATTCCCGTCAAAATCGGTCCAGCCGTTTCGGAGATTACCCGGAACAAACAGACAGACAGACCGACAAAAATTTTAAAAATTGAATTTTCGTTATCGTTAGCGTGTATACTTTCGTACCCAATCAGTAAAAAAAATGTTATTTTGATATTACATACAGACACTTCATTTTTATTATATGTATAGAAGATATAAACTAGCATTCTGTTTCACGAGATCAACTCGTTTTATTTAGGGATTTTTTTTACAATCAATCTTCTAGATTATTACTACCATTCTCGAGTAGGTAATAGTACAAATGTGTTGTGATAATTACAATATTCTAACAAGATGGTGGCCCTCTTGTAAGAACTTACCAAGGCGTTTTTATGGGAAGTCAAAATCCATGCTCCATTCCATTCATTTCTTCACAATAAGCGAACTATGTTACGTAAAACACCACCAATATTACAAAATATAGAATAAAATAACGCAAGATTATGAATAAAATATAAAAGCCAGTACATAACATTCCAAAATCCCGCCAAAACCGGATTAATAATTAGTCATTGTGGAATCCGTACAATTCTACTGATTTTATGTTACTTCTATTAAAATCTATATTAAAGTTATTATTACTGCTTTATCTGTGGAAATAGGTAATTAAATGTAGCTTAGATGATACTCGGTATGATGAGATGTACAGTTTATATCATTGTAGTGCTCTATCCTCTAGTAAATGATAATAAATCCTTTAAATTGGTCCTGAAGTTTCGGAGCTAAGAAATAACATACAGTACAATTTCATGTGCGGTTTGTACAAATTATAAAACGAAATTCGAATTTAGAAATACGGTATCCTTGACCGGTAAGAATTTCATTTATTTACAAAAAAAAAAAGACATAAATTAAGTTTCGTAACGTGGAACTAGATTAATTACCATACCGTTCATTGTGTTATACGGTCTAGTGTTGCCAGCACGTGAATATCGACATATCGTTTCCCAACCGTCTGTTGCGTTTCGATCAATGTCAACGCATTCGATGCAGATTTAATTAACGAGAATCGGAACATATCGTTAATAACTGTCTAGTAACGGTTATGTTTGATGTGTGTCGCGTCTGGGTTGTTGTGAGTTCTTTTGAGAATGGACTGCATATGTGACTCAGTGATTTACGTTATTGTCACGAGCGATGATTTGTTGGTGCGAATTACACGGGTTAATTATTTGTGTGATTCACAAATTATTGTTACAACAATGGGTATACTTCTGTTAGTCGTATTTCATAAATTTTTCGCAGTATAGATTTTAATAGACAATGCCATCATTTATTAAAAAAAAATCAAAAATATAAAATGAGGCTGAATTTATTGAGCCTATTTTCTCACTTACTCGTAAATCACATTTAATTGTTTGTAATTTACATGACAGCGCTCTTTTAACTGTTTAAGGTGACTCCATTTGATAATTATAACTATCGTGTAACTTTTTAAAATTGGATTCTTTTTAATTTATTATGTCTTATATTTATGTTTCAAGAAACAAGTATAATTATGAATACAGAGAAACAAGATAATGTCTTGGAAAGATATTGCTTTTTTGTTTTCTTTAATGAATCATTTGTACCCTTGACTATTGGTAATTGGTTTTGCTAACTTATATTTTCCCTCTTCCCCTTTATAATATGTAGATATTATAATGAAATTTTATATAGTCTATATAATTCGCACTATTGCAATAAATCTAATGATACCTAATGTTACAATCCATCAATATAGATAGATACTTTTAAACTTGAAAAATCTTTCTTGTATCGTGTCGTTGTATACAAAATTCTTATTTTTTTATTATGAGCATCTAATACTGGTACACTCCCCATACACTAAAAAGTAAAAAGATAATGCTATAATATGGGAGATACTCCATTCCAATACGACCACAACGAAGTATACTTGATAGATCAATCGTCTCACTTTATTTGAGGTTTTTCCTGCAACGTAGTATTCCCCGGAATCACAGTAATTTATCGTTATTTTTTAATTCAGGTCCTGTTTTATCGTATGCCGTTTCCTGATGATAAAACATCGTTATAAATCCTGTAAATATTTGCAATAAGTTTTATCACATATTTTTGTTATTGATGTTAAACTTTGGTCGTCAACTTTTTACATTTGAATGAGTTGTTTATATAGTTAATTGTAATAAGAAAACTATATATTACTTATTAAATTTTGACTTTTCTGGCTAAAGTTTTTTTTTTTTAATTCTAGTGATACAAATGATATTTTTGCAAGAAAAATAATTCAGATTATATTAACTCCTTTCTAAGTTTGTGATTCTAGTTGTCATCGCACTTCGTCGAAATATTCTTGTATAAAAGCATTCGGTATTATTATAGGCAATTTGAGTAGTTTACATTTAGGGTACGTCTTCATCTACGTGTGAAATAGTTACTTGGGTTAACGTTAACACCCAGCGGAGGCTCTCAACAGGAGAAAAAAATGATTTGGAAACATTCTTCATCGGTGCTCCACTCCTATTGATCTTAGCGTGATATTTAACCTATAGCATTATATTATGGCATATAAATGAGCTGTCTAACATTGAAGAATTTTTTTAATCGGACCAGTAGTTCCTGGGATTAATGCATTCAACCCAACAAATCCTTCAGCTATATAACATTAGTATAGATTTTTAACATGAAACGCATATTTTATCGATACACAACATTGATTTTTAACTACACTACATTTACACAGTACGTCACTCAAAACGGAAGCACGTCCGGTATCTATTTCGATTTTTACTCTTACGCAAGACCATTTGTTGATTTTAAAAATAGAAATGCGCCTATTTGTTTTTTGTTTCGAATCAATAGTAGCCAGTCTTATTAAGTACATTATAATTATAGATTAAATATCTCTCCATTAGTTTTTTTTAATAACGTTTTATTTTTAGTAACTAGCTGGTATCCGCGATTTCATTCATGCGATAATAGTTTTGTTGTTTTGTGTGGATTAATTCTAATTTATCTTTTATTTACTTATAAATATACTCATTGCTGCTTATTAACTTAAGCTTTGCTTTATTGGTGACAGTTTTATGAATATACCTAACACTCTCGGGCTTGCTCTTGCTAAATATGACTTTTTTCGCGAGCGACTAACCGTCCTATTGCCTCTTCTCGGTAGGTTTGCGTTTCAAAAATCTACTCGTCTCTTACAAGGCAAGTTAATATATAGCATTATGTAACTCCACTAAACATACCGTAGTAGAGCCCCAGACAAGGAGTGAAAGAGCCACGATTTGACCATCGCTAGCTTAGTTGATAGCGTATTCGTACACCGCATCGATTTACACAGGTTCATATCAAATCCTTGCAACTAAATCGGAGCTTTCTGAGAAGGCAAACTTCGTGATGTAACCATAGCATGGTGGTTGGTCTTTTTCACTATTTTTAACTAAATCTGCCTGGTTAGTTACCAAGTTGAAAATCTGTCGCCAAGCAGCTATTAGTGTGTCCTGGCAGCGGCACTTGAGAGCCATTGCCTCTATTTAGCGTGTTTACCATTTTAGACCACATCTTCATTTAAGATCAGATGAGATTGTAATCAAAGTATTGAGAAAATGGCTTGTCTTGTTTTGTTCTAAGATTCACCACTAGCGAATAGTGTTTTACTTAACTCCCTGTAATACTCTAGTCCCTATAGATGTAAGCGTGAGTATATAATACAGTTCCCGATACCGTTAGCTATGATAACACACTGGTTACGTATAAACTGTGAAAACAATTGAACTGTTTCGAGTGCATAGAAAGCGAGTCTACGCGTCCAATTTCACCGGAACCCTCAACTTGCACGACGACAAGCGTACTGGAACGTTTGACAGGTCCATGTATAATGGATCAGTTTACACAGTATATAATAAGTAGACTTTTTTTCTACATATAATATTATCTGTGGAATGTTTGTTCTACTATGGCCAAGGGTATAGCGGTTTATGATTTAGGAATGACTATGTGTTTTGCGTTTTTGGTGGGATTTTAGTTTGTCATGTAATGGCTTTTATATTTTATTCATAGACTTGTGTTATTTTACTCTATATTTTGTAATATTGGTGGCATTTTACGTAATATAGTTCGGTTATTGTGCACAAGTGAAGTGTAGAATATAATATCACGGAGCATACATTCTGAGATGCAACAAAAACTCCCTGGGAAGTTCTAACAAGGAGGCCACCATATTGTCAGAACATTTGAATTATCACAAGACACTTGTATATTATTACCTACTCGACAGTGACAGTAATAATCTAGAAGATGAAGACACTATGCGTTTATCCATCATAAACATTTTTTTTTAAATGAAGCATGGGACATTTCTATATCACTATTAACGGTTTAAATTCACAATTAGACCTGGTAGGCGGTGCTGCGATCTGATTCCAGGAACTTTAACCAGTTTTAACTACTCAATTTGACCAGAACATTATGTTTAATTTTAACCTCCGCCAGACTTTTTGACCGCTCTATATATAGTTGCGTAGGACACAAATTTATGTATTTACGTATTATATACATAACATTGAGACAAGTTAAGTATAAATAAATGACAATTTTAAATTCCTATAATAATATTTAACGTTGTTTTATATTCAACTCTTGACTATATTACGCGCAAACCCAAACTTAGTGCTATATTTAGAGCGGCCAAAAAGATTAACGACGGCTTATTTATCAAAAAATTAATTAAGAATCAATTCGTTTCCTGTCTTAAATTGATTGTTTGTCATCTTCGTAATGTATAATCCGTAATTAAGGTTTGAAAATATTTTTAATGCTATATAATCGATTACTTATCACATTTATTAATCTAACAATATCAATCAAATTGAGATTTTTTTGTGGTGAAAGAAAATCAAAATTTTATTTCATTTCTCGTGAAAATTATTTGCTCGTTTAAAGGAACCTTATAAACGTTTAAAAACGGATATATAAACCGTATGTAAACGAATGGACAACCTAATGCATTAAGACTAGAATATAGTCTAGTTTTAAATCACCTATATACTGTTTATCACAATAAAAAACTGATAAAGTACAAAGTAGTTGTATATTGTTCTTATATCGTGCGCATTTCTGTTTATCATTATCTAAATCCATCGTGTTGTCGATTTTTATCAGTGTATGTAATTAATATTGACTTATGTATGCAGATATTTTCTAGTCATAAATGCAGTGGTACATATATCAGTACATCGTTCAAGATTAAGAGACAAGATTAAATGTTTTATTTACTTTGTAAAGAGATCTGATAATAAATAAAATAATATCTTTGAAGTCGCAGTTGTTAGTCCGACTATACGTAGCAAAAGTATAAAAAACTATATAGTTAAGCGTCGACCAGGTACCTCGATTAACAAAGCCGAATGCAGTTATCCCTCCACCAACATGTCTATTATAGGCCTTCGTTTTACGCAATTGATGGATTCGGTTCAATCGACAGAACTTTGTAACTGTACTGTACTGTAACAGTTTTTTTTACAAAAATCTAAAAAGTACAGACACGTTAGATTTACATTCTTATCGTATGTATAGAATGACGCGTTCAAACAAACAAAACAATCTTTCGGTTTTATAATATAGCATAGATAATGCAGGTTTCATGAACACGGTCCCTCAGTTCCATATGACACGGTCCATGACATGTTTTATTGCATTCGGAAACATTATGTATTCCATCTCGATTTGATGCCAGTTCCGGTGTCGATTTTTAACAATGTAACACATAATATGTCATAAACCAGCTCGTACACTACGCGCACTTTCATTTTTAATATTACATTATTATATAAACATAAAAAAATAATAAGCACAGAAAGTACACTCGGAACAACTATTATCTCACAAGCACTATAGAATATTAAGTACGTGTTGGAGCAGTTTTTAAATATCATCCAATGTTTCGTTATCTGTTAAGCTAAAATTAATTATCTACGTATCCGCTAGAAGTAATGTTAGTATATGTATGAATAAATAAATAAATACGTGACTCCCGGTCATGTTTGACTATTTAGTTGTTATTTAACCACCATTTCAATGGGGTTTTGATTTTCCACTGCCTCTTTATTGTAATAAATTTTCATTTTATAACTGTTATATAGGGTTTCTGGCAGGATTTTGGAATGTTGTGTAGTGGATTTCATACTTGATTCATAATGTTGTGTTATTTGGCTCTATATTTTGTAGTATTGGTGGTGTTATACGTAATATAGTTTGGTTATTATGCACAAGTGAAGTGGATGGGAAGTAATACCACGGAGCATGGATTCTGACTTGCCACAGAAACTCCCTGGAGAATTCTAACAAAAATGCCACCATCGTGTCAGCTCATTGAAATGATCGCAAGATACTTGTAATATCACATTACCTGCTCGACAATGGCAGAAAAAAAACTGTTATATAATTATTTGATGATTGATGAAATGCCAATGCTACTGGCGAGTATAAATAATGACTGAAGTGAACCTTTTGTTGGATCTTTTTTGTGCCACGATGTTATTACGTCACTAGGCAGTATTGTTTAAATATGTATAATGGAGTTTTTGGCGGGATTTTAGTCTGTCACGTAGTGGATTTTATATTTTATTCATAATCTTGTGTTACTTTGCTCTATATTGTATAAAATTGGTGGTGTTTTATGTATTATAGTTTGTTTATTGTGCATAAGGGAAGTGAGTGGAAAATAATACCACGGAGCATGAATTTTGAGATGCCACAAAAATTCCGTGGAAAGTTGTAACAAGGGAGCCACCATCTTGTTGGAACATTAACATTGACATTGAAATGATAGCGCGACACTGACTTGTAATAATATTAACTAGGTACTCGACAATGGCAGTAATAATTTAAAAGATTTGTTGCCAAAAATAAAGATAAACAAAATATGTATAATATTTATAGAAAGACATTTTTTTGTATATCATAGACAGGACAAAGAGGAATAATATTTCATGTGCGGTTTTACTTTTGTTGACTTTTGTAATGCAGTGAGAATGACAATTTGTATTGATTTTCTGATAAAGTTAGTAAAATCACGTAAATATATGAACTTTTAGTTAATAACCTGTAAATTAAAAACAACTACTGTGGCTAAAGGCAGACTTATAATGTTTTACGGCCATATTTCTAGTAATTGCACGTTGTAATAATTAGGGACATTCTAAATGCCTATTATAGGTATGAAAAATATCTTATGGAGAAATGTTATTAATAATAGCCCTATATATTTAAATTAATACTTAATATTAAACCAGCTCTATATATGAGTTATACTTGTTTGTATATCGCGTGAGTGCGACAGGAAATCACACACTACTACGCTTGTGAACCGAGTCATGTAACGTGTTTAATATTTACTATACAAATAGATATAAACGAAATCTATTTGTGAATACTAGGTAGAATTGTACTCTTTGTCGTACGGCCCTTAGTATTCTTATTATTGTAGTGAAAACTTCGTTAGGCGCGTTGAGCGGTATTTTTGGCAGGAGATAAATTTATAATTTTGAGTGATGTAGGTGGTAGAACCACGCTGAAGCTACTACTGTTTCAGTAAGAATGGGTCGGTTCGCCCGGGGTACTACCACCCTCTTATAGAAAACCGACGTAAAGTAACAGTGCTTGCATCGTTGCGTTTCGTTCGGTCAGTGAGTGCGCCGGAGGCCCACTTCCAGATCTAAACCGTTTTGAATCCACCTGAACACACACAAAAAATTTCATCTAAATCTGTTCAGTCGTTTAAGCAGAGTTCAGTCACGTACACACGGACAGAAGAATTATACTATATATAAAGATTTCTTCGAAAATATTGTATCTACTTAACATTTTGTAACTCTTATTTCTTCCACATTTTATTAGTATTATACAGGCTGCACACATAAATTTAATATTCTTACGCTACGCTACTTGCAATCGTTGCAACTTGCATACATTGCATCACGCCGCTTGCAGTAATTTTATGATTATGCGCTTATATATCTCAAAGTCCGGTGTAACACTTCTGGTAGGAATACACTGCAGGCCAACGATTCTGAACATGCTGTATACATGTCGGTGGTAGAGCCACGCCGAAGCTATAACTGGTTTCAGCATGAATGGGTCGGCTCGCCCGCGGTACAACCACCCGACACACAGACACACCCACGTGAAGTAACAGTGCTTGCATTGTTGCGTTTCGTTCGGTCAGTGAGAGCGCCGGAGCCACCCCTCCCAATCCCTTCCCTACGCCTGTCTCCCCTTCACACAAGCTGGCAACGCACTTGCGACTCCCCTGGTGTTGCTAGTGTCTATGGACGGCGGTGATCACTTAACATCAGGTGACTCGCCTGTTCGTTTACCAGTTTACAACCTCATCATCATTACCCGTATCCCACCTAAGTAGGGTCGGCACAACATGTTTTCTTCTTCCACTCTCTCCTGTCAAATGTCATGTCAGTATTCACTCCTTCTACGCACATCATTTTTCACACACTCCATCCATAACTTTTTCGGTCATCTCTACTCGTATATCCGTCCACCATCATACTCAACACTTGTTTAGTTACATACTCTCTCCTCATGACATGCCCATACCATGCTAACTTATTGTTCGTTTGCCACCTATAATATAAAAAAAACATATATATACTTATTAGGCTTAGGAATAAAATTACAGATTTTACTTCGTGCCTTCATCACGTACAAAACTATTGGATAAATTTCGATTAATTTTTGAAGTGCAAACTTCTTTAGGCGCGTTAAAGGGTATATTTTGGCTGGAAATAAATTTCGCGTGAGGACATGCGAGTAAGCGTGACCGGCCGTATTGCGATTGCGCTAAGGGCTATCAAGTAAAAAATAATCTACATTCATGCATGCAAAGCCACCGGTAAAAGCTAGCGTTGTATAAAAAATAAACTTGAGTTTTACGAATTTTTATTTATTTCTCCACTTAATTATATTTCCGGGAAAACAAAAGATTGTTATCGGACGAGATAACTTTAATAGCCGACTCGTTTTTTACTGCGAAATGAGTACACGTAACGCTTGTAACTTTTATATGAAAACATTTCTTAAAAATATCACAAATGACACACATACATATACAAAACAGTTATTCATCGATTCGAAAAATCTCGAATGATAATTATTATAACGTCGATCAATGATATTGAACTATAAAGCTATAGATACGTTACCTACATGATATTTTGGCAAAAGAAATGGCTCGATAACGCACACATACGTAAAGTGATATTGTAACGCCACAGTGTCTTAGATAAAATGTGGAAGTAAGATGGCATATTCGTAATATCGATGGTGAAAAGGAAATAGTTATATGTTGCTGAGATACAGGCGGATTGACGGAGTAGCTGTCAAATGTAAGCTAACTAGCCAAGTTTTAACAAGGCGCTGTCGAAGCGCTAATGACGTTTCTACAGCTTTTTAGTTATAATATAATTATTAAAAGTATCACAAATGACACACACACAAACAAACAAGGCATTTCTTAATCGATTCGAAAGATATGGAATGTCAATTTTAAAATTGTTAACATCAATATCATTACATGGCACTAAAGTAAATGAAGTGTGAAATCCGTTTTTTTTTATGTGTCATGAGCATTGTTGGTTTATTGAGTTATTGTAAATGTCATACGTTGTACCTAATTAATGTATGAGTTCTATAGCGCTATTTACTCATGAATTACAATGAAATGTTTTTCGCCTCTGTTTATGAACTGTTTTTTTTTTGTTTAGTAGCTGTTGACGGTTCTTAATATTATTAACAAAAAAAAAATATCATCAATATATTGCTAAAGTAGTCAAAATATGGGATAAAATCTAGAAACTGATCTACAGATGCAAGGCATACTTACATGCATTTGCAAGCAAAATTTAGCAAGTTATAGCTGACTGATTGCTTGCTGATTTTCACCAAGATATCTCTATCAAAGACTTATAAGTTATCAATAAAAACGTCATTGCATTCGGTAATTTTAATTTATCTATTCCATGATGACGCGTGCTTTTATAATTTTTAATTATTTATCATAATATAGTTCTACATGATTACTGACATGTGTCAGAGTTCCTTAATCCTTAATCCCTACGTACTATAAAAGGCGAAATCTCTCTGTTTGTTTGTGGATGTTATTACCTTCGTCCGTCCGGTAACGCCGGTAGCGCTACGACACATCCAAGAAACGAGACTACAACGCGACTGGAACAGTAACACTAGCGCCATCATATTGGAGATACATAATTTCTTTACATAATAAGAACGACTAGTAGACGCCTGCTGGTCTAGATTTGACCATAATTCGTTTTGACATTCAATAAGACCAAAGACAATGATCATTATTTCAGTGGTTTCATAAATTTATTAAAAATATATTGTTTATAATTTTATTATTTATTTATGTTTGAAAAATTGTTTTCTCTCCAGTTCTTGACTCGGTTTAGTTCTTAACTCCCGCCCTGAATCCTTCAGGGAAGAGGTTTGGATTCCCTTGAATTTATGAACACGGTGTCTCCTAAAACTTTACTTATTATTGTGCATGTGTGTATGGCTGCTTGTTTTTGTAGTATGTGTATGTTTATGTTTGCTTCTAATTTATCTATGTATCCTTTTTGCTACTACGCCTGTTGTGCATATTACTATGGGGATGGTTTCTGTGTGTGTATTCCAGAGTCGGGTTAGTTCTACTTTTAAAGGGTGATATTTACTAAGCTTTTCTATTTCTTTTGGTCCTATATTGTATTCAGATGGTACGGTTATGTCTATTAAGTAGGTTTTATTTTCTGTCTTATTTATGTATATTATGTCTGGTCTATTGTGTGTTATTGTAACGTCCGTCTGCACTGGTATCTCCCACATTAGCTTCGCGAAGCTGTTTTCCTTTATCTGAGGTCGAGTCAAATTCACCTTCCACCATAGCTGATCTATTTCAAAATTGTGTTTTCTTGCTAGAGCCCACCAAATGTACTTTACTATGTCTGTTCATATAGTAGGTGCCGGCCAGCATTTCACATCCCGAGATTATGTGCTGTATGGTCTCGTATTTCAATTTCGATATTATTATTTATTAATATATATTCTGAATTTACATATTATACTATTATTAAATTAATCTATAGTTTGACCAGTTAATTTCAAAGAGTATGTAAGCTATGAAAAAGGTAATTGGAACGTAAGAGTAAAATGAAGGATGGCGAAACGTCTTTTTCATTTGCATGTGTGTATATGTTGTGTGTCGTTCAAGCAGTAGTGTGTGTAATGTATATTTTAATTAATTTAGTTCGTTTTTATTACATTTTTTTATGAAAAAAATAGGTTTGTGCAATTCCCCTCCATATAAACTTTAACTATGCCAAATTTGACGTTCATCCGTTCACGCAATTCGCTCAAAAAGGAGTACAAAGTTTTCGCTTCACGTATTAATAACGAAAATAACGTAAGAACTATTATATAGAATTGATATATTACTTTAATAACAATAATTTGATCGTTATTTCATTTTTTCTTTTACTAAATTATTTTGGGGGAATTTAAGTAAAAAGTAATTGTTTTAACTTTCACAGTTCGGCAGATATAAGGGGAAGGAGTCGTTGATTTACACGCGGTAGTCCGCTGAATCTGTTAAGGCCTTGCTAGGCCAATAGCATAGTCAGTTCGAGAAAAAAAAGATCTACACGCACTTCTATGTGGAAGTTATTGTAAGGCGAAGCTCTGCCTGAACATAGGTGTAGTCTCTATTCAGGTTTTAATATATATTTCGTTACATTGGTCACAAGAAAAACCTAGTAGAGTATAAAAAAGTTTCAAAACACCTTGACTATAAATGACTGTATTTTACGCGAGCCAAGTCACGGGTGCAGTTAGTTATATTGAAATTACTTATTTACACCTAAAATTAACTTTGATAACGCGATAAAGTTGCTATAAATTTTAATATCATATAATTAGACTTAATACAATCCAATGTGCTATTATAACTCCATTTCCTTTTGCTAATGTAACCAAGTTACAGAGATAAGTGTTATAACTTCAAATATTTTTTTATCACATGCTCGTCAAGACAGATGCTCTCTGTTATGACATTCTGTTTTATATTCCAGTTCATGAAATAGGGATTAAATTTGGTAATTGTAGACATATTTGTCTGAAAACTCACAGATTCTCACATCCTCGGATTCAAGGTCAAAAGTATCTACAACTGTTTTTTTATCATACTCTCTATGCTATATATGTTTTTCTCTTGAAGTTAAGAGATAAATTGTGAAGCGTAGAATTGTAAATAGGTCCAGTCTTGGGTATTTTTTTATACAATTAGTTGTACATGAGATAGGTCACGTAGTGTGCGAACGCTCTGCCGAGTCTATGATAACTCAAGGTTAAACACAATTTATGTATATTTATCCATTTGAATATATTATACTAGCTAATCGTCGACCGCTCCGTTGGGCATTAAAAGAGACAAGGGGTCAATTGAATCCAAAAATAAATAACCTACAATCATCTATAAAAAATTTCGCACCGAATTCTCACAGTTCCATGCTCATAGATTCTTCTTACCCTTATCCCACCTAAGTAAAGTCAGCACAACATGTTTTCCTCTTCCACTCTCCCCTGTCAGATGTCATCTCAGTATTCACACCTTTTATACACATCATTTTTCACACAATCCATCCATACCTTTTCCCGTCATCCATTACTCCTATATCCGTCCACCATTATAAACAAAACTTTCCTAGTTACATGACTTTCATCTCTTCTCATGACACACCCATACCATGCTAACCTATTACTCCTCAACTTCTCTGTCATTGGTGCTATTTTCAAACTTCATCTGATATACTCATTCTTAATCTTAACCAATCTGGTTACACCACACATCAATATTAACGTTCGCATCTCTGCCAAATGTAATCTTTTCTCATCTGACTCTTTATTACATTTATATAGGTATAGGTATAGGTATAGCTGTGCCCGCGACTCCGTCCGTGTGTAACCTAATGTAAAAAAAACCGTGACTAATAAAATCATCTGCATGTATTAAGTCCATTTACTTATCTGCTTTTCTCTCGTACTTAAGTCGCGTTGTAATTAAAATTACAATAACTTTTGATAGAGTGAACCGATTTTAATGAAATTAAGACAAAATGTTACTGGAGGATACGCTTTATGATTTTGATTTTTGATTGAAGAAGACGTTACTTTGCGGAAATCCGTCATAAATATTACAGTGGATGCTACACTGCACTTCCGCCTGGAATTGATTGAATACTATTACGTTTAACTGCAACAAAAAAAGAATCTATTAATAAATATATCATTTATACAAATATATATTAATTATACAATATATAATTAATTAATATAAATATAATAATTATCAATAAATTAATTAATATATGTTGGAGATTGTCGTGTAATCACCTAACCTAATGTAATCACAACAATCTCCAACATATATTAATTAATTTATTGATAATTATTATATTTATATTAATTAATTATATATTGTATAATTAATATATATGTTTATAAATGATATATTGATTCTTTTTTTGTTGCAGTTAGACGTAATAGTATTCAGTCAATTCGAGGCGGAAGTGCAAAGTAGCGTCCACTATAATATTATGTTTTTGAGGTTTTATCGTGAACGCAGTAATTTAGCAGTGACGCGTGTTCAAACAAACGAACATTTGTAAAAATGATTGAATTGTATTTTATTACTTGTTCCAAGACACCTGCAACAATTTGTTTTACATAATTCTAAAAAGTGCAGACCCTTAAATTTACATTCTTATTATATGAATAAATAGAAAATTAATAAAATATCATGATTATTAAAGTAATACTTCTTTTGGTTTGGTATGAGAAACAGTTGAGAGTGATATTTAGCTTGAAAAATTTAGTGCGTCGCGTCAATGTAACAGAACATTGAATTTGTAGGATAAAGAATTGCATCTGAAGAATTATATAAATAATTCTTTTTTAATATATACATTTAATTAATACATGCATTTTATTTATCCAAACTTTTACTTATAGTATTTAGTTTCGTCGTTCGAACTTTCGATTCGTTTAAGATGTGTAAAAATATTATTTTTTTATACTCGTCCCAAAGAAATATAACTTCTTACGGGTTTACATAAGTGCGTGGATATTTTTTATTAATAAACAGATGGAATTTACATATATTGTCTACACTAAATTCGAAGTCGGAAATAATCAATTTTGTATACATTTTTACTGATATATAAAATACGTCCAGAGTAGTTAGGCTATAGCGTTACGCTTTTTCATAGGGCCCAAGAAGAAATGAAAAAAATATGAATACAAAAATAAAAATAGTCTAGTGTTAATGACTACATATGGTATACCACCACCCGAGAGGCGAGACTACCACGCCACGAGAACATTACTAGCGCCACCATATTAGAGATATATCGGGGGAGCCACTATTGACTTGCGATACCGCGCTATTGACTATATCGGGGGTGTTACTAATGACCTCAAACGCTATTGGTTTAAGTTATCTGCTGTTCGTTATTCACCCTGATGTGAGACGTCATTGATTGGAATTCGGCATATAAAGGGCAAGATATCGTTGATCTGCGCACACTCCTATGTGGAAGTTATTCTAAGGCGAAGCTCTGCTCGGAAATAGTCACTGTGCCTAGAGAGTGTTATTGGTTTCCCTGACCGACCGGCTGACTATACGTATTTTGTAACACTAGAATAACTAGCAACCACTAACAACTTTCTTCACATTACGTTCCTTACCCTTACTATACTACTTATAAATGCGAATGTAAGTCTGTTTGTAACGTTATCACGCCTTAAATAGTCAATCGATCATCGTGAAGTTTTGCGTACACTTTGTCAAGGATACAAAAAAGTACATAGATACATTTCCTTCACCTTTCATTCCGACAAAAGCAGTGTTACTAAGTAATAAAACAAATCTACATAAACAAGAGCGAGGCTGTGAGTAAAAGGTAGTTGAACTGAAAACTTCTTTAGCCGTGTTGGACGGATTTTTTTTGGCAGTAGATTAACTTCCGATTTCGCGTCATGACATGCTAGTATGCGTGACCGATCGCATTGCGCATGCGCGGCTAGCGTCATACTAGCGACGCATAGTATAGCGGCCTGTGTGCATGTAATATTCATATTTTTCAGCTCATCATACGTGTGATTAATTAATAGACTTTATAAAAATGTTAGTAATTTCAATAGATATACAAGTTATGAAATTGAAATAACTCATACTATACTTAATTTCAAAAATCAAAAGAGAACAACACAGTTAGATATTCCATCGTTTTAAGTTTTCACTTCGTTCGGTAGTCCGTCCTCATGACTGCCTCAACTTTTTTTTTAATATATTAGCGAACGAATTATGCCACTAGATTTCTACTTCTAAGAACCGATGACTGAACTTTGTCTTCTTCTATTTATAGGTATGTCGATAAATGCAATGTAAGTCTCTGTGTGTTTGTAACTGTTATTCCTCAATAGAATTATGTAAACGAGATTATAGTAACACTGACATTGGACGAGGAGTCATTGTAATCTCTATTATCAATGAACGAATGACGGCTTACTGATAAAGAATAAAACGAAAAATGACATCAATCTGTAGACATTTTTTTATATGTTTGTATGCTATGAGATATATATCTCATATTGTATGAGATCAGCGGAGATAGCTCACCGATATGTTATATGGGCCTTTCCAAACTATAATCGTACGAGGGCTAGAGATGCGCGTTGGAAAAAAATGTATCGATAATTTTAATAAAAACATTTACACAAGATGCGTAAGAAAATAAAAGAATATATATAAAAGTCATACACAAATAAATAAACAGTATTCGGGTACATAATATGGTATATATTATGAATAGTGCAAAAATAAAAATATTATAGCCAAAGTAATTTTATGTACATAAATCGGATATTTTATTACAGTCATTTAAAAACATTGCACCGTTAATAAGTTTCTTGACGCATTTTATAATAAGGCAAATATGTTTTCCAAAGTAATAAACTACATAGCTAATGCTAATAGAACCAGATCTATTAAAAAACAATACATCAAATACGAATTTTTTGATGAGGGTAAAAAGAAATATAGTTATTTTTTTTAAATACTATGCTGTACAGCGAAGCGACTTTAAAAAAATCACAGCTTTCATTAATTTCTCGATATTACTGCACAATTAAAATTTAACCCGAACTAGAAGTCAATTAAAAAATTTTAAAGTTTGATGTATTCATCGACATTTCGTAATTTTTAAATATCGACATTATCACATCTCTTTACTTTTGTGCTGTCGATACAAATACACATTTTATTCTATCGATGTTATCAGTTTTTCGATATATAACAAGATTATATAAGATAGATGATGTTACATTATTAGGTAGATATTAATGCTTATAAATATATATAGAATACTAGCTGACTCGGCTCCGCTTTGTTGTGGCTCAGTTATTACATGTTGAATCTAATAAAACACGTGCGCCATAGAAGAAGCTAGAGTTGAAATATAAATTCAAAATTAAAACGTGGCGCCTTCCGTGAGATATCTATAACAGTTGAACCTACAGTTTTTTTGTCACCAAACTAATTTAACGCGCCATCTGTTCGAGATTGATGAAACTTCCAATTAATAACAATAATCAACATAGACTGGCAGTCATTCTATTTTTATAGCAAAAATAGTGAGGCCATTAATCGAAATATTAATTATCCTATATCTCAAGTTCGACTAAATGTTATGTATATAAATGCTTCATGAAGATCGGTTGAGTAGTTCAGGAGTTCATCGTGGACAAACATGACACCGGATTTTTATATATTTAGATTTCCGACACGCAACATTCATTTTAACCAGTTTTTCACAATATGTATAGTGATCGCTATGCATTCGTTTGACATTTAAACGTCTTTGTTGTGTTATGAATAACTTTTTAATCTATACATATAAGTAAAATCATTGTGTTCCGTCATTCGTCTGTAATAATGACAAAACGGTTGAACCTATTTTTACGAGAATTACTAAGGGATAGAATATATTTATCTAGAATACATATCGTTACATTTTTCAATAGAGGTTAGGCAGGAATGGTAAAATCGGAAACAGAGTTATAATATTTAAATCTATACTAATGTTATAAAGAGGTATAAAGTTTGTGAGTTTGTGACGTTGTAAGGGGTACTATCTGAAACTACTAAACCGATTTTGAAAACTCTTTTACCAATAGAAAGCCACGTTATTTTTGAGTGTCTTAGGCTATATATTAACCCGAATAATGAATAGACTTTTTTGTGGTAGTCGGATTTGCAAAGTAACTCGGAGAAAAGCGGTCGAACGAAAACGTTTCTTACGAACGCTGCCTTAACGATGGGAGATATACGATTGAGTTCTAGAGAAAAGTTGTAGAGCTTGATAATGTCTACAAAAAAGTCACCGACAGCATATGTCTAAATTTTATATTCAAGTCACAAAACGTAGTTTTTTTTTTAATGTTTACCGCCCAACAAAGTGGGCACGAATCAGCTAGTAAGTAGTAAATAAAGAAGTCGCGATAGATTGTTAGTATTATGATAGACTTTTACATGAACCTAAAAAGATAAATTTTAAAAGTGATAATTAAAAAAACCTGAACTACAAGTTATAAGAGACAAGGAACTTAGGAACATAACTAGACTTATTACTAGGAATTAGAAATTCTATCTATTATATAATTTCAAACTTCACAGACCAATAAACATACATATTCATTTTAATTTTATAGCATTACCTCGATTATGAATATATGCAAAATATTCTTAACGTATCTAAAATCTTATTTTAACAATAAGTTCGAATCTAATAACAATATCATTTGTATTTTTTATAAACGAGAAAGTTTACGAAAATGTATAGAGTAACAAAGCTGCGAGTAATCTGAAGTCTAGCAGTGTAAGCCGATTTTTAATTCTATGGATATTTGTTACTCCTTTACGAAAAAACTAATGAACGCTTTTTGATGAAACTTGTCAGTAATATGGATTAAAAATGAGAAAAACACATAAACTATGATTTGTAAAGATATTGTATCAATTGATCCAAATATAACGATAAGCATCAAGCAACTTTTTGAGTTTATGGCGGGATCTTAGTCTGCCATGGAGTGAAAGGAAAAAAAGTCTTTATTGTTGGAAAACATCACAAACCACAAGATATATAAAGGAAATATACACATAGTTTATTAGCGTATCCAAGAATGACACCCCGATTCAGCTACGTGCTGCATTACAAGAGTATGGTACTGCAGCTCTTGATTTTCAATGGGCGGCCAAATCAATGTACGGATATACATGGATGGATCTTATATTTAATTCATAATCTTGCAATATTTTACTATATATTTTGTAATATTGGTGGTGTTTTATGTAATATAATTCCATTATTGTGCACACATGAAGTGGATGGAAAATAATACCACGGAGCAAGGATTCTTAGATGTACCAAAAACTCCAAACTTCTAACAAGAGAACTACAATCTTGTTAGAACATTGAAATTATTACAAGACACTTGTCATATTACCATCATATTTCATATGTCATATTTATCTACTCGACAATATCAATGGCGACAATAACGATTATGTCAGTAATCTGGACGAGTGGTTGCCAAAAACGAAATTAAAAAAGTAGTAACTTTTGAAAAAATCATGTCATTAGAGAGGTATGGTACATAAAGCTGCATATACATATAGATATAATGGAAGTATCTGTTTGTAATTAAAAAAAAAACAGTTTTTGATTAATTGGATATGACATAGTATACGGCAATTTAATAAAAAATCAAATTTTAAAATTTCTGTATCTCACTGTTTGTTCCGACTAATCTCCGAAAAGTTTGGACCGATTTTGACGGGACTGACAGATAGCTGGTATTATGACAAATTAAAATCAAAAATACGTTATTACATTTAGGCTTTGAAAAATAACTTAGGAACGTCAAAACTACCACCGGTTCGAAAAACGACCGAGCCATCGAGAAAAACCGGTAAAATACCCGATTGGGTTTATCCTTTCATCACATTTCTACAAACCTGGATTCTTATAATGATTTTTGTTTTTTTGTTTGTTTGTTTGTTTTTTTGTTTTTTTTTTGTGTGGGAGTTTAATTTTTTTTATTTTTTTTTTTTTTTTTTTTTTTTTTTTTGTTTTTTGTTTTTTTTTTTTCTAGGGGGAAAATGATTTTTTATTTGTTTTTTTTTTTTTTTTTTTTTTTTTTTTTCTTTCGTATAATATTTTTCCGAGTGGGGGGTTTTTATTTTTTTTTTATTTTTTTATAATAATTTTTTTTGTTTTTTTTTTTGTGGGTTTTTTGGATTATTTTTTTAAATTTTTTTTTAATTAATCTTTTTTTTTTTTTTTTTTTTTATTTTTTTCACAAATTAAGAAAAAAAAAATTTTTTAATTTGGTGTTTTTTTTTTTTTTTTATTTCCCTCTTTTTTACCCAAAATAACTTTCCCACTAAATCCGAAATATTAACAATTATATTATTATATTCTATACTAATATTATAAAGAGGTAAAGTTTTTGAGTTTGTAGGGGGTAATATCTGGGGAGTCGGAGAAAATTGGTCGAAAAAAACTTTTTTTACAACCTCCCTTATTTATGAGATATTTTTGTTTGATTTTAAAGAAAATTTTTACTTTGTTATTCCCTTTTACCCCCCAACAAGTGGCCTCTAGAAGTAGTAGATAAGCTAACTTATTTAAGAAAAAAAAAATGGTTTCGTGCAAATATAAATACAGTAAAGAAACGGTATCCAGAAGCACGCGCTCCCTATGTGTACATAAGTTTATACTGAACAATTTTTTTTTCGCTAAAATCCACGCGTTCTAAATCACGGGTAATAACTAGGAATTTATAAAGATACAAACACAGATAAAGTTGCTAATTTTTGAAACTTGTTTGTCAGTTTATAAAAAAACAATTGGAATGATTAATTAATAAGTGTTGAACAAAGTGTGCTGAGGTTAGTTAGTCGGTGTTCGGAGTTAAAAAGTGTACAGTGAGTGAGTCAATATGATGCTCTACATGACAAACACGACAGAGGAGGTCGCTGTAAAACGTCCGCCGAGAAGGAGGCATGTCAGTGCTAATATAAAGGTTTGTTTAATTCATATTCACTGCAGGGCCATAATCCTCTTCCCGAAGGAAGGTATGGGCATTATAGCTACGCCAGCCTACGGCGTATTGGCGATTTTAAATCCTTAGAAATCCACAGTTTGTTTTCCGACATAACGTAGTACACAAGAACTTTTCTCAAGTTCAGGTTTCCTCTCGATGTTTTTCTTTCACCGTCAGCCGATAGTGTTACTGTTTTAGATTAGTAAATGTACGCGAATTCCGAGAGAATCGCTGGTACATGCCGGGATTCGAACTTGCGGACATCGGATTGGTATTCCACCGGTCAAACCTCTCGACCATCACGACTTTTAGTATTTAGAATTGGTAATGAACATCTCCATCCGTGGTTATAATTTCGTTGTTCGACGTTCGCTTTGCCTTCTCTCCGTTAGCGTTGTTAGAGATTTCTCTAAATACATTCACCACATATATACAAATGTTTTGCATAAATCGCTTGAGTTATACAGACACTAGCATCCACTATTTATATGTCTCGTAATGTCTTACTTTATACACCTTTTTGGGGGGCCCCTTTTATTTTTGTTTTTAATGGGTAGGCTCCTCCCGGGTAGTACCACCCTCTTATGGAAATATGACCTGAATATGACCTGAAGTAACAAGTCCTTGCCAACGTTTCGTTCGGTCAGTGAGTGCGCCGGAGACCTGCCTCCCTCTCCCCTCCCTCATTCCCCTTCCCCCAAACACAGGCTGGCAACGCACTTGTGACTCCCTTGGTGTCGCTAGTGTCTATGGACGGCGGTGATCAAGAAAGAAAGAAATATATTTATTGCTGGATAACATCAAAACAACAAGATGAACATATACATAGCTTATATATTATATCCAACAAAGGCACCTCCATTCAGCTAAGTGCACAAGATCACTTAACAACAGGTGACCCACCTGTTCGTTTGCGGCCTATGATATAAAAAAAATATATATTTAGTCAAATTTCCTTGGTAAGAATCTATGTTTAGGCACCGTAATAGACTGTAAATAGAAAACGTTGGTTATGAATACTGGCCTCCACGTTATTTATTCTTTATTTGTCAGTATACTAATATTTGAAAAAAAAAACATAAAATTACAAGAAATTCTTTTCACTTTGTCCTTGTTGTAGGCTTTTAACCCATTACGTTTTTAAAACAATTACGAAAGTTTAAATAAAATGGTATGTCTAAATTGAATACAATATAGCTTGAAGTAACAAGAAAGAATCACAATATCTTTATGTATGTGAATTAACCACGATCCTATAAAATGTATATAAGAATTCGTTTGTTTTTAAAACTAAAATCTGTTAGGGTTTTCAAAGTTACTTTTCCTTCTTTCGTGGTGCTGACATATAATAAAATATCCGGGAATTGGATTGGAAAACCTAGTTAATATGAGCTAAATCAGTATTATGTTATATTATAGCGCATTACATTACATATGGGTCCTTTTTTATCTTTTAACAAATTCTTGGAAATCTAAAGTAGTTCATAATGAAGTACACAGTAATCTTTAATAAATGAATATATAACATATATTAATTGCGAAGGAATAATCGTATTATTTTTAACATAAGCCAGAACATATTCACAAAGACGTATCACAATCAAATTTCGCTCGTTTCAAATCAATCCTGCAATGTTGCAAAGCGGTTGTTGTCGCAATACTTGCTACTATATTAAGTTGTTTTTTTTTTATTTAATTTTGTTTAATTTTTTAATATTAATCCTATAATAAAATTCTTTCTTGTTTAAATAGAAAAACACAACGCTATCTGAATAATTGGCGTATTAGCTATTAAATTAACCGAATCAATTGATATACGGTTTGTAAGGAACACTTCGAATCAAGAAATAGTTAGAACTGAACAATAGATAACAAAACCAATGGTATTAAAGTCAGTATAAAGAACAAAAATGTGAGACGCAATAATTGAATCTGCGGTTGCAACAACACAATGAAGTAAACAGTATATACATCTGAACGTTTTCCAAATGAGCGAACAATACCACAATGAGATAATGATCGCACAATATATCATTGTCAGTATGTACTAATGTTTAACGTAACTAAAATACGAATTCTGTTTCGTTTATTCATATTGCATTTTTGTTTTTACAAAACTGACTTCTTCTAAGTATAACAAACACAGTTGAAATAATTTTTGATATGAAACATCTATAGCGGTCATTTTGCTCTTGAAAAATAAATGTATATTTTATTTTTGATTACTTATGTTATATTTATTTTGTCGTCAACGGTCCTTTTATGCATAAGAGTGTTTGTGAAGTGGTCGAACTTCACAGACAAAAAAATATATTTCTTCAATTTGTTATTGACTAGCTTCTGCCCGTGACTTCGTCCGTGTGGAATAGTTACTTTGGGTTAACGCTAAAAAAAAGATTTTGAAACATTTTTCATTAATGCCCCGCTCCTATTGATCTAAGCGTAATGATATCCTATCCTATCCTATCCTATATCCTTCCTCGATAAATGAGCTATCCAAGACTAAAAGAATTTTCACAAATCGGACCAGTAGTTCCTGAGATTAGCGCGTTCAACCAAACAAACAAACTCTTCAGCTTTATAATATTGGTATAGATAACAAAAAGCTCGTCAATAACTACTGAAGAAAAAAAGAATTAGAAAATTTGATGAGAAACATAGGAGGGTGATTTTTTTTAACTGTTTTCCCACTACCGATTTATATATAGATTATCTGTACAAAATAATTTCGTTGTTTCACATCTGCCAGGCGTCCTGCGACGGTTCACATTTTTTTATTATGGTAAAATTAATTCCTCCGCGTTTCTGCCAAGGACACTGATAATAGATGTATTTGAGTGCTATATTCTGATGGTGATTCAGTAGTAATGTGTACGGACACAATAGTTTTGGATCTTGCGTTAACCTACAAGTTTTCGGTGAAGGATAACAGTGATGCATGTATATAGGTTGGGTTAACTGTTTACTACATTGTACTATGAAAAGAAAAGGATAACCTGATGGAAATCATGATGTAAGAATATTTATCAACCCGCATGATTTTTTGTTATTATTTTTAACAAACTTACTCGTGAGCTAGAGCTTTGCAATTTTGAACATAACCCAGGCTCAGTTCAGATGATAAACCAAGAAAATGGAGTACTTAAGCACTACTAGGTTCTTCCTAATATGTCGTTCAACGTACATTGGTGCATTTCGGAAGATACAAAACTAATCTCTTAACCGGATTACCGTTTCAAAGCATGCCATAATTATCAGTTACCATCGCATAAAATTGAGGTTAAATCATATCTGAATTAAAAATGATGTCATAATATCTAAAAGGCGTAATAGTAATTGGCTATTGAATTTGTTGACAGCGGCACCATGCCGGCATATCCCAGTCGTCATGCAGCGACGGGTCCCTGCTCAGCGTCGGCTCCTCGGAGATGGACGATGACAGCAGCAGCGGCCACCATCACTCCCACGACCATTCCGCCAGGAGCGACCAATTCGACTTTTACAGTAAGTCATATTTTTACAATAACTCACTATCTTCTGTCTCACTCACTTTCTGTATGAAGATTTTTTAACACAAATGTTTGACTATTCCATACGAATTTTCACACATTTTCTTTCATACAAACCTTCTGACAAAAAAAATAGCTAATATATATGTTGCCGATCGTGTAGTGATTCGTTTACATACATTCGGCTATTGATTTCTATTGATATAGATAATAACCATATGTATGTAATTACAGATACGTCGGAGCCACCGAGCGGTGTTGCGCCGCTGTCGCACTCGGCCGCCAAACACAAGATGGCGGTGCGTCCGAGGCGCACGCACGGCGCGCCCAGGCGGAAGAAAACCAACCCTGTAAGTGACACTTTAAGAAAATGTTATATTTATTTGGCAGTAGAGGGCTAGGCGGACGCAGTCCCGCCCTATTAAAAAAACTTATATACTTAAACCTTTCTCATGAATCACTTTACTTGTGAAATCACATAAAAATCCGTTCAGTTGTTTTAGAGTTTATCACGAACAGACAGACAGACGTAGCAGAGAACTTTGATTTATAATATGTAATGATGATATAGGAGTCTAAACTGACTCGGAGAGCGCGATATTAAAACTAGGAGTGCGTAAAATGGACTCTGTTCATTTTACTCCATATATGTTATTCATAGTTAAAAGAGATCTTTCAATTGTTTGAATAACTCAATTCGATTTATATCTAAACGTTTCAGCCAGTCTGCAAAAGGATGTCATTCTCGAGTCATAGAGTTACAAATTTAAATAATACTTGTGTTAGAGTCTTCAACATATCAACCTTTAATGCGTTAATGAGATGGTATACATACAAATTATGCATATGATGTGATAGGCAACAGATTTTCAATTAAAGCTAGCCAGGCGAACTTAGAAAAAGCCACCATGTCATCCCAGAACATTCTTGTTTAAAAAACAATTCGGAATATAATATTAATACATGATAGCAAACACATTTAAAGAATTTTGAATGAAATTTAACTAATAGCATCGAGAAGCATTAAAGTGTATTTTAAGTAATACGGGATCGATCGAGAAAGTGTAAGGTTGGTAGTAGTGATACACGTATTTTGAATTACAGGACCTTACTTAAATACTATCCAGGACATCCAAAAAAGACTAAAAGTCATGGAAAATAGCACGGTTTGCAATCCTAATATATGATGATTTTTTTCACTCAAAAATGAGAATAGGATGAGATACCTAATACCAAACATGAAGTCTATTTCTTCTCAAATGTCACATTATTATTATATCATTATATCGTCCCATATTCTACAGCTAGTCCTAAGTGACTTACACATATATAAGATTGATGCAAAATAATGTCAACAGTACTGTATGTTTTCTTACAAATGTAAATTTTAATACTATTTATTGCTTACACGAAGTTCCGAATTCGGTATCATAACTCTACCCTCCCAATACATTCTTGATAATTTAATGTATGTCAGTGAAAACTTTGAAAACCTGCATTTTGTAAAGGACCGGCATGATCTAAATACTAGAAACTGTAACAAACTGGTCGTCCCATGTTTCAGACTTAGCAAAACCAGTAATAGTTTCTTAGATATTAGGTTTTACAATAAAGTCCCAAAACATATTACTGATTTCCCGGACTGTAAATTTAAGCGCTATGTCAAGCCGGTTTTAGTGTCGAAAGGGTATTATAGAGTGGATCAATATGTGAACGATGGTGATGTCTGGAATTGACTCCTCTCCGTGCATCCACTAAAAATGGTATTTTAACATATAATGTATTGGAAATATATATATGTTAAAAAGAAGTACCCGATCGAGTTTCTTGCCGGTTCTTCTCGATGACTGGGTTGTTTGTCCGAACCGGTGGTAGTTTTGACGTTCATAAGGGCCTTTTTGGGGCCTAAACTGAATAAAGTATTAGTGGTTTAATTTTGATTTAATTTATAATTTAGCTAGAGAGGCAATTAAAAAACCGGTAATGTTCATCGTACACAACTTACGAATAAAAGCCGGATAAAGCGTGCTTGCCATCTTGGTATACTGTGTCCATATTTGCAAGCTAGCGGAACTATATTTAGTACTCAAAACAGTATGTAAGAATATGATCACTACCGAGTCTTCGTATTTACTGTAAGCAGTACATTGTTTAGCTAAATATATTATTTTATTGTCTGTTATATTATTATCACTCGGAACTAGTTGGTGGACTTTTATAGAATGTAATAAGAATCAATTGCTTTTAAATTTCAGGTCGGCGCATCAGCCTTACCGATAACACCCGAACTGAACGAAGAAATGATACGAAGCACTACTCCTGAAGTCACCCATAGAAGCTCAGAATTTGTTACTGGTGAATATACTTTTTTTTTAAATACAATGATTATACGCTAAATTAAAAAAAAAACTAGTGCTAAGTTCAATAAAGAACCTAAGCTCAATAAACTTATTAATTACATGTAGCTAAATGAGAGTATTGTCGTAGGTCATTTTAATGTAATGTCTATGTGGTTTCTTTATTTACTTTGTAACTATGATCTTTTCCAACAATAAAAAATGAGCCACCCCGGGACGCCTGTTAGATATAAACATCGAAATTATTTTGTAGAGGTAATATGCATAAAAGAATAGTTTACGACAGGAGATAAATATGGTATACATAATCAAAAATAAAATATTAAGATTGATGGCTGTTTATTTAATAAACATTTATATTCATAAAATACAAAATTTCAAACTTCAAAATCATATAGTGTGGTGACGCATCTCCACGCCAACAGTCGGTCTGACCCGCCGCTACAGATGTCACATCAAAACTTTTCATACTTTATAACTATTTAATGTTTTATGTTGTGTAAAATCGTCAACATTTTTAAATTACAGAATCATTCTCTTCATCGACCACAACGAAGCATCATGTGATTGTGAAAGAACAGCATCAGCAACTCAATCGAGAACTGCAGAGAGTTTTGGAGAGCCCAACCGATACCAAGTTGAAGTCTGCATCACTACCGCCAGGACTGGCGCTCAGCCAGCTAGTCGGACAGTCCCCGGCGAAACTGAGCATCGCGGAGTCCAACACTCCCCGTGCCTCGATAAAGAGGAGCCAGTCCAGTACCCAAGGCACTAGCCTCAGAGCGAACCAACCATCTAAAACAGAAATGCAGTCATATCATTCCGAAGAAAGGGTGCTTTCCTATCGTTCTGATAAAAAATACGCCGAAGAGTCTTGCCTCGAAAAGAAAACTAAATCTGAGAAGAAAGCAGAGAACGAGAACATAAGATCGTCAAAAAAAGAAGAGTCATTTTTCAGTAGACTGCTCTTGAGAAAGAGTGGAAAGAAGTCTAAGAAAGATCAGACTGACGGAGATAATCAAGTAGAAGTTAAAAAGTCTAAAACGGATAAAGCTACTGCGCAGTATAAGAGTGTTGATACTGAAAGGGTTTACGAAGAACAAGGGTATAAACCGGTGCCTGCGGAAAGAACTCAAAAATCTGCTGGACAGAAAGTGTTCGCGAACCAAATGCATAAGCGCATTGACAATAAAGGTGCTTACGTACAGGACGCTGCTTATAAAGAAGTATATAGTGCGGCCAAAGTTGCAGGAGTTGAATGTACCATAACTGATCTCAAAAAAGCCGATGAAACGGATAAAATGTTAAACTTAGAAATGAAAAATCGATTCAGTAGACGAGAAGAGTTCTCTGAGAAAGTAGAATGGAACAAACGTGTATCGTCGAAAGAAGTTATAGATGATAAAAAGGAATCCTTTAATTTAAATCACGATAAGACGAAACGACCAGCGTCTATTCAAAGATTAATTGAACCGTTGCCATCTAAAGCATTTATTAATAATGAAATAGCCAGTAGAGCTCAAGAAGAAACGTTGTCGCCTTCTCTTGAGGTTTCAGATGAAGAACCTCCAATTAGAGCAATTCGAATAAAGAACAAACCCATTGACTACATGTTTAGTAGTAGCGTGCCAAAAAATATACCATATTTTAATCCCAGCATGATGTCTTCTTCACCTCCAAAGAATCGCCACCAAAGTTCGGAGAACATAAAACATAGGTCGTCGGAGCACGTTTCAGAATTTTCAGAGAAAATGATTGAATGCAAACGTGAAACAATCCGACATGCCACCAAAACTGATGAATCCTATGTAACTTCAGGAATCAGATCTCTCGGGGAAGAGTTTACTGAAACGAGAAGTAGTATAGGTAAATCTCATAGTTTCCGCTACGCATCCGAAACTACATCTATTAGTTCTCAGGAAAGTCAGATGCCCAGTCTACCAGCAATTGTTGGTATATCAGAACCTTTGCTTGAAAGCTGGGAAGTGAATTACAGACGAAATGTCACCGATAGAAATGACTTCTCTAATAGAATTTCTGCAAGAAATTATGGCATAATTCAGAACAACGCTGAAACTAATTATGACAGCCTACCAAGTACCGATAGCAGTTATTTAGATAGTCTCAAAACTGATGTCAACGAAGACAGAAAATTATTTACAAATAGTATACATATTACTATGGGTACTAAAAGAGACAGTGATATTTCTCAGATAGAGGCTAAGATTGATGATATTATTAGTTCGCCTAAACCTGTTATAGCTCCAATACTCAAATCTAGTTCTTTAGATAGCATTAAGAGTAGCCCAGAGAAAACCATAGGAGATAGGCGTAAAACTATATCTGTTGAGACGGCTTTAAGTCAAGAAGGAAAAACTTCTAAAGATATTAAACCAGAAAATGAAATGTTTATATCCGTCACTCATATAAACACAGAACAGACACCTATGAAGAACGTTGAAGCAACTAAATCCAACAAACCTGATGATAAACCTCAGAAAGTCGAAGGAAAATCTGGTGTTCCGGAATTTTTTAATATACAGTTGAACAAAGTTGACGTAAAACCTGCAACTAACATTGTATTGACCGCTAACATAACGCCAAAGAAAAACGATAGTCCTGAACTCGAAAAAGAACAAGATTTTTTTCCAGTAATTGAACCTAAAGCACTGAACGTTCCGGTTAGGAGAAATTCTTTTGTAAGCAAAATCGTTGAGAACATAATGGAAAAAAGTGATGATAAACTCTCTCCTATTGTGTCTAGAAAAACTTTGACACAACCCGTCACTTTGCAAGGCTCGCCAACATCCAAAGCTTTTTTCAAGAGAAATGCTACAAGCTTGGATCTGGAAGACAAAACTGATAAACCACGTACTAACTCTTCAAGCACTGATGGAAGCACTGAAAAGATGTACGATAACATATCCATTGATCAAAAATCACACTCAAGTTTTGGAAGCAAAAGTTCTATTCAGAGTTCAGACAGCAATGAAAATAAAAATGAGAAACAGGATGAAGCAGTCGTATATCGTAAGAAACCGATAATATTGTCTAGGGAATTTAGAAGTGAAAGGAAAAACGACGATGAACCTGAACTTATGAAGGTATTCGCTCGTAGATCTCTTAAAATTAAGGATACAGAAGCTGACAGTATCGCTCAAGATATAGCCAAAGCTAAAGAAGAGGCGACTGATAACAGTGCAACAAAAAGTAAAATACTCAAAAACGAATTCAACGCATCGATAAAATCTCGAGACAGTGATAAAGAAAACGAAGATAATATAAAGGAAGCAGACAAAAGATTAGTTGATATTGCTGCTAGAGTTAGTCAATTCGGAGTGCCTCATTATCAGAGAAGCGTTAGTATTACAAGTGTAACAGTGCCAAAACGTGATAGCGCTCCGAATTACAGAAGTGAAATCAATAAATACAAAAAAGAAGTATCAGACTCAACTCCTGAGAAGAGACTGAGGAACAGGACATTTCCTGATTCATCAAACGACAGAGAGGACATTAAAATCATAACCAAAAGCGAAGCGATGGCTTACAAAGCCGACACTCTTACGAAGAGGACGTGGCAGAGGAACGAAGATAAATTTAGATTATCCGTCGAAAAGGAGAAATGTGAGAGTGCTGTGATAGAAAAGGAGGGCGATAAGGAGAAAAAAGAAGGTGCGAAAGAGAAAGATGGTGCTGATGGCGAGGCGGACGCGTCGCCGCAATTTAAGGGTATTTTGCAGATGAGAGCGGAATGGGAAAGGCGAGCGAAACAGGGCATGACCAAATAAGCATGGTGCTGGATACATGGTAAATACATTTATATACAGTGTTCATAACGTCTTTGTGTTGTTAATTAGTAAATCAAAAGATTAACCATTTAAACATAATAAAAAACCGAGGCAGTCATAAGTACTGCCGACAGAACTGAAAACTCAAAACAAAGGAATAACTGTGCCCTCTTTTGAATTTGTTAAATCAATTATAGTCTGAATTATTTTAATTTCGTAATTAGTTATTTGAAATTATTAAAATTGGTCTGGTTTTCACATTTGTCACCTTTCCAAGCAATAATTACACACACGAATAGTCGGACGCAAGCGCAATAAGTCACGAGTATGTCGACGTCATCGGTGACGCGAACCCATTACTTTTTCCAATACCAAAAAGTTTTCACTTCAAAAATGCGCGAATTAACATTTTGTCTTAATATATTTAATCATAATTTTACTAAATTATATTTACTTGTGGAATTTGTAACAAATATATAAGAGCCTTATGACATCTTCGTTATATATCTATACTATAATAAGTTGTTTTTGTAACCAAATACCAAAGTATTTAGATTAACTTTAACGTTAACTTAGAATGGCAATTATTAGTCAAATTCTTGAGTAAATAAATTGTACTAGTGGTTGTGTAGTGGGCGAAATTCGACCACAATTCATTTTTTTCATAAGTTTAAATTTTGTTGACGTTTTTTGTTTAAGAACGTACAATTATTATAGAATAGTAGAGATAAAGATTGTAAAGAACAAATAGAGACTTTATAAATAAGTTCGATTTGTCGATGGTATGGACAAAACAACAAACAGTTTCTAATTTTTTTATTGATAACACTGAAGCTCGTTAATAGCTACGAGGAGTTTTTAGGGGATCTTAATTTTTTTTTATATCATAGGAGGCAAACGAACAGGTGGGTCACCTGATGTTAAGTGATCACCACCGTCCATAGACACTAGCAACAGCAGAGGATGTCGTAAGCGCGTTGCCAACCTGTGTTTAAGGGAGAGGAGGTGGTCCTCTGGCGTTCTCACTGACGGAACGAAACGCAACAATGCAAGCACTGTTACTTCACGTCGGTTTTCAGTGTGTGTGTGGGCGAGCCGACCCATTCATGCTGAAACCAGTAATAGCTTCAGCGTGGCTCTACCACCTCTAAGTCTATTATGTAGCGGATTTTATGCTTTATTCATAATCTTGTGTTATTTGACTCTATATTTTGTACCACTGGTAGTGTTTTACGTAATATAGTTCGGTTATCGTTCACAAGTGATTTGGATAGGAAATAATATCATGGAGTATAAATTCTGACTTCACACAAAAACTCCTTGGAAAGTTGTAACAAGGTAGTCACCATCTCGTTAATATGTCAAATTATCACAAGACGTATGCATTACCTTATCAGCAATGGGAGTAATAATATAGAGGATTGGCTGCCAAAAAAAACTGAATAATAAAGTTGGAATTTTAAAAACCGTTTGACAAGCAGTGGAGATAAAGATGGTGGATTCGTTTATATTTGCCGATTAATATATAGATCATTATAACATTATTCGTAAACTAATTATAAATATAAAACACACCGGGTTTCCTGTGAGCAAATCGATTTTAATGACATATTATTCTTGTATTCCAGAATCTTCAAAAAGTACCAAGCCGTATACCACGTTGTAGTTATATCTATATATTGTTAGTGATAAATACAATTAGTTTATAAATTGGAATATATTATGTTATTAAATAAATAGTAATTATTATTATGAGAAAATAATGTAGAATTTATCCGACGTTAGTAAGATTCTGAAATGTAATTTTTGAATGTTATTGTAATTATACATACTTACAGTTCTATTTTATTAAAAACTAATAATAAAATATATATATAAAATAATAATTAAATAACAAATACAATTGTGTATTAAATATTACTGAGTTGAAATACAAAATTTTATTCCTATATGTGTTTTGTTTAATTTCTTTACTTCCTTAGTAGACGTTGGACTGCCACATATTTATGACGTCATGAATGTTTAAAAAATAAATTAATGGATCTTGAGGGTGTAATTTTCAGGATCATATATTTTTTTTTTTTTTTTTTTTATTTTATATTATTTTTTTAAATTTTTTTTTTTTTTTTAAAATATATAAAATTTTTTTTTATTTTTTAAAATTTTTTTTTTTTTTAAATAATATTTATTTATATTTTTTTTCTTTTTTTTTTTTTTTTTTTTTTTTTTTTCTTTTTTTTTCTTTTTTTTTTTTTTCTCCCCTCTCTCTCTCCTCCTTTCTTTTTTTTTTCTTTTTTTTTCTTTTCTCTTTCTCTTTATCCCTTTCTTTCTACTTTTTTAGCTAAGTCTGAATATCCTATTTATTTTTTTTCTTTTTCTTTTATCTCTTTCCTTTTTTCCTCCCCCTTTTTTCCCTTTTTTCTTCCCCCCCTTTTTTTTTTTTTCTCCTCCCCCCCTTTTTTTTTCCCCCCAAATTTTTTTCTCTTTTTTTTCTTTTTTTCTTTTCCCCTCTTTTTCTCCCCCTTTTCCCCTTTTTTTTCCTCTTTTCCTTTGTTTCTTCCCCTTAATTTTTTCCTTTTTTTCTCCTTTCCCTTTTTTTTTTTTTCCTTTTCCCTTTTTTTTTCCCTTTTTTCCTTTTTTCTTCTCCTTTTTTTTTTCCCCCACAATACCTTCTTATCCATTCATCCTATTATTCTTCCCCTTCACTCCCTCCCTTCATTTCTCTCCATCAATCTCCTTCTCTAAGATTCTCATTCATTTTTCCTCTTTTTATTTTATTTAAATCAACTCTATTAACCCTAATTCAATTCCTCTTTATTTTTAAAAAACAAACTATCAATTTTTTTTTCCCCCGTATTCTCATACAAAAAGTTTCTTCCTCCCTTTGTATCTTGAATTATTATTAATGTAAATTTTATTCCCTTTCTTGCTTTTTTTTTTTTTTTAAATTGTATGTGAAAAGAAAAAAAAACATCAAAAACGTCTGAAAATAAAAACAAAGATCTAAAACTCGACAGTAGCGTCGCCTATATATAGGGTTTTGCTAGTATAAAAATTATAAAGATAAAAGATCATGTAAAAAAATCATCATGTAAAAGACCTAGGGACACAGGCTTCTTCCCGAAAGAAGGTATGGGCATAATCACCACTCCACTCCTCCAGCGCTCTCACTGACCGAACGAAACGCAGCAATGCAAGCATGCAAGACCGAATATGTTTAAATTCAATTGAGGATTTATATTCAAGTATTAGTTATAAACGTAACCTCATACTTGCAAATAGCAAAACATTTACATTCGATCAAAAAAAAGAGTACTGTCAAATTGCCATCCATCCAGTTAGGGGGTGTCCAGTAATTAGGTGAGAGAATCAAGCTGAACCTCACTAAATTTCATGCGGTGTGGGAGAGGGGATTTCGGGAAATACAACTTTTCTATATCGGGCAAAAAATAAATTTAAAGTAAAACATGTTTCCAGGCTATAAAATATACCAAAATCAGACAATTTTTTTCTATATATTAGGTCTTTACCTATGAAATTGCCGTTTTGTATGAAAAAATTTAAACGAATTTTTTTCATGTATTTTTTATTTGTATTAATCGAAGTAATTACCCATGCAATCAATGCATCTTTGTCAACGCAGTGGCAGTTTATTGATGCCCTTCTTAAAGAAATCAGCTGGACGGGAGGCAACAAATTCTTCAAAAACATTTTGTACTGCCTCACGGGTATTGAATTTTTTTCCCGCCAAGGAGTTATCCAAATTCTGGAAAAAGTAGTAGTCTGTAGGCGCAAGGTCTAGTGAGTAGGGCGGATGACGGAGAACTTCCAACCCCAGTTCTTGCAACTTGGAGACCGTCTGTTGTGCAGTATGAGGTCGCGCGTTGTCGTGCAGGAGCAGCGGAGACGAGCGATTGACCAATGCTGGTTGGAGATGTACCAGCTTCTCCATCATTGTGTTCAGTTCTTCACAGTACACATCTGCAGTAATGCTCACCCCGTTTAGTAAGAAGCTGTGATGAATCACACCGGCGCTAGACCACCAAACAGTGACCATCACTTTTCTAGGGGTAAGTTTTCGTTTAGGGCATTGTTTAGGTGCTGAACCAGGATCCAACCAACTTGCTGAGCGCTTGCGGTTATCAAACAGAATCCATTTTTCATCGCAGGTAACAATGCCGTTCAAAATTCCTTCATTTGTGTGTCTGTTGAGCAGTGCAAGGCACGTCTCGACGCGTACATCGCGCTGACGATCATTGAGTTCGTGGGGCACCCATTTGTCAAGCTTTTTTACCTTGCCAGTTTGACGCAAATGGACCAATATTGTTTTGACGCTAACGTCGAAAGCTGCTGCTAATTCAGCCGTAGATTGTGTATCATCAGCTTCCACAATCGCCTTTTATTCGTCATTGTCGACCAAAGTCTTCGGACGACCGCGAGGTTCATTTTTCAGGTCGAAATTCTCAGAACGGAAGCGAGCAAACCAATAACAGGTGGTGCGTTGGTTTGTAGTGTTAGTTCCGTAAACGTCGTTGATGTTGCGTGCCGCTTGTGCCGCGTTGCTGCCACGACGGTACTCATATTCCATAATTACTCAAATTTTTAACGTATCCATGATGACAAAAAAGATTGAAATGCGATGAAAATGTAACACTAATCAATAAACAAATGACTACTTTTGGAAAAAGAATTCCATGTTTTTAAAATAAAATTAATTTGAAATTAGAATTCTTAGCCAAACAAAAATTATTTTGATTTGAAATCGCCAGTACTGCAGAACGGCAATTTCATAGGTAAAGACCTATTATTAAAATCCACGAATAGATGTTAAGTTGTTTATTATAGATATATCAAAATCAAATGTAATAATAATTGTAATTAAATGTAATAATAGTAAAGAGAATATAGCAAATTTTTTGTCAATAAATACAACATATTTTATACTCGAAATACACATTATGATAGATCTCACGAGGGAGAGGAAGTAAAAAAATCCTCCAAAAAGTCTAATTAATGGACCTTACCTGCTTTTGACGGCAAAATGAATAACTGGCCAATATCTTACGATATATTGCATATCAACGTACAATTGAATATCGATCTGATGGATGCGCAGCATGTGCAGTAATTAAGTCAGGATGTTTTGAAATTAACAGCCGATATTCTTCCTTCAGGGGGTATCTATAACATAATTTGGGATAGTCTTGATGAAAAGTACCGAGATAAACGTATTTCAGGTGTTTGATTATCTCAACTACATTCTACGTCGAACAATGCGATGGCCGATGACTCTACCAAAATTTGTATTTTAACATGGACAATATTCTCATGTTATTTTACAATGAATCTTCAATAGATAACATTGTAAGTTAACACTCCTATGACGTTCAACCAATCACGCAAAAACTTTTCGATTTAAAAATAAACAGAAGATTCGAAAAATATTTGAATCAAATTATTTTAGTTCTACTTAAACACTTAGACCTTATATAAAAAAAAAATGTCATGATATTTTTATTGAATTAAAGTTAGAAGAAACTACAATTTTTATACACACTAAAAAACTAAAGAACTACTTACAACACGTAAGCAAAGTGTATTTTTGCTTTCAATTGATTTATATGTTTTCCTCTACACAAAAAAATATATTGCAGATGAACCACGCGAGTATCAGCTAGTAGTAAAACGTAAAAGTAACGAAAAATATCTAACACATATTATATATTATTCATACATAATGAGTTCACCGAGTTTGTAATGTTTTATTGTATCCCAAAATGAATTTCATTTTGTACTCAGTATCAGACCGTTTTTGGAATAACAAAATGGAAAATAGGCAAAGAAAGAAGTACTTTAATAAGGGTTTCGAGTAAGCCGCGAGGTTTATAATAATTTTTAAACACGATCTCGTTTTGTGACTATTAGAAGTGTAACGGTATAAATACGAACTAAAATAAGCTTGTATGTTTTAATATTTAATACTCTTGGATTAAGTCGAAATTACGCGAAAGCAAACACGAGGGAGGACGGATTATCTCATAATATCTCTGTTTATAACCGAGTAAGTTTGATATTAAAAATGTTGCGCGAAATTACTGCCATATTTTATAATTTACGAAAGTAATATTGCAATCTTCTTTATTTTGTTATCAGCTACAGTCTTCATTACATTAGGGAAGATTAAATTAAATTATCAAAGCTGTCAGCATCTTATTAGATCCACTTATAATGCAATTTTCAAATTCGAAAAAAAAAATCACATATTTCTTTGAAGATATAATTTTTAACACTCACTTTTTAGATAGTGGTATAATATCTCTGACTAATTTTAGATACAATATTTGACTACAATATCAGCGGATAACAAATCGAATATTTAATCAAAACAAGAAGCAACTCGAAAATTCAATTTTGTGGTAAAATGCGTTTAAAATTTATACATGTTTACGCGTTCAGCTGAAATTTGACTTCAAAAGAATGGAAGCTCTTTAAGTCAGTTATAAATGTAGGGATAAGTAGTGTTTTTATATTGCTATTTCGTCGTTGTAGAAAATATTTAAATAAGCATTTATAAAAAAGTTAGTAGTTAATCCACTTTTTTATAAAATATATTATAAGATAATTTCAATGAAGACAAAGTAACAGCATAATGCCCTACGATAATTAGCATAAAATTAAATAAATTCACAGTATTACCGAAAAAAACCACGTACATTTAAAAAAATAGAATGACAAAAAAGGGAACAACAGTTATCTATTTTCGTAGTTTTCATCGTATTGAAGTGGCTGTTTATTGGATCATATTTTTCTCGCAACGTTTATTTACTTTCTGGCGAAAACTCGAAAAACGTAAAGTTTGCGTTCAATGTCCGATTAAAGGCAGAAAAATATAGTTAAAATAGTAATATACGAATCCAAAATCCACATTTATTTACTTTTAGGTTGTCTCGATATTAAACATATAATGTATCACGTGTGTATACCAAAAATTGGGGTTTGTACACTTTTATTCAGAGCGGTCAAAAAGTTTGGCGAGGACTTTGCGCGATATTTACGCATTCTCAGCTGTAATATTATGTTTTTAATATTACAGAATCTTGATATATAAAAACCCACTGTCATGATGTTTGATCCGATCTTCATGAAACGTCGATATTAATGTAAATACTAGCTGTTCCCACGACTACGGCCGCGTGGAGTTAAATGTAATAAAAAAATTGTTTACCTTTGATCTCTATCGATTTTACTTATTTTATTAAAACAAAGTCTATATTTTACTCGAGGATATGCTTTATGACTTTATGCATACAGTACTTCTCACAGTGAACAGACGGACAGATAGACAGACAAACATTTCTAAAAACGTTTGAAATGTATTCTATTACTTATTACTAACCACCAGCAAAATTTTTTTTCAAAAATCTATAAAGTACTCTATTTACGTCATAGATTTACATTCTTATTATATGTATAGAGTTGGTCCAAGTTGAGAGACAGAATCATTTATATTTCGAATAATGGCCTCAATATTTTTTAATTACAAATTAAATTATATCAATGTTGATTATTGTTATTAATTGTAAGTCTCATCAGTATCGAACAGATGGCACTTTAAATTAGTTTGTTGACAAAAAACTGTAGGACCACCTGTTATAGATACCTCATAGATGGCGCGACGTTTTAATTTGGAAAATAGCTTATCATAATTTCATTTCAACATCTAATAACTGAGTCACAACAACGCGTGGCCGGGTTAGCTAGTATTACTATATATCATAACATGGAAATGTAGAAAATATTAATTAAGAACGCACCCAAATGAGAAGGGTGGACGGTAAAGGGATGCGTCTCACGCATGCGCTCTCGAATCGTCCGCTAACAACCCCAACACGAGAAAGCGTTTCGCCTCCATTTTATTTCCATTTCTTTCGTTAAAAATAAACCAAGTCATTGTTGATGTGCTATATAAACGATATGAATATTTTAAAGCATTAAGTGCAGTGATAAACTCTCATGTGATTATCGATTCAGGACATTTCTTAGCGAAAGTATTTACGTAATATTTTTTCTTGGAAATTTCTTACAAGATTTCATAAAGGTAAGTTGGTTGTTATAAGTTTATCTTAAGTAATTTTTTACATGGGTTTGTTGTTTGCATATCATTGGATTGTAAACAAATTTGTTTTATTGGAATCGACGTAAATTAAATTACATAGGTATTACGTACTTCATTACCAATCAAGACGTATGTAAAAGACATGAATGGACAACATTATGTAATACAACGCAGTTCGTAGTATAATATGTTAATAAAAACTCTTATTAAAATATACAGCTAATAAAGATCCAAAAATCAAGTTACTTTTTGAAAAAAAATCCTTTACATAACTTTCACAATAGTTATATATTGTATTGTATTGTGAATTACTATAAAAAATACCTATAATTATATTTTTTCGTATACTCATACTGTATCTGGCGCCAAATTTTTACCCCGCTATTATCGATCGCGTTTTCAATTCAAGGTCCTATATATCTTATTCACATTATTTTTCTACATTACCCAATAACACACTGCCATTTCATAATATTATATAGTTACTAAAATTGTTAATAACTATTGGAGTATACAGCTCACATTTACCACAAATATTTCACTAGTTTAATTTCGGTATAACGCCGTCTATTGACGTCAATGAGTAATACTTACCTACGAGAAATTTGTCGAATTACAACGATGACAAATGTATAGAATTTTGCTACTTTCTTAGACAAATCCTCGCAACTCTGATAAATTTTTCGAGTCATGTACACACCTAAATTTTATTATTTAATTACCTTACAACATTGCAAATGTTACTTGAATATAATACTTTTGAATATTGAAAAATTAAGCAACGCAGTAAAACATGTTGATTCTTTGTTAGAACGGGCCCGGGAGTTTCTATGACAAAATAGGTAACAATATTACATAATGTCTTATATATTATATCATTACATATTATAAAACTAAGTCCTCTGCCACGTTTGTCTGTCTGTCTGTTCGCGATAAACTCAAAAACAACTGAACGGATTTTCATGCGGTTTTTACCAGTAGATAAAGTGATTTATGAGGGAGGTTTAGGTATATAATTTGTCAAGGTTTATTTTTACTATAAGAATGGGATAACATCTGCCGGGTCCGCTATTTATGTATATAATATAAGTTTAAGTTTTATAATAAAAATTATCATACGGTAGGTAAACATCCCGCCAAAAACTCCTACTGATATCTCGATTTAACTATGAACCAAATATATTCCCTGGTAGATAGTGTTGCTATGGAGTGTTGAAGTAAGAAGACATATTTCATATGAGTTTTCAACCATACGGTTCGCACGCGGTAGAAGTGAAACCTGAAAAATGATATTTTATTATTTTTAGTTAATTATTTTACTTAAAAGATACACATAGGTAAACAATACACATTCTTAATTACAAAGCCTATTTTTAAAGCTTCGTAATACACAGACGCGCACACACACGTAAAACACACCCACATGCAACGCTCGGATCAAAGTATGTATTAAGTAATGCAATATACAAGAAGGAGGCCGCAAATATGAGAAACACTGTGTAATGCATTCTATCTTATTCTCTTCTACGTTAAAGCCTAGAGATGTATGTGTTTGTCTCGTTTTAACATCCCTGTTTCGTTTCATAGAGTTTCAAATCACAACGGAGTTAAAGGAATATTCACTTTAAGAAATGTCTACAGATATTTATGCAATAAAAGTTCCATATAAAGTTCTTCTGTAACGACAAGCGGAAGTAATATTGTATGTAATTAAAATTTGTCCAAGTGATTGCAAAAATATAATTATCATTGAACGTGCTACTTTAATTATGTCAGAGATTATAGTCGAAAATAACAACTTATAAAATGTACAATTAATATGTTTAATTAACAAAATTATCTATACATATAATAAGAATGTAAAAGTAAAGTGTCTATACTTTTTAATTTTTTGTGAAAAAAATCTGTTGCGTCTAGGAGTAAATAATAAAATATGTTTCAGTTATTTTTACAAATGCCTGTCTGTCTGTTTATCTAGCTGTAGTGCGTTCATGATATAACCTCACCAAGAAAATCAAATAGCCCCGAGTAACATTTGGTGTTGGTTTCATTAAAATCGATTTACTCTATCAAAAGTTATTATAATTTTAATGCGAATTAAATACGAGAGTAAAGTAGATAAGTAAATGGACTTAATATATTCAGACTAATAAAGTCACTGTTTTTTTACATTAGGTTCCACGCTCACGGAGTAGCGGGCACATATAGTAGAAATATAAATATTTCCAATACACACCGACCTATAATGAATCCGTACCTATATCTTACCTTTCAATAAAATTGCTTTAGAATACTTGAAACAATTCCAATAGTTTAAGGCCCTCACTTACGAATAATTGAACAGATAACAGATCGAAACATGATGAGTTTTAAATTGGAAATTAATTGCACTACAATGATAGATTATTTTAGAATTACATTGTATACATGTCAATACACAATTGTTATATAATAATAGTAGTCGCCCGCGACATCGTCCGCGTTAAATCTATAATAATATTATAAAGTTGAAGAATTTACTGGAACGCGCTAATCTCGAGAACTACTGTCCGATTTGAAAAATACTTTCAGTGCTAGATAGCTCTTTTGTCGAGGAAGCCTATAATATATCATCATACATTCTTAATACATTTAGATTTTATTAGTCACTATTTTTTACATAAGGTCCTAAGCTGTCGAAATCGCGAGCACAGCTAGTAATAGATATATTTGAAAGTAAGTGAAGAAGTGAGTTGAACGCGCTATTTTTTTATTTACTCCAATCTACTTACGACTGCATGGCGACAATATACAAAATATAATACTATAGTGGAACGTTTCAGCTCATCGGTCTTTTCTATTAACTGATTTATATCCAGTGACTCAACAGACTACCCATCATAGTGATTTGTTTTATGTGTAGTCTTGGTATCACCCTGTATATATAAAGAAAGGACTTACAAGCCGACGCGATGTTTCCGATCTGTATCGTGTTAATCATCCAACATTGTGACGTCACCTCGCAATGCTACTGTAAAAAATAGGTCATTATGCTATATATTACAGGTACGAAAAACGGTACCTGTATATTTATTACTTCCTTCGTATGACTAATTTAGTTTTAATGAAATTATGACTAATACAAAACGCGATGAGTGGCATACCTTTACAGCCCTGTCAGTACCTAGTTAGTTTTATATAGATTTCTTAACTGTTTTCCAATATTAAAGTTTAAGATTTTTTCTTTTTTCTTTTTGCATCCTTAGGTATTTATTAAAAAGTAAGCAACTACTATAGAATAAATAGCAAAATAAATTAAATCTTCTATATAAATATAATACAGTCACCGAATGCACGTAAGCTTCTGACTTTAGAACAGCTGGACGTATTTGACTAATTCTTTCGTTACTTTTCTTGTAATTGTACCTAAAGACAAGGTTTATGTTAAAAATTAGCTGTGCCCCCGACTTCATCCGTGTGGAACCCTATGTAAAAAACAGTGACTAATAAAATCACCTGAATGTATTAAACCATTTACTCATCTACTTTTCTCTCGTAGTTATCTCGAGCCGTCAATCAATTTTCAAACGAAACAAAAACTAAATGTTATTCAAGGATATGCTTTCTGATTTTGAGGTGCTATCGTGAAAGCAGTACTTTAGCAGTGATGCGTGTTAATAGAAATAGACAGACAGACATTACTAAAAATGATTGTAACGTGTTTTATAACTTATTCCAAGGCAAATACAACAGTTTTTTCACAAAAATCTGAAAAGTACAGACACTTTAGATTTACATTCTTATTATATGTATAGAAGGTATCCCTACGTAAGCGAGTAAGTAACACAGAAAACTAACGTTAATAGTTCAGTTATACTGTAAAGGAAGATTTGATTTAATTTTCTGCGTTAATACATCTCTGATACGGACGACTACTGTAACATGATTTTATAAAAAGTCGAGGCAGTCATGAGAACTTCCGCAGAAGTAAAAACGATGAAACGACTGTGTTCTCTTTTGAAATAAATTATAGTATGAATTATTTACATTTCATAATTTTTAAATTGAAATGATAAACATTAGTCTGGTGTTCACGTCTAATGGCACTCCGAACAATAATAATATACATTTTTATACAGTTTATTAACTAATCATACATATGATGGACTGACAAAATCTTAATAAAAAATATAAATATTACAGTACACAGGATGCTATACCACGCGTTGCTAGTCTAATGTAAGCCGCGTAAGCTTACTAGCATGTCAGGGCGCGAAATAATAAGTTTTCTCCGGCCAAAAACCACGGCTCAGCGTGCCCTAAGAAATTTACGAATTAGAAGCAATGTCTCTTTCAGTTTGCATATAAATTACTTGAAAAATTTAAAATTCCATCGTCGTTGTAGGTCGTCCAATCACGAAGGGCCAATGCTATCATAAGTTAGAAAGAAGATAAAATGGTTACCGATGAGTCGTTATTATGTAAATGTACGTACCGCGTCTACGTTCTATGAACTGGTACTCTATTTAGGGTTGGTGCTCACTCTATTTAACTCTAATTATAATCGCATAATTACTAACTTATATTATTTTATATTTTATATTATATTAATCTAAGAAGACGGTGAATAATAAAATCATCTGAATGCATAAGTCCATTTACTTATCTACTTTTTTCTCGTATTTAAGTCGCGTCGTCATTAAAATTACAATATTTTTTGAGAGAGTTAACCGATTTTAATGAAACCAAGACTGAATATTACTGGATTATATGCTTCATGATTTCCTGGTAAGATTTTATCATAAACGCAGTACTTTAGCAGTGATGCGTGTTCACACAAACATACAGATAGACAGACAGACATATCTAAAAATGATTGAATTGTATTTTATTACTTTTTTTTTAAATATAATTTCAGAACTGACAATTGAACTTGGCACCCATTTAGATCTCACTTTTTTGTCTTTGAAGTCAATAACTAAGGCATATACCATAATATTGAATTTCACATTTATGTTTTTGATGGGATAAATAAATGTAACATACATAACCTAACCAACAGTGACACCCCTATTCAGCTACGTGCTGCAGTACAACTGGGTTGTACTACTCACTACATTTGATAAGCTTATATTGTTTAAATATATTATTTTATGAATAAAAGTAAAAACAAATGTTACTGCATTTATCTCGCTTACTCTTTAACAGAATTATCTTTGTGCCAATATTTCCGGACTATGTATTAGAACTTGCGCTCATTTCGCAACTTTCTGTTTTCTACAATTCTCGTTCTAAATACTACAAAGTAAAGTTTTCCAAACAATGTTTACTTTGAATAGTCTGTGTTGGCCTGTCAGATGAGGAGCTAATAATCAGGATGCCATTATACCATGGTATATATAGTGAGAAAATATTCGTAGGTACGGCACAACCCTAGGCGAACTCTTTGGCAGTGGAACTTTTAAATTTATTGACATTTTCATAGTCAAAATTTACGTTGAGCTGTTCAGTTTGAAAGTAACCTGCATATGTCGATATTTTAAGGTTGTCACTTTAGAAGATTTTATACGCGTGACTTTATTGGCACCTTTATATATTACGTGGATAATTTATATTATTGTTTGATAATATAATTGTCGAAATATTATATTCTAATATTTATACAGAATGACTGGTTAAATAATTGCAATACTCTCACAGTATATTTATTGCTTACTTCTCGTTCTAAATCAATTAAAAAAGGGGGTATTTAATATTTGACCTAATTATCTCGAGAAACACAAGACTGATATACACTCAACTTTAAAACTAACACTCAATATTGGGTGATTTACATTCTGGCTTCAGGGATGGCTTTTACATTCTGATCAGCACCATTTTTGTGTCACGAAAAGTGGTGTGAGTATACACTGTGTCGGGTAGAGTGTCGGAAACACCGGTTCTCGTTCGATCAACCAAGTTAAGCAACGTCGGACGCGGTCAGTACTTGGATGGGTGACCGCTTGGAAACACCGCGTGACGTTAGCTTTTTGTTAATTTTTTTTTAGTTAAAATGTTTTCCTGTAATACAAAAGTTTCAATTCTCAATCACAAAAGGACCACGAGCAATAAATAATCTATAAAGAATTGTAAAATACATAACAAATATATTACGTTTATCGCCATGCGCTTTCCAATTTCTTTTATCAGCTGTATTTATCTTCAAGTCAACAGTCTAAGATTTAATACCATTGCAGATGTCATTATTTTTTTATAAAGGTTTAGCATAAACTTATCTAAGCGAGGATGTTACCTAAGATGGTGACAAGCTAAGTCTTGAGGTATCGGCTATCATGTGTTCTTAAGGTTTTAAGTATAACTGCTACAATTGTTTGTTGATAGTCTCAAATTAAGGCAGGTAGTTATCCAAGCAGACATTAGAAAAATGTCATCATTATGCTATGGTTGTATTAAAATATCTTTTTTTTGCACGTCGACTCGGAAATCTTTCGAATCTGCGTCTTTTACGTAATTTTTTTTTCGGGCACAAAATAATGTAAAAATTTGTGAAAATCAAATTCATTCCAACTAAAACATGTTTCTATACTAAATTATGTTGAAATAGTAAAAACAAAACTAATAAAGGAAATTCTGTTTTTTCAATAAATCCAACATATATGTACACACAATACATATTCTGAAAAATCTCACTTGAGACTAAGGGCGGACGGGGCAGGGGGAGGGCGGTCGAGATAAATGCCACATATCACCAGGAAGGGAGAGGGGCGCAAAAAATATTCAAAAATGCCTAACGTAATTAATAGACAACACCATATATATCACTACATATTATAAAACAAAGTCCACTGCCACGTCTTTCTATCAGTCTGTCTGTTCGCGATAAACTCTAAAACAACAGAACGGATTATCATGTCGTTTTCACCAGTAGATAAAATTATTTATGGGGAAAGTTTAGATATATAATTTGTCTACAGGTTTTTTTTTAATAAAACTTCTTTAGTCGCTACGACTAGGAGGTAACTGGACGGCAATGTAACGGAAGTCCATTAGGGCAATATGGCGTCACGTTTCTATACCATCCAGTTAGATAATAATTAAACATAACCAAAACTTGTATTAAATCATAATTAATTTAATTCGTTACTTATTATATCTTATTTACTTTATAACAAAGAGTTGCTAATAATATTTCCTGTGTTATTCAAGTTCCGAATTAACTGATAGATGGCACTACAGATAATGAAGCTTTGATTTAATTTGTTACTTATATTGAAACCAGATGGCAGCACCGTCACGCGCCCATATAATAATATATTCATAATTAATTATATTGTATGATTTTCATTATTATTCAATATAATGTTTATTTTCAAAAATATTTGTCATTTTTTTATAAACTATTTATTGACAAAATCAAAAATATTTGAAAAGTTTTACTTCAATTGCGTGTGACGGTTACACGCACTCACTTTTTTTATTATCAGGTCGCCACAACGTCCACCGAGCCCGCTAGTATATTGTATATACAAAAATATTATAGTATTATATGTGTATATATAATACAAGAATGAATAGTCATTTAAAGTTATAAAATGTAGATGTTATTGTCATTTATATTTGTAAGGCCAATTTCACTACATCACTTTCTACTAGCCTGGGAAGCTAACTAGCAACTCATCTGAAAAACAAAAGGCAGGCGTCGCGTTATAACAGCTTCGAAGTGATTGTTGTGTTTAATACTTATGCTTTCATTAAATACAATGGAATAGTGAAGCGATGGTAACTTTTCACCTTTCAATTTCTATGTACAATACGTGAGAATCACCTGGCAATAAATTAAAAACCACACCTATATAAAGGTAAAAGTAATTTGCAGTTAAATTTGGCATTGAGGTATTCTGACATTTACATCTCTGTATTGTTATGATATATACCAGATGCAAGGTATAAGGAAACCCATGTAGTATTCTAGGATATGACACTTCATCATCACATTTAACATATAAAATAATAATATCAAAACAAATACTAATAAACAAAAAAGAGAAACTTAGCTAAAGTTTGTTCTAAAACTTTTAAAAGTATACGAGGGAACGATAATTTTAAACGTAAAAAAACCACGCCTATGTTCAATGAAGAAATTTAAAGGGGCGCTTTTCAAGGTTAATCATTACGTAACAGCTTATCATCGGAATGCCACACGGTCGAACAAAGGGAAGCGGGGGCGCGAGCCGAGGTGCGGGACATGGCCCCAAGTGCGTGGCAGGAATTCATTTGCTTCTGTGTTTATTACACCTGATTACTGATGTTGAGTGTATATCAGTTTTGCGTTTCTCGAGATAATTAGGTTAAATATTAAGCCATTTTTTTTAATTTATTTAGAACGAGAAGCAAGTAATGAGTAATCTGAGAATATTGCAACTCTTTAACCAGTCATGCAGTATATATTTTTAATATTGCTTAAAAACTGTAATAAATATTGCTTAAAACTCTAATTACATAATGACATACAAAATATGTAGACTAAATCACCGTAAAAAGTTAAGAGTTAAGTAGTTAAGACTCAGATTCAATCTTTTTAAGACTCAGATCTTAAAATTTCTGATCTTTTTATTTATATATATATATATATATATATATATATATATATATATCGGGGCAGCGATAAAATGCCATCCATGTAGAAGTATGATGTCATCCATAGTGACGTCATGGTTATGATTTGATCGATCAATCCACCAAGAACAGTCGAGTAAAACGTTAACCGATACAGAAAGACAACACTTACTATAGCTACGACGAATTATCCGTAGGCATGATTAGCCCAACTGTCTGCGCGAGTATACCCAGCATATAGTCGTCGGTCATCGTCGTTGGTGGCCGATACCTCCAACCATTGGCGTCTCAACCCGGGGTCAATAATGAACAGCCGATAACTTCGACCAATAGCGCTTGAGGTCATTAGTAACACCCCCGATAAAGTCAATAGCGCGGTATCGCAGGTCAATAGTGGCTCCCCCGATATATATTTTATATTACATAATTTATCAATGTTTAAATTACGCTGTCAAAAGTCTGCTGACCAGTGTATCATAAAGTCTAAATTCGTGTGTATTGAGCTTAAAACCCTGTGGTTCTGGACTGTTAAGGGGTTAAGCATAAATCAACAAACAATTAAACTTTCGTATGTTTTCCTTCCTTTACCTTGTTATAGACCTGGATTTGACCATGTTTTGACGGCCTTTTGATGATAGCTTAGTATACTTATATAACTTTCTAACACCAAATTTATTGTTTGTGGTTTTTCACAGGTTTTAAATTGCTAGTGGGCGCCCAGTGGTCGACATTCGACCATAGTTCATTGATTTTTTAAAGTTTAAACTTTATTAGGGTTCGTTTGTCAAAGAGTATAACTTCTATAATTAAAGTTTTTCACCATGGTTACTTAGTTATTTGGCACTTTTTTTTAAATTATATAAACATAAAAAAATCTATGTCTAAATGAAAATTGAAGTTCAATTTGAATTGCTTTACTCTAATGACAACATGAAGCAAAGTGACATGAAGTGAAAACAGTCCTGTCACCTAAAAATTTTGACATTCAAAATGACCAAAGAGAATAATAATTATTGCAGTGGTTCCATAAATTTACTAAAGATAAATTATTTATCAAAGAAGTATTAATATATATTATGAATTTACATATTATCTATATCTATACATATAATAAAAATGAAGTGTCTGTATGTAATATCAAAATATTTTTTTTTACTGCTTGGGTACGAAAGTATACACGCTACTGATAACAAAAAAGCAATTTTTAAAATTTTTGTTGGTCTGTCTGTCTGTTTGTTCCGGGTAATCTCCGAATCACACGCTACTGACAATAAAAATGCAATTTTTAAAATTTTTGTCGGTCTGTCTGTCTGTTTGTTCCGGGTAATCTCCGAAATGGCTGGACCGATTTTAACAGGAATTTTACTAACAGATAGCTGAAATTACAGCGGGTTACTTAGGCTACTCTAAATTAGACTAGGTATTAACCGTGGCTTCGTCTGTAATGCTATCTCCAAAACGATTGGACCGATTTTCACGAAACTTTCACCAGCGGATAGTGGACATCATATCAAGTAGTTTAGTCTATTTTAATTTAGACTAGCTGTTAACCGTGGCTTCACCCGCAGTACTACCTTCAAAATGGTTCAACCGATCTTCACGAAACTTTTACTGGCAGATAGCTGACCTTATACAAAGTATTTGAAGCAATTTTAGTTTATACTAGCTGTTAACTGTGACTTCACCCGCAATGCTATCTCTAAAACGGTTCGATCGATCTTCACATAACTGTTACTGGCAGATAGCTGATCTTATAAAAAGTAATTCAAGCAATTTTAGTTTATACTGACTGTTAACCGTGGTTTCGCCCGCAATGTTATCTTTAAAACGGTTCAATCAATCTTCACATAACTTTCACTGGCAGATAGCTGATCTTATAAAAAGTAATTCAAGCAATTTTAGTTTATACTAGCTGTTAACCGTGGTTTCGCCCGCAATGCTTTCTCCAAAACAGTTAGACCAATTTTCATGGGACTTTCACTGGCAGATAGCGGGCCTTATAAAAAGTAATTTAATTTATTTTAATTTAGACTAGCTGTTAACCATGGCTTTGCCCGCTGTGCTATCACCAAAGCGGTTACACCGATTTTCACGGAACTTTCACTGGTAGATAGCGAACCTAACAAAAAGTAATTGAGGTTATTCTATTTAAGACTAACTGTTACCCGCGACTTTGTCTGCATGAAATTTAGCAAGATTTCAACTCATTCTTTATTTTTAATAAGATAAATAATTATCAGCTTATTGTTTACAATTCGACATTATAATTATTAATAACATTAATGATATAGAAATCTTCCTAATCAGATCTTAGATTATAAATGTATTACGTAAAGTGTTCCATAATACAATTTCTTGCGGAACAGACAAGCGTTTATTTTTTGTATAGTCACAAAATCTTAATTATAATGGCGATATCTATTAAATGTAATGTAAATGTAAATCTTTATAATAATATTTTACGTTATTGTTTCTTAGTTCCTTATACAGTGTAAGTGAGCACTGAGGTATATTGTGGGTTAAGGTTCCAAATGTGTTGCTGACGACAAACCTTATTTGGCACGCTCTTTGTATTTATATATCTAATGTACACGTTACATGTTACTTTTAGTGGCGTGCGCGTCGTACTTACAATTGTCTTTAAAGAGCGTTTCTGTAATTGTACATAACCTCACAATTCTATAATTCTTTAATACGATTTTAAAAACGCGTGCGGAGCTGCGGGTACAACTAGTATTATTATAAAATTAACCTACAATTTTACCAGTTGATTTCAAAGAGTATGTAAGGTATGCAACGTCAGTCATGTTAAAAATATTGAAAAGGTAATTGCAACGTAACAGTAAAATGACTGTCATATCAGAGTAACTGTCAGAATGAATGTCAAAATGACTTTTTCGATTACATGTGTGTATATGTCGTGTAAAATTCAAGCAGTAGTGTGAGTAATGTATACTTTAATTAATTCAATATGCTTGTAATGCATTTTATATAAAAAAATAGCTTTGTGCTCTTCTCCATATAAACTTTGACTATGCAAAATTTCAAGCTCATCCGTTCGTGCAATTCGCTTAAAAAGGGGTACAAAGTTTTGGCTTCACGTAGTAATATCATTACATAGTATAAATCAAAGTCCCCTACCGCGTCTGTTTGTCTGTCTGTTCACGATAAACTCAAAAACTACTGAACGGATTTTCATGCGGTTTTCACCAATAGATAGAGTGATTTGATGAGGAAGGTTTTAGTATATAATTTATCAAGGAGTTTTTTATAGTCAGGGCGGGACAACGTCTGCCGCGCCTGCTAGTATAAGATAAAGGGAACAACAGTCGTCTATTTTCGTAGTTTTTATCGTATTGAAGTGGCTGTTGAATTGGACGTAATCTTCTCGCAACGTTAATTTACTTCCTGGTGAAAACTCAAAAAGCGTATATTTTGAGTTAAACCTTTTTTTCATTAAAGGAGCGATATATCTATCATGGTCTCGTTCTTCTAGAATCATATTAGTGTCAATAAAGTCAACAAAATGGTATAGCAATGTGAGGCAATTTTTTTTCCAAAAGTACGAGTCTAATAGCAGAGTGTCATGTAAACATTGGCAACGCTAACACATATTTGAGTTCCTCCCGATCTATCAAACTCAGTCCATGCCCAAATAAACAGACGGACAGACATTTCTAAAAATGATTGAAATGTATTTCCTTCCTTATTCCTAGACACCTGCAACTTTTTTTTTCACAAGTGTCTAAAAAGTACAGACACTCTAGATTTACATTCTTATTATATGTTTAAATATCTTACAATCCATTTGCTTTGTAGATATGAATTATTCATACATTTTTTTAACGGAACGCACTTCATTCGTAGGCAGGAAAATTATGATGCTAAAATAATTTAATATTGCACAAATTCTACCACCGTCAGTGACTTTGACAAATGTCTTTAAGAATTTAATATTATGTGCCAGACAGAACAGTTTAGGATACATCCAATATGAGGGATTCTTTCCGAGAAGTTCTTGCGAGGTACGCGAAAGTTCTATCGATCGTTCACTATTAAGAATGGTAGATTAGTATTCGTACCTCGCGTAAGGCGCCGTGAAAACCTGAATATTGTAAAGATAGTACAATTCGTGACTGAATTTGATAGATCGGGATGAACTCAAATATGTGTTAGATGTGCCAGCGCCAGTGAGGTACATGACAGTCTGCTATTAGATTTGTACTTTGGGAAGACAGTTTTGCCTCGCATTGGTATAAAATTTTGACGATTTTATTCGCACAAAAGTGATTCTATTAAAGCGTAAGCCTGACAGATATATCTAGCGAATAATTTTAGGCAGTGTGTTCGACGAAATACTTTATAATTTTTAACTAACTTGAATAACGAATATGTTTTTCAATTCGGTTGTATTTTTACTTATTTATTTAATGTTTAAAGTCGTGGTGGTCGAGTGGTTTGATCGGTTGAATATCAATCCGATGTCCGTAGGTTTGAATCCCGCTTTGTACCAACGAATTTTTCAGAATTCGTGTACATTTACTAATTTAAATTGGTGAAGGGAAGCATCATGAGGAAACATGAACCTGAGAAATGTTCTAGTAGTACCATCGTACGTGAGAAAATATAGAACTGTGGATTTCTCAGAGTTTGAAATCGTCAATACGTCGTGTGCCGGCGTGGTATATGTTCTTAAGAGGCCTACGGCCCTGCAGTGGGGTCTCTTACAAGCTGATGATGATGAAGTGGATATAACTCATTTTGAAATGTAACGACTCATTGATAGAAATTATATTAAAGACGATGTCAAGTCAAGTAGCAAAAATGTTTTTTATCTAAAGTTTAAACGCTGGTTAAACATTAGGCAATACAGCTAAATAATGTACTATGGCAATATATAACTTCATAGGACCTACAGAAACCGTAACCATTTAATATTATGTATACTCCATGTAAAGTAAAATTGCTATCTACGACATATTTTTTCAATAACATGGAAGATATTATAGGTTTAAAAAAAATGTAACAGAAAGAGAATTGTGTGATAAGATTTACAAAACTTCTTTGGTTTTGATCAACTGTGAATGTCAACGCACCAAAAATGGTTCGCATATTGCCCGTATTTAAATCGATAGGATACTTATGACACATTAGTTGAGACATTAGTAAATACGAATCGATTCGTTTGTGCGTATGTTGGCAATCATACCCAGGAAAAGTATGACACAATGGCAGAAACCATATCATTCTGCGATAGAAATAAGTTTTGCAGACTATTTTTTAAATGTAACACTACAAAGTGACAACACGGCGCTTTATGATGAACAAAATGTAACACTAAAGCAACTGCGGTCATCGAGCGATATGCAGTCCATTGGCTATCGCCGCTGTCATGAAGATCTGCAAGGTTGCTGGTAGTTGAATATGTTGTATTGGTGGTACAATCATGTGCAAACACCCCACTATCTTAGTGATAGAGCATATTGTGGGAAATAAACACCAAGAAAAGCATACACTGATGCTTCAAAATTTAAACCTGTATATTTATCAGCGTCATTTTCTTACCCTTTTTTCACTAAAGTAGGGTCGGCAAAATATGTTATCATTTTCCACTCTCTTGTATCACTATTCACATCTTTTGTACACACCGTTTTTCACACAGCCCATGCACACCTATTATTTATTGCCCTATTCCTATGTCAATCCTCCTTCAACACTTTTCTAGTTACATGACTGTTATCTCTACTCGTGACATGCTCATACCATGCTAGCCTATCATTCCTCAACTTATTTGTCACTGGTGCTATTTTTAAACTTTTAAATTATTTCTAATCTTATTCATTCGCATCTCTACCATATTCAATCTTCTTTTATCCGTCTGTTTCGCAGCCCAGCATACATATGCACACAGCATGACGGATATTAAAAAATCTATCATAATCTTAGCAATTATTTGCGTTATGACAATTACTTTAAGTTAGTATCTTGTATTTATTACAGAGCAGGAGCGTGGTAGTGATGCTAGAGGCTGTGCGATAGATGCTCTGCGGTGCTATATTGTCAGCGGCGCCGGTGTCACTGCGCGGGCTGGCGCCAGGGCTGCCAGCTGCGCGACCCTCATTCCTGGCGGCGCTCGTCATGCACGCACTCGACCGACGAGTCGAAGACGAGCCCAGCTTCCTAGGTTAGTCCCTTTTATTACAATCACCACAATTTCAGATGGTGGGGCTTTTTCTGAGTCCGCCTGGCTAGCTATAATTTATTTTTAAAAAAGCTTTAATCCCGTTTTATGTCATTTCATTTAAAAAATTGTACGTAGTTTTTCCCGGAAACATTGCGAATTAATTCAGTTTTATGTTAATCATCGTAGTGCATTATGCTGTTATTCCGTCTGTATTGAAATTATCTTGTAACATACTAGCGGGCCCAGCGGATGTTGTCCCATTGTAATAATAAAAAAACCTTGACAAATTATATACCTAAACCTTCCCCATGAACCACTTTATCTACTGGTGAATACCGCATGAAAATGCGTTTAGTAGTTTTGAGTTTTGATATAGACGCGGTAGGAGACTCTGTTTTATAATACGTAATGATGTTATAAAAAACTGAATTATCTATAATTGTTTTTTAAATGCTTATTTAAACTTATTTCTGTTAAAATTATGGTGATATTCACTACAACGACCAAATAGCGATATAATTACGCTATATAAGCTATATACGCTACATTAATGAAGCGGTTTGAGTCAATTTTAAAGTAAGGATGAGTAGCGTAATTAAATTGCTATCAAAGCAAAAATTAAATAACTCAAAAACCTAGTTTACTAGTGTACAACGAACGAAACTGGAGTAATACACGTGCGCATATCACCAACAGACCGAATAACGTACGTGACTTTTTTGTAAATATGTCAAGTTTTACAAATTCCAATTATAATTGTGTTATTTCATAGCGTTACTTACACAGTTTTTAAACACAAGCCTTAGTAATAATGAGGTAGGTATTTGTCACACCATATTTGCATCTACTAAATACGTGCAAATATCAATTACCGATGTTGAAAAACTGTCGATTTTAATATATAATGTAAATGCAGTTCTTTTGAGGCTTAGTTGATAGTTTGTTCGGACACAGTGTCGATTGGACGTAGGTTAGAAGTCTTGCAACTTTGTCGGAGCTTCCGATGGTGGGAGTGTTTTCTCTAAGTCCACCTGGCTTGCTACCGCGTTCAGGATGAAAATCTGTCGCTACAAACTTAACGTTTGTAAATTGAAAATGAAAATTGAAATGAATTATAAATTTTAAACAAAAAACAGGCGGTTACATAAGGTGGTAAGGCTCTTAAATACTAAGTAAACATAACTTTACGAAAATAAAAAAAAATTATCGAACCCCCTCATAACACAATTTTCAATTAATTTTACACGACACCATGGGTGCGTGGTATTTCTTTAGAAAAATTTAAAAATCGGTTGGGACACAAAAGAGTAAGATGTTCTTAGCTGTTTTCCCTCAGTTTATTTATACATACTAGTGGGCGCCCAGTGGTCGACATTCGACCATAGTTCATTGATTTTTTAAAGTTTGAACTTTATTAGGGTTCTTTTGTCAAAGGGTACTTCTATAATATTATATAAACTATATATAAACATTTAAACAAATCTATGTCATGACACAATTTTCAATTAATTTTACACGACACCATAGGTGCGTGGTATTTGTGGGTGATATTGAATTAAATATAGTCTATACATTATGAGGAATAGTGATATGCCCAGTATCATCATTTGGAAAAGTAATGGATACACAATAGAATCAAATTATGAATCCAAAACAAAGATGTTTATAATACTACCATTAACTTTTGAAAATGAATTCATTTTTGTTCATAATTCATCATCAACTGTACTAAATATAATTGCTACATCAAGTTGAACTGCATCATTGTAACCGCGGAGATATAAGTCATGGATTACTTTCATGACCAAACAAATTTTCTTATTTTGATTTTACAAAGTATTTTTCGCTCATTTTTTATTGAATCATCATTTGAGTACACCATAAAAAAATACTAAACATTAAAATATTGACATTGACTTTGGAAATATTGCTTTACTCTTATGGCAACATGAAGCAAAGTGACATGAAGTGAAAGCAGTCTGCCACCTAAAAATTTTGACATTCAATAAAACCAAAGAGAATAATAATTATTTCAGTAGTTCCATAAATTTACTAAAGATAAATTATTTATCAATTAATATTAATGTATATTATGAATTTACATATTATATTACTCCAAAATTAACCTACAATTTGACCAGTTGATTTCAAAGGGCATATTGTAAGGCATGCAACGTCAGTCATGTTAAAAATATTTAAAAGGTAATTGGAACGTAAGAAGGTTGAAGGATGTTCGAAACGTCTTTTTCATTTACATGTGTGTATATGTTGTCTAAAATTCAAGCAGTAGTGTGAGTAATGCATATTTTAATTAATTTAATGTACTTATAATGCATTTTATATAAAATAAATAGCTTTCTGCACTTCTCCTACATATAAACTTTAACTATGCCAAATTTCACGTTCATACGTTCGCGCATTTCTTTCAAAAAGGGATACAAAGTTTTGGCTTCACGTATTAATATATATGATGATGATACTATTGATGTTCACGCATTCGACTTAAATTTATCTTAAAATAAATAATAGTTTAAAAAACACGCTTTCATAACAAAATCCAACTAAAAAACAGAAAATAAAATTTAATAAATTTGGATTAAGAATAGTGTAAATTAGAAATAAATGTATATTTTTGTAAAAAGTGACAAAAAATGATAAAAATACTGATTAAATTTTATTTTCTGTTTTTTAGTTGGATTTTTTATGAAAGCGTGTGTTTTTTAGATTTTTAAACTATTATTTATTTTTCATTTTTTAGTTAAATTTTTTTAACTTTTTTTTTTTTCGGATGATTGCATTGTCACCGACCTTTGACAGGTGTGCAAAGTTTGAATTAAATCTGATCGTTCATAGTAGGACAAAATCAAGCTCAAAGGGGTCGGTTACATACATGCATACAGATGAAGCTAATAAAAGCGTGATAAATAAATGAAGTGCGTCAAGTTAATTTTGAAGTATGGATAAGTAGTGTAATTATTAGTGTACTTATAGGAAGATAGTATAAAGTCTATTGGACTATGCTTTACTATCCAGTAAAATGAAATAGTTTTGCTGTAATGACATAAAAATCATTGCATCAAAAACTATATAAATAAATATATAGGTATTTCACGTAAAAATGGCTGCACGGATTTTGCTAATTCTTTTTTATTATATTTGTGATTGTCGGGACAAAGTTTTTCTAAAGGAACCTTTTCAAAAATCGTACGGAGAAGTGAAAGATTAAAAAAAAATATATCTCCATGTACAAAGTGAGTGAGTGAGACAGAACATAATAGGAAGATTTTAAAATTATTGTCATAATTGACAAATTCTTTTCAACTTTAACTGAATATAAAGAAAAGATTTGGTATATTTTAAGTAAAAACAACTATAGATAGAGTTAGAGATATATAGATTAAATCAAAACAGTACCGAGCACGTTTTTAGTAATAAAACCTAGTCACGTTGGGTAAAGTAGTTAGTGTTTAAATCATAGATCTGAATTATAGTTCCACGGTCACGCGAACTAAAACCAGTGATTTATTACGTGTTTTGTACTGGTAGATTCATTATTAAATATGATAACGTTGGTTGTGCAAATGAAGCTATAAAAAATCGGAATAATTCCAGATTGTAGGTGGTAGAGCTACGCTGAAGATATTACTGTTTCAGCATGAATGGGTCGGCTCGCCTGGAGTATTACCACCCGGCCCACAGAAACACCGGCGTGAAGTAACAGTGCTTGCATTGTTGCGTTTCGTTCGGTCAGTGAGAGCGCCGGAAGCCCACTCACCCACGCCGGTGGAGCGCTCACCTTCCCTCCCCCTCCCCTAGCCCCCCAAACAGAGGATGGTAACGCACTTGCGACTCCCTTGATGTTGCTAGTGTCTATGGGCGGTGGTGATTACTTAACATTAGGTGACCCACCTGTTCCTTTGCGTCCTACGATATTAAAAAAAAGATTGTTTTTATTTTACTATAATTATCACTACGACAGTAGTAGTGGTCTACTCTTTACAGTCGTAGTGTTACCTTGGTAATTACCCTGGTAATTTAAATTGGTAACACTATCAGCTTGACGGTGAAGGAATACATCGTGGGGAAACCTGAATCTGAGAAATGTTCTTGCAGTACTAGATACTGTATGTGGGAAAACAGAACTGTGGATTTCTCAAAGTTTGAAATCGCCAATACGTCGTACGCTGGCGTGGTGGCTATGCCCATACCTTCTTTCGGGAAGAGGCATATGACCCTGCAGTGGGTCTCTTCTAGGCGGACGATGGTAACGGATTACAGATTGGTGTTTGTCCTCCAATTGGTTTCAATGACCGAATAAATTTAAATAAACCGAGTTAGTACTCGCATTGCTGCGTTGCATTTTGATATCGTACATTGTATACGAGATAGTGTTTGCTTTCTTAAATTCGAATCCTTGTAACTGAGTTGGAACTACTGGTGAAGTAAAAAATCTTGATCAAACCACAGTATGGTGGCAGGGTTTTTTCTAAAACTGCTTGACTAGCTACTTAAGGTTCAGGTTGAAAATCCGTCGGCAAGCACCTATTGGTGTGTTCCGGGAGCTGTATTTGAGTGCCAGTCCCCTCGAGGTTTAGCGTGTATATCATCTTAGACCACTAATATTATAAAGAAGTAAAATTTGTGAATTTGTGAGTTTGTGACGTTGTATAGGGAAATCTCAGGAACTACTGGTCCGATTTGATATCCGATTTCAGTGTTATATAGCTAATTTATCGATGAAGGTTATAGACTATATATCATCACGCTAAGAGCAATAGGAGCGGAGCACCCATGAAGAATGTTTCAAAATCGGGGTTTTCTTTCCCCTTGAGAGCTCCCGCTGCGTGTTAGCGTTAGCCCAAAGTAACTATTCCACGCGAACGAAGTCGCGGGCAGAGGCTAGTGTAAAATAAAGTGAGATTGTGGTCAAACGTTAAATTTATATCAAATGGAAATTACATATCTTATCTGGATGATCTGAATTAAGCATAAGCATAGAGTAAAGCGAAAGCATTGAAGGGGGTAAGATTGATGACCGTGGGAAGGGACAGTCAGAAATTACAAAAATTCTGCTTACTTGTTACCTGAACGGCCACTTTATAGACTCTTCCGCTGTTCCTTTGAAATTCAAGAGGAAACAAATACTATATCATAAGATGTTACTTTCTTATTACTTTCAGACGATTGTAAAACGAGTGGGTTACATAAAATTGATATCTGTTCAACCTATTTGTTGCCAGGTCGGGATGACGTCAGACAAAAGTTGGTTATTGATTTAAACAATCTTTGAAGACCGAATTACGTAAAACTTTCAGGTACATGTGAACATATTATGTAATATAACAGCGTACGACTAGAATTTTGGTAAATATAGATATTTATCGTGGGTATTTCTAGATTCATATACCGATATCGTGACTTATACTGAGAGGTGGTTACTACTAAAGTTAAAAACCAATTTTTCCAGGTACTGCATAGTAAATAGTTCGTGAAAATGGTCTCCAATGTATGTGTGACGTGTGAGTGAGCAAGCGTTATGTAACGATCAATAGATATGAAGGGGAGAACACTTTATACTGCTCACACTTAGTCACGATACGAGTAAGGAATATTCATTTCATTATCGTATCATTGTTATCAATTTTAATGAAAAATAAAATAACGTAACAAAAAAGAAACAGTATAACAGATATAACAACAGCGTAGAACATTCTTGATATATAGCCGTTATTGTTATTCTATACTTTTTTTTGTCAATCAATCTTCTAGTAGATTATTACAGCCATTTTCGAGTAGGTAGTGATATCACAAGTGGCTTGCGATCATTCAAATGTTCTACCAAGATCGTGGCCCTCTTGTTAGAACTTTCCAGGGGACCCTATGACGAGACAGAATCCATGGTGAATCCGTGGTATTATTTTCCATCCACTCCACTTGTGCATAATAACCAAACCATGTTACGTAAAACACCACCAATATCACAAAATATAGAGTCCAAATAACACGAGATTATAAATAAAATATAAAGTCCACTACATGACATTTCAAGACTCCACTAAAAACTCCCATTTTACACCTGTAAGCACTTATAGGCAGCAGGGACATATCTATTTTATTTAGGCCTAGTATCATTCAATTTCTGGGAGAGTGAAATTTTCTTACTGCTAATTTATATAGTGTAACCTATGTACCACTAGGAGCTACGAACAACATCGTTATTGTCTTTTTTTTTCAATCCTGACAACCCGGTTGTCTTGAAAGACTATTACTGTCACTTTCACTAATGTAATTAATGTATTCTGTTTTGTATTTTTTGTCCTTTCAAACCGAACTCGAGTGCGCCTATAACTTCAAGGGCCTGCGTATTGCTGACAGGGCGACGGCAGTAAAACTTTCAGAGTCATTGGTAAGCAGCAGACACCGTTTTCCCTATAATCTGCAAACGCAATTAACTCCTTCCGTACTTCGACGTGGCGACTTAATTTGTACTAACTTTTTAGAGTCAAACTTTGCAGAATAACCCTCATAATGATATAATGAGTTTGACAGTTCTCGCGGCGAGAGCGGTGGTCCTCTATCGTAGCAATCTAGTGTCAACGCACTTGTTAAACTTGTTTCGTTCAGTCACCCGTGTAAGAAAACTCATAATAAAAGAAGTTAAAACTTCTAGGATCGATGACTGGGGTGGGGTGCCTTGCTATGTTTCTATTTTCACAAGACGATTCGTGAAGTCTTGTTACTAGAATATATATGTGGTAATTTCAAGTATATAACATTCTATTTCTGTGGTAAAACACGTTCGATAATCAATGTATAGAAGAAGGAAAGTAATGATTTTATTTTTTAACTAGCGGCCCGCTCCGGCTTCGTACGGGTATAAAATATATAGCCTATGTCATTCACTGAAAAAATGATTAAAATCGATCCAGTAGTTTTGATTTATTCATTACTGCCCGTGGCCCGCTTGCGTTTGTTGCAATGTAAGCGGAAAAAATGTAATTATTTACAACATCACATTAGAAACCTCAAAAATAACAGTATTTCTCCACTATTTAATGGATGTTATTATACATATAAACCTTCCTCTTCAATCACTCTATTTATTAAAAAAAACCGCATCCAAATCCATTGCGTAGTTTTAAAGATTTAAGCATACATAGGGATATAGGGACAGAGAAAGCGACTTTGTTTTATACTATGTAGTGGTTCTCGAACTGACTACGCTATTGAACTGGGTAAGGTCTCTTTACAGCTTCACCGGACTACCACGATTTTATATCGTTGTTAACCCATAATGTAAGCGCAGTCCTGTGTATTTCATCCGAAATGGGCGACAGGTCACGCGAAGCAATCCTATCGGCAGACATCTTGGCGCCGCGTCGCACCGTCTCGCCCCCGCACGTGACGCACTAACCCCCTCTCGCTATGTGACGCAGCCTTGGTGCATTGTTCGCTTAAAGCCCAGTAGGTTATAGCCGCCTTCTACGCTTGAATATATACTATATTAATTAAAACATTAAGTCCCAATGAATTATAGGTGGCAGTAGTTTATAAACGTCTTGTAAGTTATATTCTTATATTTATATGCTGACCCGTGCAACTTCGTCTGCACCAAATCGGTTATTACCGGTTTCAACTGTATTTTGAAACGCGAATTATCTTAAAAACCTAAAACACGATTGCAGCGACATCTAGCACTCACAACTGTGAGTCCAAACTATCCAGGGACTCACTCAAACATATGCCTAGTTGGTACGTGAGAAATGTATTAAAATAAGCTTAGAACCCGTTCGCAGCATTACCTACCGAGTCCAATTAAGATAAAAACTAACCTACATACATTGCCGATAAATGTCTTCCCAGTACCCCTTGGAACTTCATCACTTGACATACTGTAAAAACTTTATCTATATTAAATTTTCATTTTGATTTAGTTGTTTGTTTTATAAGAATTTGTAAAGTATACGTGAAACCTGCATCCAAACTTAATCTTGCCAAATTTGTTTTACTTTTGATATAAACTTTTTGACTGAGATATTGAACTTGGGATAATAACCTTTCTAACAGTGAAAGAATTTTCTAAATCAGATCAGTAGTACTAAGGATTCCCCGAAACAAAACTACTTCTCTTTATAATCATTACATAGTATAAAACAAAGTCCCCTACCGCGTCTGTCTGTCTGTTCGCGATAAACTCAAAAACTACTGAACGGACCTTTATGCGGTTTTCACCAGTGGATAAAGTGATTCACGAGAAGCGTTTTGGTATATAATTTGTCCACAATTTTTTTTATAATCAGGGCGGGACAACGTCTGCCGGGCCCGCTGGTATTAGTATAAATAACCCAACTACTTCAAGACTCAACAATATTTAGAAAACTAATTTTATCAAATATCGCAACAACACACGTACTGACAGAACTCTAATTGAGATTCATCTTCTACAATGCAATGTAACTATTATCTAGGTTTATGTTTTAGGAAAAAATCCTGTCACTTTTGTTTAACAAACATTTTTTATACAATAAAATTAAGGTAAACTAACAACATCCGGATCACTTTCGTTTGAAAATCAAAGGAAAAAAATGACAAAGATACAAACACATATATCAATAGGATTTAGCCTACTAAGTTTACCAAAATCCGTCAAGAATTTCATTAACCACAGATTTTTGACTGTCGTCCGTTATCCTGGAGAACCCCTTACGTTTTATGGGAAAACTTATCCTAGATGTAACCTTGTAATATTACTTATCACTGTGTCAAGTTTCGTCAAAATTGGTTCAGTACTTTCAGAGTTATACGTGTTCACAGGGACAGACAGACAGACAGACAAAACTTTTCAATGGATTATTTTTGGCTTCTATATCGATAACAAAGTCTACCCCGATTATAATTTTCAAAAAATACTTAATGTACAGATTTGGCCTTGTTACAGTTTTATTATCATTACATAGTATAAAACAAAGCCCCTACCGCGTCTGTCTGTCTGTCTGTCTGTTCGCGATAAACTTAAAAACTACTGAACGGATTTTCATGCGGCCTTCACCAGTAGGTAAAGTGATTCGTGAGGAATGTTTTGGTATATAATTTGTCAAGGGTTTTTTTATAATCATGGCGGAACAAAGTCTGCCGGGCCCGCTAGTTACATAGTATAAAACAAAGTCGCCTACCGCGTCTATCTGTCTGTCTGTTCGCGATAAACTTAAAAACTACTGAAAGGATTTTCATGCGGTTTTCGCCAATAGATATAGTGATCTATGAGGAAGGTTTTGGTATATAATTTGTTCAAAAATTTTAAATGTTAAAATTCACCGAGAGCTCCGACTAAGTTGCTAGGATTCGAACTTACGTCCATCGATGCGTGTCCAACCACGTTATCAACTAAGCCAACAGCGCACTGTAGATATTAAACATGTATTTATCGAACTCATAAACCTGTGGTAACTTGGTAGCTACTCTATAGTAGCTTATTATGTAAGAGTAAAGTTTTTTCTAGAACACAGTAATGTCATACTGAAAATACGTCGATATTCAAACAGAATAGACACGTAACAGAGTCGCGACCTCAACAATATATTGCACAATGCGACCTCAAATTAGCGTAGTTATTTAACATTGCCTTATCAGATTTAAAAACAATAGGATAATTTAAAAAAGTGGATCTGGGTCTAATATGCTTCAACATTTATAATTTTAACTCAAAGTTTGATCTTAAGAAAAAGTGTAGGATATTTAGCGAAAGACGAAAATTGTGTCCGACCTCAACACACCAGTTGTAACATGTCAACTGATAATTTAATAAGAATGTAAGTTTGTCTATTTATCTATTTATAACACTTTTACGTCCTAATTGCATACATTATTTTATCTCATACTCTACCTAATAACTAACAACACATCAAAGAAAATAGAGATTTTGGTTCCAAAAATCCACTCATGATTATTATAAATACGTACTCCTAATGATTCCCTCAGAAGTTCACAGCTCCTCTACGTGCCATTCAACGTCATGATGTTTGTCTACGATGAACTCCGTAACTATTCAACCGACCTTCATGTAATCTGGCATTTATGTATAATTTGGTCCAACAGGGTAATTTATATTTCGATTAATGGCCACAATATTTTTAATTACAAATTAAATGATTATCAATGTTGATTATTGTTATTAACTGTAAGTTTTATAAGTCTCGAACAGATGGCGCTTTAAATTAGTTTGTTGACGGAAAACTGTAGGAGCGACTGTTATAGAAACCTCATAGATGGCGCCACGTAATAGTTCATCATAATTTTAAGATACAGACAAACGAAAAGTTGACCTCATTGCCCTAGTATTTAAATAATTCCGTCTGGTGACGTCACCCCAGCGTCCTTATTCTCACGCGATAAAGAAATCTCCACCGCACGCAACACGGAATTCACGAAAACCGAGTAAAAAATTTAATTAACCAACGAAATAAACAAAGAATTTACGCGTCGCGTTATAATATACGTTTATAATGAAGTTTATATGGAACTGTACACGTAATTAGGTTGTAGGCGCCAGCGGTAACTGCTTGTGGGTTTTCAGGCGTTTTCATACATGAGTCACTCGTATTTCCCCATCGAATGTTCTGGATAGAACGTCATTTGTTACAGTGAATTGCTGAGCTAATTTCAACTTTATTTTTTTAAATTACAGTTCATATTCAACTGTCGATTGTTGTACATGACTAGAGTTACGTTCGAATGACCGCGCTGGCTTCATTCATACGAAACCCTTGTGTATTAATATTTTTCAGTGGAGTATTATAAATATTATTTTTATGTGATTTATTAATTGGCTGTGACCTTGTTATGTGCCGTATCGTGTTTTCGGCCCTGTTTGGTTACGTGTTTAAACCAATTACCAGTGAGTATGTTTTTTTAAAATGTACGATTAAGAATGACTGTATTTTATCGAATATTAGATTCGTTGAAGAATAATGGGTGCATTCCCTAATAGGTAATGGGTATATCTATCGTTTTTATTTTAAACAATAAGTGGAAGAACCTTAACCGTTATACTCAAAGGAAAATATTCTTAGGAGATTCGCCATGACTCTTTGAGATATTTCTACCTATATTAATAATAGAAAATATGGTGCATGTACAGACGGAGGAAGTGACTCTTATTTGGCTTATATGTATCTTTCTATGTACTCATTTTTGTGTACCACTAGATCCAGACAGACTCTTATATATACATACACATACACACAAATACATACCTAACTTATGTCTAACGCGTAACGCATAACACGTAACAGAATTTTATCCCCTACCGTGCTATAAAAAAAATTACTTCAAATAAATGTACAAGATAAAGTATACCTTATATTAAAATTTCTTTGGTAATAATCGATCCTGTTTTTTTATAATAAACAAAAAGTTCTGTAACTGCGGGTTCTAATCTATACTAATATTATAAAGAGGTAAAGTTTGAGAGATTGTGACGTTGTAGGGGGTAATCTCTGGATCTACCTAACCAATTTTGAAAATTCTTTTACCAATATAAAGCCACGTTGTTTGTGAGTGTCATAGGCTATATATTAACTCGAAAAATGAAAAACCTTTTTTGTGGTAGTCGGATCTGCAAAGTCGGAGAGAAAAAACGGTCGAACGAAAACGTTTCTTACGAACGCTGCCTTAACGATGAGAGACATATGACTGAGTTCTAGAGAAAAGTTATAGAGCTTGATAATATCTACAAAAAAGTCAGCGACAGCATATGTCTAACCTCAAGGTTTTTTTTTATTATGAGGGCGGGACAACATCCGCCGTGCCCGCTAGTATTTCAAAAAGTTAAAAATATATTTCCCAAGAAACTTTTATTTTAACTACAATGGTTAAGGTGCCTGCACTCAGTACTCTTTTCAATCAAGAATTTGACAAGACGTTATACTTTTTAACATAACATATATTCTTGTGTAAAGAACATGCGATAGTAATAAGAATATACTTGAATTGTATATTTTACCCACACTTAATTGCATCACCTCGTTTATACTTGTTACTCCATTGTTAGCTATACTAACGTGTTCCGTATTAGACGTGTTACAAACATATTCTACCGATATGAACTGAAGCGTTACGTATTACACAACCCAATACACCGCGTTGTAATAATACAGCAACGTTGAAAACACACGAAACAATGTACGGGTTCGTTTGAAAAAAAAATAGTATTCATGGACATAACAGATGAATTGCGCTGATATCTATATATAGGAATAATGACTTTTATACAATTATTTTAATCTTACATTATCTATGTTTGATATGAAACGACGTCTGACTTGGCTGTATGGTCGAGACATCCTTGCCTTTTTCTTAGGATGGAAAGAACAGAAACCAAAAAAAATCTGTGGTTGAGATTTCTGTATTGACAGTTTCTAATTCCTCTACGCTTCCGCTTGGAGCGCTGACCGTATGTCCCATCTTTATACCTATAACTAAAATCGAAGCGTTCGCTGTTTATCCAGGTTAAACTCTGAAACGGCTGAACCAATTTTAATGCGACTTTTACTGGAAAATAGACAACTTTTTAGACTACGATCTAAGCTAGCAAATTATAATAACTTTACATAGGAGTTGAGAAGTAATTATCAAGTTTAATCTCTAAATAACCTAACCCTTACCGATTCTTAACCTATAAATCGATAAAAGGTGTAAAAACTATAGGTAGTTTTGTCGAATGTACAATATAACCACAATAAATTCCGATAAGACATGACAACTAGATAAAAAAACAATTCTATTTTTAAGCAAAAATTATTGACCGAATTGTGATGAATTTGTAGAGTGAAAGACTTTGCAAATCAGACCAGCAAATAGGTTATAAGTTTTACAGATATTGATAAATCTACCAAAATTAGAAAATAAATACCAAGTTGGAAATATCATCCCGTTTGTGACTATCCGGGTTTTAAAGTTACACGAAAATAAAATAATATATGGTGTCGTCAGGTATAAGGATCCAGAGACGAAGTCGAATGAGGATTTTATATTTATAAATTATTGTTATATTATATACTAGCTGTAGCCGCAACTCCGCACGCGTTTTTTTTTTAATTGTATTAAAGAAATATAAAATTGTTAGACCGTAGCAATGCCCTTTAAAAATAATTGTAAGTACGACACGCATGCCACCTATAGTGACATGTAACGTATACATTAGATATATAAATACTAACAGTGTGTCAAATGAGGTTTATCATCAGGAACATATTTGGAACCTTAACCCACCATGTAACTACCTTAGTGCTCACTGTATAAGGAACGAATGAAACAATGACTTAAAGATGTTATCATGATGATATAGTATGCCCATATTGTCAATAAGTAATACGTTTATGGTCTTTTTATCTTATCTTTTTAGAAAGACCCCTTCTGTCTTCAAAATTACTATTAATAATTATAATGTTGAATTGTATACAATAAATGAGCTGACATCTTGAAATCTTGCATAAATATAAATCAAGATATAAAACTTTATATCTATCTGTCCAAGCAGTGGTTAATGTTCGACAATTTATATAATGCTCATTGACTTGGATATAATATTCTCATATGTTACTATGGTTGCTGAGTTATTTAGATGAAAGCACGGTAAATAAAGCAAAATGACCGAAAACACAATATAATTCATATTACATACATAGATACAGATATATGAACTTCAATTATATTTATTCTTGGAGTCCAGTACAACGCACGTTTTATGCACATGTTTATAATGAACAACATATTTTTGCTAAATTTCATGCAGACGAAGTCGCGGGTAACAGCTAGTCTAAAATAGAATAACCTAAATTACTTCCTAAAAGGTCAGCTATCTGTCAATGAAAGTCTCGTGAAGGTCGGTCAAACGGTTTTGGAGATAGCACTGCGGGCAAAGCCACGGTTAACAGCTAGTATAAACTAAAATTGCTGGAATTACTTTTTATAAAGTTATTTATCTGTCAGTGAAAGTTTTGTGAAGATCAGTCCAACCGTTTTGGAAATAACGTTGCGAGCGAAGCCACGGTTAACAGCTAGTATAAATTAAAATTGGTTAAATTACTTTTTATATGGTCAGCTATCTGCTAGTGAAAGTCCCGTGGAAATTAGTTACCACCGTATAATAACCGTTTTGGAGATAGTACTGAAGACGAAGCCACGGTTCACAGTTAGTCTAAATTAGAGTAGCCTAAGTAACCCGCCATTATTTTAGTTAGCTACCAGTAAAATTCCCGTCAAAATCGGTCCAGCCGTTTCGGAGATTACTCGGAACAAACAGACAGACAGACAGACCAACAAAAATTTTAAAAATTGCATTTTTGTTATCAATCACGTGTATACTTTCGTACCCAATCATTAAAAAAAAATTAATTTGGTATTACATACAGACACTTCATTTTTATTATACGTATATAGAAGACTTTTTTTTTTTTATTTGCACTTTTCACTTCAAACCGAACCTTCAAACCACTAGTATAACGTTATTCCTTAGGTTTGCGAGAATAGTTTTCCGAGGATAGTGTATTGATGTTTGTCACCACTCCAGTTATTTAAATTGTTTGTAATTTATTTATTCACTTTAAGCGTTCATTCCACTATATGTTTATATTTATGAGATTATCGTCACTTTTCACTATTTCCCGTTGCTAGAATCGTTTAATTTGTTATTTAAATCTATTTTTTAGTACGGAGTATATTGTTACGGTCGAGCAGTAGCGCCCTCTCTGTA
>AP028437.1:14784273-14864230 GCA_036509395.1 Antheraea yamamai | reverse complement strand
TCTGCAAGAGATTAAAAGAGTGGGCAAAAAAGGAGAAAATCCGCGTCCAATAATTGTAACTTTGTCCACCCTTGGCCAAAAAATAAATATTCTCAAGCAAAAAAGATTGTTGAAAGATACACAATACTATATAAAAGAGGACTTTCCTAGACATATATTAGAAAAAAGGAAAGAACTAATAGAACAAATGAACATAGAGCGAGAGAAAGGGAATAAAGTCACAATAAAGTACGACAAGCTAGTTGTTTTAAAACCAAACAACAAAAGGACTCTATCAACTTCACCCGAATCAAACTCTCAATTGTTAGGTACTAGTAACACACAAATTAATAAAAAGAACAAAATACAACAAGCCAATTTAGTACGTAGATCAAATAGCGTCTCAGAAGGAATTCAAAAACCAGGTATTTTAAACTATTTTGTAAACAAAAATGCCACCAATAAACCACAAAACCAGAATATAGAAAACACCAACAAACTAACCTAGCAATTAAAGTCCCCCTCTCACAAGAACATAACATTAAAGCAGATTCAACAAACCAACGAAACGTATCTTCCAAGCCGGCTGGTCACCGTGGAAGATCATGACCAAAACCCTCCAAAGAATAAAAAAAACTCACAAACAAAGCTGTATATAATCACATATAATGTGAAAACTTTGTCATCGTATGAACGTCTACTCGAACTAAGTGAAGTACTAAATAAAATCAAATATGATATAATAGGACTTGCCGAAATAAGGCGTTCTGGGGACAAGATTGAAGAACATGAAAACTTCATATTTTGTCATACAGGACACACACCAGGAATGTACGGAATAGGCTTCATAATTAACAAAAGGCACAAAGAGAGCATAGAAAGTTACATTGGTCTTACAGAAAGGGTAGGAATTCTAAACATGACATTTGATGGAATACCTTTATCAATCATACAAGTGTATGCGCCTACAGAAAAGGCCAACGAGGAGGATATAGATGCTTTTTATCAAACCATCAACATGGCAATAGAAAAAGGACACAAAAACTACATATTGATGGGAGACCTAAATGCCAAAATAGGAAAACCCAAAAAAGAAGAATACATAGTTATGAAAGCAAATGGCTATGGCACTAGAAATGAAAGAGGACAAAGACTAATAGACTTTGCTATAGAAAATAAATTATCAATAATAAATACTTTTTTCAATAAACAACAAAAAAACAAATGGACTTGGCATTCTCCAGACTGGAAGTACAAAAACGAAATTGACTTTATTCTTACCAATCGACCAACAATATTTTGTAACATCGAGGTGCTGAACGTTGACTACCCGTCAGACCACAGGCCAGTTAGAGCAACTATAACTCTTGCAAAAATAAAGAAGAGCAGAAACCACTATAATAAATATCAAATCTCAATTTTGAAAAATGAACAAGAGCTCTCTAGATTCAAAGAGTGTATGATTTCCTACACAACGAACGAACGACTAGAGGAAAAGAAAGATATTTCAGTTCAAGAAGAATATGAAAATGTAATAAAACTTATTACAAGTAGCATACAGACCGCTAAACATGCAACACAAACACAAACTTTGAATAAAAGTCACAAAATACTGTCAGCACAAACACTTAGTCTTTTAAAAAGAAGACAAGAGTTACACAAATTAAAAAATAAAACCAGAGCAACGAAAAACGAAATTTCTGCACTCTACAAGCTAGCTAGTAAATGTATAAAGAAGGACTATGCTAACCACAGACACAACACCATAGAAAAACATTTAAACCAATCAGCAAGCGTTAAAAAAGCTCAAAAAGAGTTAAGAATGAATAAAACCTGGATTAACGAGCTGAAAAAAGGAGCAAACATAGTATACAACCGCAAAGAGATTATCAGCGTAGCAACTGAGTTCTACAAAAATCTATACTCAAGAAGCGAAAGAGAGTTCAACAATACCTGGAATGCAACTCGGAGCATCACTGATGAGAGCAATGAATCTGAGATACCCAGCATAGAAGTAGACGAAGTCTTATCAGAGCTGCGTAGATTGAAAACAGACAAAAGTCCAGGACCGGACAACATCACTAACGACATTTTGAAAATAGCCTCAGAAGCTCTCGCCGAGCCGCTAACAAACCTATTCAACCGTATTTTAGATACAGGACACACCCCTACTCAGTGGTCACATTCAAACATAATTTTGATTTATAAAAAAGGAGACCCCAACAATATCAGTAACTATAGACCTATAAGCCTACTATCGTGTATATATAAACTCTTTTCTTCTATTATAAACAAAAGAATAAGTGCTACGTTGGACACAAAACAACCTACCGAGCAAGCAGGCTTCAGAAAAGGGTTCTCAACAATCGACCATATACACACATTAGAACTTGTTATGGAGAAATATCAAGAGCAAAGGAGACCTCTCTACATTGCTTATGTAGATTACCAAAAAGCATTCGATACTCTATCACATGAAAGTATATGGGAAACTCTGAAGAACCAGGAAGTAGAAAAAAAATATATAAAAGTAATAAAGAGCATATACAACCATAGCATCAGTAGAGTAAAGTTAGAGACTGTCGGACCTTGGTTTCCGGTAAAAAGAGGAGTAAAACAAGGAGACCCGTTATCCCCAAAAATATTTATAGCAGTACTTGAAAGTGTAATTAGTCAACTAAAATGGGAAAAGCAAGGGATAAGAATTGGAAACAAGTATCTCAGCCACCTACGGTTCGCAGACGACCTGGTGCTTCTATCTGAAACAGGAGTAGAACTCCAACACATGATAGAATCTCTGGACGAAAATAGCAGGAGAGTTGGTTTGGAAATGAATCTTTCTAAAACAATGCTAATGACCAACAGTACCAAGAGACCAATATCCATCGGCGACGAAACACTACAGTATACAAACCAATATACATATCTTGGCAAACAAATAAGTTTCGATAGAGACATCAACGAAAGAGAAGTGAAGCGTAGGACACAGCTTACTTGGAACAAATATTGGAGTTTAAAAGAAGTGTTTAAATCCAACATATCTACAAAAATCAAAACAAAATTATTAAACTCCTGCCTTCTACCATGCCTCATATATGCCTGCCAGACGTGGAAATTCACTTCGAAGGTCAAGAAAAAAGTTAGAACCTGTCAACGAGGATTAGAGCGTAGCATGCTAAACATCAGAAAAATTCAAAAAATTCGACACACCAAAATTAGAGAAACAACAAAAGCAATAGATGCCCTAGAACAGGCTCTTGCACAAAAATGGAAGTGGGCCGGACATGTTGCGCGTCTCCAAGACCAAAGATGGACAAAAAAGGCGACATTCTGGAAAGGACCTCAGGGCAAGAGAAAGAGAGGAAGACCAAACGCCCGATGGGAAGACGAAATCTTAAAAACCGCCGGTTTAAACTGGTTTGAGACAGCCCAAGACAAAGAAAAATGGCATTCTTTGGAGGAGGCCTTCACCTGTAGAGGGGTTCTTGCAGATGAAAATTAACTTTTCCCTTTAAAAAATAGTACATTGTAAATTGTAAATATTTCAAATTCCTTTATTTTTTAAGTTCACTTCTTGTTCAAAACTTGTTAAAAATTGCAAGAAATAAAAGGCTTTTTTATTTTTTTATTTTTTTATTTTTATTTTTATTTTTTTATTTATTTATAGAAGACTAGCTGTGCCCGCGACTTCGTTCGCGTGGAACTTTATGTAAAAAACAGTGATTAATAAAGTCGTCTGGATATATTAAGTCCATTTACTTATCTTCTTTTCTCTAAGACTTACGCCTCGTCGTCATTAAAATTACAATTACTTTTGATACAGTAAACCGATTTCAATGAAACAAAGACTAAGTTATTCTCGAAGATATGCTTTATGATTTTCTTGGTGTGGTTTTATTGTGAACGTAGTACTTTAGCAGTGATGCGTGTTCATACAAACAGACAGACAAACATTTCTAAAAATAATTGAAATGTATTTTATTACTGGTTCCTAGACACCTGCAAAAATTTTTTTCACGAAAATCGGTAGAATACAGACTCGTTAGATTTACATTCTTATTATATGTATAGATGACTGAAGACGGCTCAGAGTCTAAAGGAATCTCTATATCAAGTTTAATTGTCTGAACACATTACATTTATACATGCATTTTTATTCAAATTCACAATGACTTAATATCCCCAGAATATCATATTTCTCATTATAACTAAATAAATAATAATAACTAAACCATTCAAACATCACTGCTACCTTGATACGAAATAAGAAATAAAATATCACATCTATACTAATATTAGAAAGCTGCAAGATTTGTTTGTTTGGTTGAACGCGCTAATCTCAGGAACTACTAGTCTGGTTTGAAAAGTTCTTTCAGTGTTAAATAGCTCATTTATCGATGAAGGCTATAGGCTATATAGATATCATCATGCTAAGACCAATAGGAGCGGAGCACCAATGAAGTATATTTCAAAATCGGTTTTTTTTTGCGTTAGTGTTAGCCCAAAGTACCTATTCTACGCGGATGAAGTCCCGGGCAGAAGCTAGTGATATCATGAATCCGAGGCGATTGTTATGTATATCAGTACACAAGATCTCATTTCACTAAATAATTATTTGTAGAAAGCATGTGAAATACTTGCTATATATCGCATGTACATGTGATTTCACTGAACCACGTTACATTTCACAGAATCGATACGTCTGCTATATACCGCAAGAGCGTACGGTTTCATATATAAAGACATGCAGCAGTCGGGAATTAAGGCAGCTATAGTAACAATAAACGTAAGATTTCCATTAATCACCAACGATTTTAACGAAAAATAATGCAACTGCTATAAAATTAGATTACAATAACTATAATTTTCCTTACAATTCAGATATGCTGTAGTACAGAGTGCTCGCAAGAGGCAAATGGAGAATATTTCAGTTGGAAAATAAGCATCTGCGTATCACTTCCTAACCTTGGACATATTACAAACTAGCTTCTGCCCGCGACTTCGTCCGCGTGGAATTGTTAGTTTGGCTACAGCTAACTTAATCTTGCGACTTCGTTTACGTAAAATATTAAAATATTTTTAAACAATACGTAGGTTAAACCCGCGTTTGAAACATTCTTCATTGGTGCTCCGCTCTTATTGGTCTTAGCGTGATTATATATAGCCTATAGCCTTCCTCGATAAATGAGTTATCTAACACTAAAATATTTTTTCTAATCTGATCGGTACTTCCTGAGATTAGCGCGTTCAAGTAAACAAACTCTTCAGCTTCATAATATTAAGTATAGATAACAGATACTTGGTTAATTGTAAAAACAAACCCGACTTTCTCCATATATGTATAAATTAAATAGAAAACAACAATAATTATAAGAAACGAAATTGACGTTATTGGTTTTGATGTCAGCATGTTAATTTTGTTAACATCCAATGGTCTCGTGTATACAAGGCCTTTGATGATAGGGCGGGCGCCTTCTCCCCGCGCTCTCCCTCCGCCTATCAGGCCAGTCTGCACCGAGCCGCGATAGAGGTCGAACGCTGTAACCTTTGCACTGAAGTGTCGTGACGCGCCGCGCATAAGTGTAATTTTTATTATTATTTAAAAATTATAATCAAACTGTGTTCACTTTTGAATAAAATACTGTATTTATACATTTAAGTAGTACATTAGAATAGGAAATATGCAATATATTTCGGTTCTAAAACGTTTCGTTCGGTGTATTTGTTTAAAATTGTGTCTTGTATGATTTTTACTACGCTTCACTCGTATTTATTTTACATGAAGGGACGTTTGTTTGGTGCATCACAATATATTTATATTTATTGTCAATTCTTCTATTGAAAATGCCTTTAACATACTGTTCATTAAATGAGTACCTAAGTACTCTAAATTTTAGATTACTTAGGTTACATATTTTAGTATTCAATTAGATTATTAAACAGTATATTTTCTTATAATACTTTTATGTTGTAAGAGTCAATAGTAACGTAATTAGTGTTAGAACGATCAGACACAGTGTCTAAGAGTGTGAGTTGGAATCCTACATCAAGGTTTTAATTTCTTTGAAGAAAAATACCGTGTTCCAGAGTGACATAAGAACACATTTTTTCATTCTAAAATGAGTAACTCCGATAGCAGCACCCGAGAGCTATTACAATTTCTAGACATCTAGCCTTAATCACACGACTAATGAACATTCAAGTGATTGCATTCAAACGCTACGTCAAAATACAACGATAAAAATGCTGACACAAACAAAATAATTTTATCCTGTACCACTTTTGAACATCAATTCGAACTCTTTTGTCTTGAAACAAATTATTTAAGGAAAAAAACAAAACAGTCTAATTGGAGCTGGTTTGAAGGTAACGAATTCAGCGTAATTGATTTTATGCAGTTGGAACAAAGAGGTCGTCAGCCGGCATAACAAAAAAAAAACAAAATAATGATTTTAACACAATATAATCGTCTCGTCCTCGAAACACGTTCTTTATACTTATTCGAATATAATCCGTGTATTTTTACTTCGCTATCTGTATCAGTGTCACGTTCATAAGGTTTAATAAACTAACATTATTACATTAAAGTTGTAATTATAAATATGTCGTGCATTTACTAAATACGGGTGGTGTTGCCAACATTTTAAAACAGAATAACCGTAAAAGGAAACTGTCAAAACCGCGTAATATACAGATGACCGACAAGAATTATTGTTATGAAGATCAATATAAAAATGTAAGAAATAAATGTTATGCCGTTATGAGGCACTTTGTGTAATTTTAACTATGTTCTTTACTTATAGCATTCATTAGAAACCGATGGAAATACTTTACTCTCTGTTAATTTTGTGTTAGATTAAGAATTTCATAACTCTGTTAATTTATTTAATTAAATATGTTTCAACTGCAATCAATAATTGTTAATAATTATAGGCCCATAACTAGAGATGTATATAAAAATATTGTAGCATTAGAATGCGATTATTTACGACATATCTTTGAATTTATGGCACAATCGATTCAGAGTGTGTTTCGCTATGTAAAGCTAAAGTCTGGATTAGGAAAGTATTAGTGCATCAGTCGTATCCGATTCATCGAAAATCACTACGTCATACATTTGCGATTAAGGGATCAAAATTTGAGCGCCGAAGCTTTTTCGTGTCTTGCAAAGAAAAGAAATACATCTAACTAGGTAAAGTTTACAGCAAGATATCTGTTACACGTAATTCACTAAATGGAAAGTATAACACGAAATTATGAAGTTTCTCTGAAATATTTAAAGTCGTTTCTTACGAACCAAATAAATATACATACCCAATATAAAATATATAGGAATAGATTATACAATAACAGCTATTATGTATTTAAAAATTTTGATGCACTTCAATTTCTTATCATTAAATCCAAAATTCTATTTATACGCAATCGCTCGTGAATTCTTCCGCGTTAAATTACAATATTAATAATAATATATAATATATATTATTAAAATAATAATAACGGCACGCTATGATGGCCGTTTTGACACGTCATAAAAGTGACGTGAAATGTCGATTTATTTTCAAAAAAATAATCGGATACTGCTTTGTTTTGCATTAAACATTGGCGCGAGTTTGCCGCAGGTGGTGGTTGTCCTGTCTAGCGATCCTATATAATCATATGTAGGATATAATTTCGAATTTAAAAAAATATAAATGCCGAGTTGTGTTGTAAATAAGTACTCTAATAATTATAATCCTGTAAGGATTCTGTGAAACGGTGCTGTTCTTTTTGTTAGTAAAAACATGAAAGGATTTTTTCGCGGGACCATATTATATAGTTATATTTAGTAACATTTCGATAGATATATTGTATATAATTATACATAGTGTATATAATGTAAAAGTCAGTGTACTTAATTAATTTTTAAATTCCAAAATCCAAAAATTATACATTCCATAAATCTTAGGTATAAAGAATGGTAATTGGCTCCTACGAACGTAGTTATTAATTCATACAGTTATTATTCACTTCATGTCATCACAAACTTCAAAACGGCCGTGATAGCGTGCCGCTACTATAGACTTAATAATTATCGGTAAAACATAGTCTAGTGCTAATAGAGTCTTCGATGGAATTATGGCAAAGTTTATATATATGCTGATCTAATCCTTAAGACACAGTTTTTGGATTGGTAATATAAAAAGAAATCATTTTTGGGCTTAAACAAAATTCTAATCCCCAACGTTGTTACAGTTTGGTTTTCGGGTAAATTATTAAATAAATAATGTATACCCAATAAATTGGTACCTCATTTCTTATTTAAACCACGGAGGGGAGAATGATTGATCACACGAAAATGAGGTGAAAAGCGGTTATAACGCACGGGGTGTGCCAGGGGTCGTGATTGAACGCTGACCTCAATATGAGGCATAGACCCCCACTAAATATGTGCCCTGTAAACTCGGTGTCGCTTGAATTGTGCTTTATTAATTTTTAATTAAAAGTTTTTTTAATGGTTTTAAATTAGGTACACTTACAACTTATTACGACTTCATGCACGAATCATTGTTTTATCTATCTCTCTTATATAAATATAATAAGAATGTAAATCTAACGTGTCTGTACTTTTTAGATTTTTGTAAAAAAAATGTTTCAGATGTCTAAGAATAAGTAATAACATACATTTCAATCGTTTTTAGAAACGTCTGTCTGTCTGTCTGTTTGTTTGTATGAATACAAAACAACGTTAAAGTACTGCAGTCACGATCATCACTTCATCACATAAAGCATATCTTCGAGTATCGCTTAGTTTTTGTTTCAATGAAATCGGTTCACTCTATCAGAAGTTATTGTAATTTAATGACGACGCGACTTAAGTACGAGAGAAAAGTAGATAACTAAATGGACTTAATACGTTCAGATGACTTTATTAGTCAATTTCTTTACATAATAATAGGAATATATTAAAATATAGCGTAACGCCACCCAGTGGTGATACATGGTAAAACAATAAAATAAAGTCCATGTTTATTAAAAACATTTAGGTACATCAGACACATTTTTACATTTTACATATATCTACATATGATTTTTTAAGTTTCAATTATAGGTATAATACACAACTATTATGTCAAAATAACAATATATTTAAAAAAAAATGTTCACTATTTATGCTATTTACCCACGATAGTAAGTCGTTATTAAAAAATCCATAACACTGAAATCTATGGTATGTATTCTCTTTTAAAAGTGTATAGTGAGCGTGCTCTTTTATATCAAGTACGAGGTCAGTTAATATAACGTGTGAACATGCTCCATTAAATCTAAAGGAGGATGCACACATACACTTCAATGTAAACACTTTTGATCATAAAAAATTGTTCTGTAAATTAAGAGCTGGTGTTTTTTTAACATCTGTGCCTGTATTTTATACTAGTACAGTATTTGTAGTATAAATAAAATACATATTTAATTCTTTTTATTTTTCGGTATACTAATAAATAATTGCATTATTTAAAAATAAATTCCTAACTGGATAATGACTGTGTTAAATAGATAAACAATAAAAGAAAACAAATAAATATGGAAAGTTACATAGAAGCGTCCGCTCAGCGCAACGACTCAATACATAATAACGAATACAAAATCCATTTCAGCATTATATGTATACTGTCAAGTACGTACGGTGTCGCTATACTTTTATAGTCTACCCACAAAATATGAGGTAAAAGGAGACGAAGTATTGCGTGGGGACACAGTGTGGGTTTGTGTTGCAGAGCGATGACCCCGGAGTAGTTAGCGATGATCCCAGAGTAGTGAACGATGATCCCAGACTAGTGCTTGGGACTTTCGATTAAATTTTATGTAGGGTTCTACTGACTCGCGTTAACTCTGTCTTTAGTTACAAACGTATTTAGGCCATTTAGTATATTCTCCAATAAGTAGTTTATAGTGACTTTTATTATTGATAGGCCAAGATATTATCCTTCCTTCGCACTTAGATGATCGTATGTGTTCATACGTAAGGTTAAGTAATATCGTGTAATTAATTTATGGTAACACCTAAAAGGAATTAAATAGAAATACGTTGCGTAGTCTTAAAAGTCAACATATTTCTGCTAATGCCCGTTATAAGACTCGTTTTCGTATAAAATATTAGATGGGGTTTGCGTTTCATTTAAAAAAAATCCATTTAAAGCATGGAAGGTGCTGATCATACGTTTGAGTTGCGCGGTAAAGTACATTGGTATCATAGGCGTTCACAGTTCGGTCTTTTAATTTTTTCTTCTTTGGGTGAACACTCCATTCTCAGTCTTGGAAAATCCGCACCGTGTCAGTCGGCAAACAGAATTATGATTTTTATAAATAATAGCGGGCCCGGCGGACGTTGCCGCGCCCTGATAAAAAGCTGAAGCTGTTACTGGTTTCAGCATTAATGGGTTGGCTCGCTCGGGGTAGTACCACCCTCTCACAGAAACACCGACGTAAAGTAACAGTGCTTGCATTGTTGCGTTTCGTTCGGTCAGTGAGAGCGACGCAGGCCCACCTCCCCTCTCTCCTCCCCCCAAACACAGGCTGGCAACGCACTTGCGACTCCCCTGGTGTTGCTAGTATCTATGGACGGCGGTGATCACTTAACATCAAGTGAGCCGCTTGTTCGTTTGCCTCCTATGATATAAAAAAAAACCTTGACAAATTATGAAATCTAAATCTTATTCATGAATCACTTTATCTACTGGTGAAAACTGCATGAAAATCCGTTCAGTAGTTTTTCAGTTTATGGCGAACAGACAGACAGACGTGCCAGAGTATTTTGTTTTATAATATGTAGTAATTAAGTATAGCTTTATACATATTATATTTGCATGTAAGTTAGAGAGATGTATTACGTAACAAATTAATCTACTCCGTTCTGACAGCCCTTATTTGATTCGTTGAAAATCACAGTAGTTGCGTAAAACGTAGCCCATAAAACCCACAAAAGAGTGGAAAAGTAAATAGGGCCACAGTATTAACTGGCTGGGTCGTCGACCCCTGACTGGCTACAATAACAAAGAAATATGGACGAACATTGAATATTTACAGCGGGACGGTTCAGTCTCTCGATTTGGCTCGAGTTTCTAGATAGAAGGTTGTGATAGTTCCATGGATATAAATTCTTAGGGATATTTTTACTTATATGCTTGTTAATTATTTTTTTAGCCTTTATAAATTCCAGCGTTTGATCACAACCTCGTAATGTTAAATGACGTTGTGGTCTAAAATGGTAATAGATTCTAAATACATATTTTATAATTACCTTAGCTAGTTTAGTTTAATGAGATTCGTGCAAGATTCAAGGAACATTGTCTTGCTTGCGTTTTCGCCTCTATCGAAGAAAAACTGTAAAATATAGCGCATTTTTTCTTGCTAGTGACCATTTTTGACGTGCCCTCAAACAAAACTAAGTTAATTAATCACGAAACTGTTGAATAGTTAGTACAAAATGTCACCTTCCTAACGCCATCTAGTGAAAACCGATAGGACTTATGCGACGCGAGATACAGATAACTAACGCCATCTATTGGAAAAATAATGGATTTCTTTTTATGCCCAGGGGATGTTGTTCCGACCTAATAATAAAAGAACCTTGACAAATTATTCGTAGTCCGGTGAAGCTGTTATGACCTTCCTAGGCCAATAGCGTAGTCAGTTCGAGAAAAAAAAAAGAAAACTTGCAAATTATATACCAAAACCTTCCTCGTGAATCACTTTATCTACTGGTGAAAACTGTATAAAAATGCATATAGTAGTTTTTGAGTTTATCGCGAACAGACAGACAGACAGACGCGGTAGTGGACTTTGTTTTATAATAAATAATAAAATAATAATAATAATAATGGTCAGTACAATATATAGAGCGGATCAAATATATAGATAACTACATAGTAGTACATTGAAAAAAAAAAAAAAAGTACATATACTCTTAAAATATTAACTTCTCTCTACGCAACTATATAAAAAACATTTATGTAGTGCTATTATGTAATTCGCTGTAATTAAAATAATCCAATCAGAATTCATAAGGAAACGAAGGAAGTAAAAATACGATATAAACAATTAGGATCATATAGATTAAAGTTGAATTGAAAAAAAATACAGAGATAAATGTGACATATATTTTACATTCAAATACGTTATTTTACATATTTCGATAATTATCGATTCATTTATGCGGAGATTCGGTCGAATCTTTTCAACTATCACCTTGACATTCGTATTGTATATTTATAAGGATTTTATAACGTGAACATGTTATGAATAAATATTTAATTACATAATCTATAAGTTCAAGAGATCGTTCGTGTTTTTGTTTATTTGAAAGCGTTAATGACTGAGACTGGTAGATTTAAGAATATACTTATACATCTTATAGTTTATTTATTGAGGAAGGTTATAAGCAAACATTACGCTACGATCTTTAGGAGAGGAGCAATTACCATACAAAATGTGGGTGGGAAGCCTAGGTGAAAACAAGGAAATAATACAGGCGAGCCGTGTAGCGTGGTGCGGGGTGTAGGGAAAAATGAAATGCCAGTGAAATTACGTGACAACTAGTTGCAAAAAACACTACGTTGTCCGTCTGTAATAGTCTCTATCACGGATATATTATTGAAACCCACATCATACTTCTCGTGATCTACAGTCTTGATACTTGGCACAAAAACACGTCATTTGGCTCTAGATATGGAATAAATATGGATATAATTCAAATTCTGTTTTGAATTAATACGCAACAAAATCGTACTTGCTGTTAAAGCCACACTATGTACTATACAAGCGACAAAATAAATATTGTCACAGCATACGCCATCATGGGTTGGAGACGTCGGGAGAATGTAAGGAATAAGGATAATATTATAGTATTTATATAGTTCTATTCGCTATTTGTTCCATTTTAAAAAGTAAAACTTTTTTCAATCGCTTCAAATTTTTTTGTCCATCTATCGCATGTTGTATTACATCCGACGCGCGGTCGCGGAGTTGGGGTAAAGCGAAAGGCGCTCGGCAGAGCAACCAACGCCAATATGGCATCGCCCTTGGTTCAATACAAAATGATTCAAAGATTTAAATAAATATTGTGCTCAATTTTTAACATGCGTCTATCATCTAAATGATTGTATTTATTATGTTACTCTAATACGCAGATTAAACTTAAAATGTATAGTTGGATATCTTGTCTACTATAGATTTCACATTATCATTTCCGTTGTCCAATTATTAAATTAGGTTTGAAAACGCGAATTTAATACCCTAAATCAAATAATTTTCCGAAAATTTTCAGGTAAATACCTACGATCCAAAAAAAGTATCACTTGCATCGTCGTTTCATAAAACCACACAATGTTTTTTTATTTGTGTATTGTGAACTGTATTAACAAAGAAAAGTCTTTAACCTTTCGCGGAACAAAATTTTTTTTCTCTCAATAAATTAATTCATTTTATTATCTTAATACAAGATAATGTTAATTAAATAATAAGCCATTAAAAGAAAATGTCACTTACTACGTGACATCGGGCATATAAGCTGGTTATTAATTTTGCCCGCTTGATGAACAGTAATAAAAGTTCACCAGATGAGACGATGAATATGAAGGTTCTAAAGAATATATAATTTAAATTGCATCTGAGAATGCTAATCTTTGAGACAGGAAAATGAAGAAACGCCTGAACAAATTTTTTTTTGAAGTGAAGCTTCTAATGCGACTTCCAACAAGGTTGCGTTAAACGTTTAACGCTACCATGGAGGGGGTATGAAAGCACTCTTACGCTAAACGTTCAACGCTCCTGGGGAGGGGGAATAAAAAGGGACAGAGCGAGAAAAATAATCAAACATTTCGTATCTTACTTTACTTATCATAATCCCATTGTTAATGTTATAGATTTAGATATTTCTCCACTCGAAAATGATAATTAAAAGATGCGATCAATATAAATTGTAAGCAATGTTAATAAAGTTTGTCTTAAACAAACAATATGATTTCACTAAAAATTAATTTCTACCCCTTCCTATTTTCATGTCCACATTACGAAGTTACACTTCTTCCACACGGAGAGACTCCACGCACTATTTTTTTACCGTAATCTCAACTTGTTGTTATTATGGCTCGGCAGTACTATGTTCTTAAAAAAGTCCTGGTGGTCCTATGTCCGCAGATATGAAGCCCGACATGTACCAACGAATTTTTCGGAATTCACGTACATTTGAATGTACCTAATTTACATACCATAAATTAGAAACCATAGTATGGTGGTAGGACTTTTTCTATAAGTCCGCCTGGCTAGCTACCACCCTCGAGTTGGAAACTGTCAGAATTTATCATATAATTATTAATTTGAGCATTCCTTTATAATCTGAAGCAGCAAACAGATATAAAGCACGACTGGTTAGTCGTCAGCAATATTTTTACAGGATAATCGTTAGTCGATTGTCGTTCTAAATCAATAAAAACAATAGGTGCTTAATATTTGACCTAGTTATGTAGAGAAAAACAAAACTGATATACACTAGACATCAGGTGATTTACGCAAAAACGATCTGGTGGAATAATAAGGAAAGCCATTTATCACACTGTGTCGCGCAGTTCCGCTCTCATCACGCACCTCAACCCGCGCCCCGCTTCCTTTTATTCGACCGTGCGGCATTCCGACGATAAGCAATTACGTAATGATAAACCTTGAAAAGCGCCCCTTCAATGTTGTTCTTTGAACCTAGATGTGATTTTTTTACGTTTAAAATTCTCGTTCCCATTCCTTTAAAAGTTTTAGAACTTTAACTAAGTTTCTCTTTGTTGTTTATTAGTATTTGGTTTGATATTTTATATGTGTATATGTTAAATGTGACCATGAACTACCAAAGGATTGAAGAGTGTTAAATTTTAAACAGTCACTTGGTATATGCAGTCCTCCGTTAAGTATTCACTGCAGTCTATGGTAATGTAGAACCAATTTCCAACCATTGGCAGCGCTACCTATTGGCTAATTATTATAACATTTATAGCATAAACAACTTGTGAAGAAAAACATTTAGTTATGCTAGCTTTCATGGTAATAGATCCAAGAGTTTATCAATCCCAGATATTATTACCAACATACATTTTTTTATGTATATATAGATACGAAAATTTCTACATATTGTAGTCTCATGCTGGCTTATTCTACAGGCATTACAGCCGTCTAGGCCACGTCATAAATAGACCCATAAAGGATATACTGACTGTATGTTTGGCTTACGTCCAAATGTCGATACTCGTGTTTCGCTAAACGGAATGAGTTTTTGGTTGAACTATTCTTTTTTATTAAATGCCACCGAACGATATAATTAAGGATTTATGCGGATAGAATCATTGCCACTGCTAAATGAATAAGAAAAAGACATAGCTAGTAATTTTATTTTATTTGTGGCAACCAATCTCCTAGTAGATTATTACTGCTATTGTCGAGTAGGTAACAATATTACAAGTTTTGTTGCGATCATTTCATTAAACTAACAAAATGATGGCCATCTTGTTAGAACTTTCCAGGGAGTTTTTTGTGGCAAGTCAGAATCCATGCTACGTGATATAATACCCATCCACTTCACTTATGCACAATAATATCTATATTACGTAAACACTACCAATATTACAAAATATCGATCCAAATAACACAAGATTATGAATAAAATATAAAATTCATTACATGACATTCTAGGATCCCGGCAAAAAATAAAATAGGTAGTTAAAATCGATGTAGAGAAAATGGAAGCGTTCGATTTTGTAATAGGAAATTACTTATGTAATTACTGAATCCTCATTTCAGCCTTATTTATGGAGTAATTAATGAAATAGACGGATACAATTCAATTATAAACGTACTTGAAATGAGAACTTGAAGGTTCATTTGGAAAACGGGTCGAGTGGCCGATCGTTTAAAAGTAATAACCACAGTATAACTATGAGAGACAGTACGGAAACTACTTACAAACGCTCGAAAACGGCACACTCGCAAAAGCATGCGCATCGACGAGATATTTTAAAAGGTTCGCTATGGACAGCACCGCGAAAACCTCGGGTCTCGTCGAGCGCATGATTGTGTGAGCGTGCCGCGGCCGGTACGAGCGATTGTAGGTAGTTTCCATACTGCCTCTTATATTTATACTGTGGTAATTAATACTGTTTGATTGCCTCTGTAGTCAAAGATTTATTTGATAGCTTATGGGCCTTATGATTTATATTACATTAACTTCTTAATTACAAAAGGGTTCAGTGTATCCTAAATTGACGGCCTTATGTATAAAAATGATATAATTATCATATTATTTATATTTCTTAATAAATATAAATGGGAATCCACGCCAAATAGGACAGTTTGAATTTTTTTTATTTCGTCAATTTTGTGATATGTTTTATTACCTCTCAAAATGGCCTCCTGGTAAAATATTTTTAATATATATTATAGGGGGCAAACGAACAGCCGGGTCACCTGATAGTAAGTGATCACCGCCGTCCATAGACACTAGCAACACCAGGGGAGTCGCAAGTGCGCTGCCGGCCAAAATTGTGACAATTTTTTTATTACTCATTCAAAAGATTTTTTTTTGTTTTTATATGACCTTTATAATAAAAAAAAACATGTTCCCTCGCCACGTTTTTTGAGTTCTCAATATCCATAAAAAAATAATTTATTAAACATCGAACTATACGTAATAAATAAACTTTCGAAAATAAAATTTAATGCTCCAATTTTAAAATTAATAAATTTCATTACCTATTAGTTACGTGTACACCAGTTTTTAGATTGCAACGGACGAAATCGAAAATTACAAAATGGCGCATGTGTTATATCGTATTTAGTTCAACGGTAGAACGTCTGCTCTACTATTTTATAAGCATTTTATGTATAAAATATTCTTTTCATTAATTTGCTTTAATTGCAATAAATAATTACGTATTATTGTGTCGTGTTACATTTTTACTTCAATAGTAGGAAATAATTAATATATATCTGCTGTTCGTAGAATTTTGGACGCAGTTAGATAAGCTTTAAAATATCTGTATACACGTAGTACGATTGCGACCACGCGACTAACATAGGCATTCACAGTTCGGGTTTTCTCGGTAATGCTTGGATTACCTCGGGCGGCCAACTAGCCTCCGATTCCGAAAACTAGTCCCGTGTCACACACTTTACCCGCTACGTTCTTGGTTAGCGTACTTTTAATTCCAATCTTTTATGACTTTTTTTTTACTCTCTATAAACAGACCATAAAGTATAAAAAGAAAATACAAATTTCAACGGTAGTTTCAGACATTATTGTGTTCAAGCAAACAAAATAGAATAATTAAACTTAGGTAATTATGACACATGAAGAGTTTTAGCAAAAATAAATTACGATTGAATGTACAGGTAGGTTATACATTAGATATGTGAATAATAACAGTGTATTGAATGTAATGGTATTTATAATCGGCAACATACCTGGAACTTTAACCTACAATATATCACCCTCAGTGCTCACTTAGACTATATAGGAAAGTAATAAAAACTTTAAGCTATACATTATCGAACAATATGTGTTAAATCTTTTATTATATAGATATAATATGCCCATATTGTCAATATAATTAAATTTTTCTTATACGCTGCTATGCACTGAGTTATGTAGACATAAGCACGGTAAAAAAAACAAAATGGCCGCCAAATTGACCAAAAAGATAATATAATTTAAATTACATACAAACATATGACTTCCAATTATCTATATTTATTTTTGAAGTCCAGTGAAGCGCACGTCTCTACAAACAAACAAACTCTTCAGCTTTATATATTAGTATAGATATAGATTACATTTAAAATTTCATAAAAATCGGTCCAGACGTTTCGCAGGAGTTCAACCATAAACACCGTGCCACGAGATTTTTATATATTAGATATTTCTCGCTACAAGGTACGCTGCGAATCTTTATTGACAGTCTTTCTTACTTCGTGTTCAATTCCGAATAAATATTATCTAATAATTACGTAAATTAAACAATATTTACACAATACACTTTCGCTCATTTAATTCGGTTCACGTGTATTTAAACGGCCGTTTAAAATTCCGTACACAACGTCTATTAGAGGGTTTTAAAATATCGCTGTTTGCTTCGAAAATACGTGATTTGCGTAATTCTTTCAAATACCCAACCATGTCGTTATATCACAAATAATTAGGATGATTAAGCCGTGAAATGGATGTTATTTTTATATACGAAAACTTAAACAATTTTTTTTTCCAAACTTGTATTCGCAATGCGATCTTTTGGAATTGGTAATATAAAGGGAGAGAGGGGTGATCTCAATTTGATACGATTCAGCACTCACTTCTTTGTGTTGTATGGGCATAATATTAAGTCACCAAGATTTGTGAGTCCTGATATAGATACAAGTCAGAGAGTCGTGGTTATTTCAAAATGATTTAGATGCAGGTAAGAGAGAGTCGTGGTAATTTCAAAGTCCGTTAAATGTTTTAAGATTGGCAATCACATGCTTGACAAAATTATCGAATGATTTTATTACAGACTCCCACTTCATTAAGCCCAAAAGATCGAATGGACATGTACGAAGATTATCACAAAGCATTATGTGCCCTAGTCTCTTCGTACTAAACCTGAGGCAATCTTAAAGCAAATGTTCAAAGTTTACACAGATGTGTTACTTAAACAATTAAGTGCAAGATTCTTTTGTAAACTTTTTTAATCTATACTAATATTATAAAGAGGTAAAGACTGTGGGTTTGGATGTTCGGGGTAATCTCCGGTACTACTGATTCGATTTTGAAAATTCTTTCACAGTTAGTAAAGTATACTATCCCTGAGTGCTTTAACGTACTTTTTATTTTGGTAAATGTATTTTTTCAATAATTAATTGTAATTGAAGTTGGCAAACATTTTATTATATGGCGTGCAGTACATGAACGGTTTGAAATAAAGGAATAAAATCTATAGCTAAAATATAGTATGTATAATATAGTATATATTGGATATAAAGTATTTTCGTATACTTTATTTTTATGCAAAAATATAAAGTACACTTATCTTCTTTATATATAAAATGCTTCTGTCCGTGGGTTTGTGACTGAACTCCTCCTAAACGGCTGGACAGATTTTGATGACTTTTTTGTATGTTCAGGTGGGTTTAAGAATGGTGTAGAATCACAATTAAACCCGGTAGGTGGTTGACTTTTAGATTTTTTTTATATTATCAACGCAAAACAACGTCCGTCAAGGCCGCTAGTCAAAAATAAAGTAGGATACGTTATTATATAGTTATGGTTGGCAATCCTATCTGACACGTTAAACGTTAACAATAAAGTATAAAGTCGTAATAACAAAATGATACATTAATGAACACAGGTTATAGCAACGCTTCATCGATAACATTATTATTTAGTGTGTGTTTTTTATTTAAGATTTTAAATCGTATCTCCCGAATTCGAGTGACAGTATAGTGTTGAAAGTGAAATGTGATAGAAACTATACGAGCAGTGTTGGGATGAGAACGCACTTTTAAATATATTACACGTATCAACAACATGGGTCTACATAAACGTGGCAGTAAGTATAACTTATTTATTGTAATAAGACTAAATTATGGCACTATGTAAATAGTCTATTTATGTAATCGATTGATTGATTACTCTATTTGTCATTGAGAGGTACAATTTTTGTGGAACAGTGCAGCGGCCAAAACTTTTTTACTCTTTACCCGGGGAGCACGTGCAGGAGAATGAGAGGTACACTTACTGCGGACGCGAGTTACACCAGCTTTGATAGTAACTTCACCCCGTTCAAAAACAACACAACATGTTGAAATCATGGTAATAGAACTCTTTCTAATGCTCGCCTCGCCAACTACCACCCTAGAGTTAAAAATCTTACGCCAAGCACTTCTAAGTGTGTTCTGACAGCTGGACTTAAAATGTAGTTCTTTCTAACTTTGTTGATAGCTCAATGGTTAGCTTCTTCGGATTTGGCGTTGGTGGACGTAGTTTCAAATCCTTACGAATGAAGAGGACGAGGTAGAGAGATGAAACAATGGGATGTTGTCAGGGTGTCCCCTAAGCCTAGCTAAGTACCACAATAAAGATATATAGGTAACAACTATAGGTGTGGTTCGGCAACTACGCTTGAAAGTCAGCCCCTCAATAGGTTTATCGTATTTACCGCATTGTCATTTAGCATCAGATGGGACTGTGGTTAAACACTAAACTCAAAAATGTAAATGTAAACATAGATGACGTGACTGACTTGAATAGTTAGTCAAGCTACATTCTATGAACATTGTAGGACTCTCGCTTTCAAATGACACGCTGAGCCGGCAACAACAAATCAATTATCACTTTAGCACTTATTTCACGTAAAGAGACAATTTCAAATCATACACACTATATTTTTTAGAAAGTATAAGATTATTATCGGGTAAACAAATCTTATGGCCTTGAATTTGTTTGTATATTAGAACAAAAATATTAAGCACTAATATCATTCGAGGAACGTGCTTGCAAATTGCCTTGTTGCTTCACTCCTAAATGTACAATATTAAAACTGTAGGAATGATGTTTAAAAAATTATACCAGATGCTGTTTGTAGTAATTCTACTAATTTAAGATATTTCTTACTCGGTGTCGATGCACTTAATGTTTGTATAATTGAAAATAAACTCAAGAACGTTAGTTACGGATTTAGTATACGAAGGAACACATATTATTTATTTTGTAGGGCGCTAAATGACGTACAGATTAAGTTATAAGTATATGTTGAGGTTTTCTAGAGGTTTTTTATAGAACAAAGTACTCTTCCACGTCTGTCTGTCTGTTCACGATAAACTCAAAAACTACTGAACGGATTTTCATTCCGATTTCACCAGTAGATAGAGTGATTCATGAGAAAGGTTTAGATATATAATTTATCAAGTTTTTTTTTATTATCAGGACGGGACCACATCCGCCAGTCCCGTTAGTAAATAAATAAACGTAATCCAAAATTATTCGACTTTTGTTGAACATGCGCACCCTACCAAAGAATTTTAAAGAACTAACTAGTTTCAGGTTTATTTGGGTAGTGCATTGTATATTTTAGTTAGCTATCAGAATACCATACGCTCGAAAATGCACAGTTATAGAAAATTTACCTTTTTTGGTCAAGAAATGAGTATATCAGTGGATGCTATGACTAGGCTTTTTAAATACTATACGGACAACTTTAGTGTCTAAAATGACACAGCGCATACGTTCTTATGAACTGCATTACCGTTTGATAAAACTCTCACTATAATGGTCAACTTTTACAAAATTAGTACATCTGAATTATTGAAGTGAAATTGCTTCTGAGACGGTGTGAAGTAGATTTTACGAAATGAAGATGTGTATCGAAAAAGAGATAGCTATAAATGTATATATGGGTTTTAGGCTGTGAGAGAACGAAACAGTATGTCCTTAATGTCTTCGAAATATATACAAAGAGAGGGAGAGAGTTGGAGAGAAACATTGAAAAGTTTTTTTTAATCATGGAGGGATAAATAATTAAAAATTAATCAGAATACTAAATTTCACTTCGACCGCGTGTCAACTACACACATCTTATTTTTTAATTATTGGTTCTTGGAGTGTACTCTACAGGTACACGATAGAAATTAATCGAACTATCGTGAGAAGAGCTCTCACTATCGTATGCTCTTAACACTATATATCTTTAATTACTATTTAGTATATTGTAACTGTTGACGTTGACGTTGACGTTGTTAATTTAATATAAATCAAGAAAGTCAAGGGCAATCATGAGACTGAACCTTCCAATTTAGAAATCGTTATCATATTCTTGGGAAATAGTGAAATTTGCGACCTTATGATTTGTGCAGATTTTAACGATAAATTAAATAAATTATAACTATATATTTAATTTATATATAAATAGTATTCAAAAAACTTTTTTACAAATCTTCTTTGTAATTTTTTAATTATATTTTTTCAACGATGACCAAATGAAATTCACTAGGAGTTTTTGGCGGGATTTTGGTCTGTCATGTAATGGATTTTATATTTTATTCATAATCTTGTGTTATTTGACTCTATATTGTGTAAAATTGGTGGTGTTTTATGTAATATAGTTTGTTTATTGTGCATAAGTGAAGTGAATGGAAAATAATACCACGGACCATGAATTCTGAGATGCCACAAAAACTCCATGGAAAGTTCCAACAAGATGGCCACCATCTTTTTAGTTCATTGAAATTATATCAAGAAACTTGTAATATCGATACTCACTTGACAATGGCAGTAATAGTCTACTAGAAGACTGGTTGCCAAAAATGGAATGGAAGAGGAACTTGTAATACTATTAACTACTCGACAATGACAGTAATAATCTAAAAGATTGGTTGCCAAAAATATAAAAAAAATCACTATTTTGATTTGTATGCCATTGTCATGTACTGTCATTAGGATTGAACGTATAGGAGCTTCGGGCTCACTACTATAAGATTCTAGACTGACTCGGACAGCGTAATAATAATACTCAGAGTGCGTGAAATAGACTGTTTACTAATATGACCATATAAGGTATTTATAGAGACGTGATCGTTCATTTGTTTGAACGACATTCTATTTATAATATATACAAAAGTTAAAGCCAGTCTGCCAAAGAGGATGATATACTCGATAGCTACATGATCCCCTCATGCGAAGCGTACCGGCATCTTGATACTTCGACCGGAACGTGTCTTCTCCAAGGTTGTGCAAAAAATTGTTGCAGGTTTCTTGGAATAAGTAATACAACACAACACATTTTTAGAAATTTCTGTCTGTCTATTTGTATGAACACGCATCACTGCTAAAGTACTGGGATCACAATAAAACCATAAAACATGTCTACAAGAATAACTTAGTCTTTGTTTCATTAAAATTGGTCTACTCTATCAAAAGTTATTATAATTTTAATGACGGCACGGCGTAAGTACGAGAGAAAAGTAGATAAGTAAATGGACTTAATACATTCTGATGACTTTAAAAATCACGATTTTTTACATTAGGTTCCACGTGGACAAAGTCGCGGGCACAGCTAGTTCTGAAATAAAAATGTCTTTTAATTCACCCTTTGGCTCTTTCGGCGTTATTTATTGGAAGGCAGAACAAAACTGGCCTCAAAAAAGTTAGGTATCCTTAAGAGAGCACGGCGGTATTTCACGCCGGATCATCGCCTTCAGTTTATATGAGTGCAAGTCCGTCCACACATGGAATACTGTTCTCATCTCTGGGTCACAGTGACTCAGTGCCATCTACTTACTTTTGACCGAATACAAAGCAGAGCGTAGAGTGGTTCGAAACATCGGCGACCAGGTGCTTTCCTAAGGGCTCAACATTTTGGCGTTTCGTAGGGACGTTGCGTCACTTTACGTCTATCACAAAATCTACCACGGAGAGAGTTCGGAAGAGCTGTTCGGATTAATACCTGCTGCTGAGTTCCATTATTGAACGACTTGTAACAACTTGAAATTCTATCCATATATCCATATTCTATCTTGATGGTTGGAAGTCGTTTACTGTGCGATTTTCGCGTGCGTTTTTTCCACGTACATCGGTTCTTTACAATAAATATAAATTAAAAACCTTCAAGAAAAGAGCCTACTCCATTTTCAACGGCCAGCAATGCATTTGTGATTCCCCTCGTGTCGCAAGTGTCCATGGGTGGCGGTGATCACTTACCATCAAGTGACCCGCATATTCGTATGCCTTCAGTCGCATAAAAAAAATTCGGAGATCTTTTTTTAAAGAGATTATTAATATAAGTCTAGTATATAACCACTTATTAATGGTCCACAGTCAGAAGATATATTTCGAAAGCAATCTGAAGAATAAACATTAATGGTTGTAAGTATGTAATTTATACATGAATATATCCAATTTAGTAAATTACACACAGGAGACATAAAAACCTACGACAGTAATTCGACCAACGATGTACGAAGCGATAAGACGGACAATTCAAGGATTTCTACCATTCTATATCATTAAATTGTATTTAACATAGAAATGACATACTAAATAACTTTTCTTTTGGGCAACTTAAATGGTCACCTTAATATTCTTAAGCAAATTTAATACTTGATAATTTAATAATTAGTAACGAAGATTCAACAAATCGTGTTTTGTTTTAAAATTCATGAGTCCTTAGAATAATACGTCTTTTTTCACTACCATTATTATTCTGGAAAAGGGGCTATGCAGGCCTTAGTCCTGTAGCACTGCGACCAGTACTGATATATTGTGATCGCCCCATATTACTAAAGCTCCCGGCCTAGTCCTATAGTATTTAAGAACTGCAGGACTTTTTTTGGTTGAGAGCATCTGTACCTCATCCGGAGGCAATACATGCGTGCCGAGAATCCGGTTTCGTGTAGGCTTCAGTTAATCACACTCAGTCAAGAGGTGTTTGGGGGTCTCATCCGCACTATCACAAAATCTACACTCTCTTGTGCTCTGGACACCGATGTTGTACAGGTGCTTTTTAAGACAACAGTGTCCAGTGAATGCTCTCACTAAAACCCGTAATTGATTCCCACCGAGTGGCAGTGCCTTACCAGCATATCGCTGGTTAAATGCCCTGATGAGTTCTTTGGAATGGTTTTGTCCTGGCAAGTTATGCCAGAACCTTTTGGCTTCTTGGTTGTAATGGTTTCTAAGGGTCAAAAGAGCTAAGCTTTTGGGTATTCCACAGAATGGTTCAGGACCAATGTGTATTCCCATAGCACCTGCCCTTGCAAGCTGATGAGCAGCTTCGTTGCCAGGAATGCCTGCATGCCCCGGAACCTATCGCAGAATTAGTCTGTTATTTTGGCTCAGACTGTTTAATACGGCCACACAATTTGACACAATTTACGACTCAACTGAGTCTGAAGCAAGGGCCAATAAGGCGGCTTGACTGTCCGAGTGGATATAAATTGTATGATTAACGTAGTCTTTTTCAGATTAATATGGGCACACTCTAATATAGCGTATACTTCTGATTGAAAAATAGAGGCCAAGCTACCAAAATTAGTGTGCTGCCTAAATTTCGGTCGCTCCCCATAAATACCACAGCTTACGCCAGGTCTCATTTTGCACCTATCAGTGTACCACAATAGGCTACCCGATTTCCACGTTATTTCACTCAAAGAGTTAGTCCAGGAGTCCCGCGGGGGTATTTCTACTGTGTAGAATTTTGTAAGATTAGCTTCAGGTAATTTTATATCTGATATCATACCTAAAACTGGTGTTTCTATCACTGAGTCCAGTATGGATCTCAGGGACTGTGATATCCACTTCGTTCTTCCCTGTACGTACATTCTATGTATTGTTGACCTAGCCACCTTTCCTACATGTAGGTGAAGGGGCAAAAGATTCAACATAGCTTCCATAGCCGCTCCAGGGGAGGTCGACATAGCTTCCGTCGCTAAGATAGACGCTGTCCTTTGTCCTACCATCACTACCATCCATTAAAACAAAATTTAGCGTACTAAGTTCTTGTCTAACTCGTGGAGAGGACCCGTTATCCGAATTCCATATTTGCTGTTTGGCTCTATTTCTATCTTTATTCAATCAACGTAGAGGTGTCTACATAATTGCATTTAATGTCGTAAGATTGAAGCTTGCTTAGTTTGAAAGTTATAGTTGAAAAATAATCTCGTATTTCTTGTTTATTTATAGTTTTTATTTGAGTTGATTTATTTAGGTATTTGTATCATTAATTACCAAATTTTTCCCTTATTTGTTGCAATTTGTATACAGATGTCGCTTAGTCTTCTATAATTATTTGGCGATTGTCTAGTCACATTGTTTTATTTAGCCTCAAAACCATTTTCTTAAAACTCTTTACTCCACCGATGGTTCTAGAGGGTTCATTCGAGTATCGATAACCATTTTACTTCATGTTCAGTTGACACCGAAAGGTGACAGACTTTTATTTTTAAAGTGGGAAGAAATCCTACGTTGTACACTGGGCCTGGAGAGCGGTGAGACGTCAGACTCTTACTGACTAAAAAAACCCACCAGATACCGTCTATCGCGCTAATGGAGTGTCGTGGCAAGGCAAATACCATCACACCCCGGCGGCAAGGTACAACGCGAATGCTAGGCCATAACGACAGCCCGGTCAAATTACCTACTTGTTTACCGAACCAAGTGCAATGGAAAGTCAGGTCTCCAGCCGCTTCCTCTCTTGCTCCGTTTTGGCAGTCAAGGAGTCGCCTCCGCTTACTGCCAGCCACCACTGATTTTTTCACGAGGTTGTCTCCTCACCTTCAGTAAATTTTTAACGTGGTTTTTTCCCATGGGAAAATGGTGACAAACCTAACCTATATAACGCTGCAACCCTGTAGGTAAATAAAATCTACACAATTGCAAATTTGCAGTGGTTGCAGTGAGATATATTTATTAAATATAAAAGTTATATGCTTACTTGATATTTAAAGATTACTCAATAAAAAAAACTAATTAATGCACACAAAGTTAATAGAGAAAGGTGAGTGTCTCACTCAGTTAGTGTGAATACAATAAAATAAATCTCAGAGGTAAGGAAATCAAGGCGTTGTATAAAAGGGAACGACAAGAAAAGGTTCACTAACAAAGTTAGACTGCGCTTAACTGGACGTCGCGCTTTCTGCCTCGAACACAAGACTCAGCGAAGAAGCTGTGATGCACAACAGATGGAAATCGAGCTGCTGGCAGCAGCAGGAACCGGAGGGGTCAGCGGAGCTCCACAATGCTCGCTGCAGTGGATTGGCTGTCAAGCTCAACAGGTTCGACTACCCCCAAGGAATGATTGGCTCTTCAAAAAAGGATTGAAAAACGCTCTTCAAGGTCGGCAATAGAACAGTGGTGCCGCTGATGTTGCAGTTGTTCATAGGCAATAGTTTGCAGTCCTTTGGTATTAAAAAGAAATCGCTGACGTAAACGAGAATTTGAAAGCTAAAACTGACTAAATCATCTCGGTTGGTAATTGTGAAACTTTGAAAATACTCATAAGGCTGACACGTAATTTTTTAAAGTTGTCTAGTCATTTGAATAAATTGACACAGCGGACTGTCAATCGTTTACATAATGAGAGATTATGCAGTGACATAGACTAAAAGAAGTGGATAGGTAATTACGAATTACCGAATTTGGAGGATTCTATGGACAATGATCATTAAAATATGCTGAAGTAATCAAATCTATTGCGCATTTTAATCATCAGAGAAGGAGTATACTGAGGCGTTTATCGAATAAATATTCTCAGAGATAATAAATAATTAGACAAAGTTGGGAAGTAAAACTACACAATTTCATATAAATAGAGCAGTTACTGAGAAGCAAATTATATGTATAAAACTAGCCGATACTCCTACCTATTACCGATTATATACCGAAGAAAAAACATTTGGAAGAAAAAAAATATTTTGTTGATAAAATGTCTTTAGTCTTCGTAGTGTTTACAAGACTCGTAGTTTCTAAAAACTGTATATTAAATGAAGCACGATATCTTCATTTTTTTTTTAGAAAGAGCAAGTATCTCAGAAGTAAAATAAAAAATGAATTGAATTTTTTTCAGTAATTTTTCGTGATGCGTGCACAACGAGAGACCTCGTTTCATTTTATTGGTATACTAGCTGTGCCCGCGACTCCATCTGCGTGGAACCTTATGTAAAAAAACTGTGATTAATAAAGACATCTGAATGTCCATTTACTAATCTACTTTTCTCTCGTGCTTAAGTCGCGTTGTCATTAAAATTACAATAACTTTTGATACAGTGTAAGTTTAATGAAATTAGGACTAAATATTAATCGAGGATATTCTTTATGATTTTCTTGATGAGGCTTTGTCTTGAACGTAGTACTTTAGCAGTGATGCGTGCTCAAAGAAATAAACAGATAGACAGACATACATTTCTAAAAATGATTTATGTATATGATTTATGATGAATGTATTTTATTACTTATACCAAGACACCTGCAAATTTTTTTTCACAAACATCTAAGAAGTACAGACACGTTAGATTTAGATTCTTATTATATGTAGTAGCTTCTGCCCGCGACTTCATCCGCGTGGAACAGTTACCTTGGGCTAACGCTAACATACCAGGGAAGCTCTTAAAAGGAAAAATAAAACAATTTTGAAACATTCTTCATTGCTGCTCCGCTCATATTGGTCTTAGTGTGATGATATGGCCTTCCTCGATAAATGAGCTCTATATAGCACTGAAAGCATTTTTCAAATGGGACCAGTAGTTCCAGAGATTAGCGTGTTCAGCCAAATTGGTTAAAGATTACTACTCCTCTCGCATACTTAACTCGAGCCTTGATTACAATTACAATAACTTATGATAAAATGGACCTATTTTAATGAAGATTACTCCCGAGGATATACTCTATGATTTTCTTGGTGGGGTTTTATTGTGGACTCAGTACTTTAATAATGATGCATGTTCATACAAATAGACAGACAGACAGACACTTCTAAAAATGATAGAAATGTATTTTATTACTTATTTCCAGAAACCTATAACAATTTTTTTCACGAAAATCGAAAAAGTACAGACACGTTAGATTTACAATCTTATTATATGTATAGATATAGAAGATAAGAAGGTTCGATGTTGGTATATATACCTGAAATTGATAAACTTCAATATCATATGAAAGTTGGTTTATTCATGGAGTTCATTTAACGATATCGATTCTACAATAACTCACCACTAGTTGACGAGTTGGTATTGTGCGTAATATTTACATCCATTTTGTTACAATTTATTTCTTACAAAGAATAGTAATAACGGTTAATACTATGAAATACTCTCGAAGCCGCGGGCAAAGCTAGTATTTATAAACAAGAATCGACGACATTAGTGTTCGACTAGTAATTGTACGCGATTTCCACAATATTCCTTCAACCACACTGTAATTCGAACCTGCAGATAACTTTAGTTATTTTTTCAACATCAGAAATTTTAATAGCAATAAATTTGTAATGAAAATTTTCACGCAATTTATTGAAATTCGAAATGTGATCTAATTTTCGTAGAAGTCAAGTCGTGTCTTCAATTAACCAGCGTCTGAAAGTTTGTAAGCGCGTACCCTTACGTTACAAAGACGCGGTGTGCGTGGAAAGCCATCCCAAGGTCACAGACGATCGATAGGTCTCGGCAGCTATGCGTACTCCTTAGATTTCTTATCTAATGACGTCAGATGTATACGAATTTACCGCTCCTTTAATTAAAAAAAGGTTTAACTCAAGATATACGTGTTCGAACTTTCACCAGAAAGTAAATTAACATTGCGAGCAAAATACATCCAATTCAACAGCCACTTCAATACAATCAAAACTACGAAAATAGATGACTGTTGTTCTCTCCTATTATTGAACGTGTTAAAAGTGAAGTAAAATGAAATAAGTCGATGTTTTAATATAAAGTTTTTTTATATACTTTAAAATTGATTTAAAAATTGCATTAATTCGGAGTTATGTCATTTTATCTTTAAAAAAATGTACGTAAGTTTTACGGTAGACATTGCGACTTATTTATGCTACATTAAATATGCTAATTATTGTAGTGCATTATGTTGTTACTCCGTCTGTATTGAGATTATTCTATGACTTATTTGATAAAAAAAACTAAATTAACTACGAACTTTTTAAATGTTTATATAAACGTATTTCTGTTACAAATGACGATATATTCTACAAGGACCAAATAGCAATATAATTTCACTACTTGTCCCCACTTTCAGAACTGACTTGCTTATATTTATTTTTAAGATAAATTTAAATCGATCGTGTAAACATGGTCAAACTTTAAAGGAATTTTCCCACAAAATTGATTTTTTGGGTTACTGATTTTTTTTATTACAGGTGTTTTAATCGTGTGTTTACGTGTATACTTTGTTTTCTATATATTCAATAAATGGTAACCATCGGCATCGCTATGTATTAAAATAAATTGTAATAAAAAAACGGGTTAATAGAATCCAAAACATAAGTAGATTAAATCTCTACCCATCTAGATCTCTACTACTACTTATAGATTATGAGAAACTCGTAACAATGACTGTTGTTTCTGGGCCAACTACAAGAAGCTTGCAGGTCGGCGTGATATCAACAACTGTCAATGGATTGTCGATCTGCCAGTAATGGACATTATTTTTAGATTACAGTACAATAAAGTAGTTATAGCGCTACTTAAGGACGCAGGCCAATTTTTATTGGGTTTTTTATACTAGTTCGACAAAATGACTACACAATACCTGATGGAAAGTACGGTACAGTCCAAAGGAACGGCGACTGTCAGTGTTATATAGCAACGGCAGTCTTCGCCATCATGCCGACCTGCAAAAGAGCCTCTTCACGCCTCGTTTGAAGGACCCGATATCACAAGAAGGGAACACGTTACGTTTTGAGGTACCAATAACAAATGAGACCTATTGAACAAACCTATTCAACTTTGACAAATATAATAGTTAACTACATACACATTAAACCTGTCACTATAATACGTATATGATTACTTTTAATAATTAATAGGTTTGCATTAAAAAAAAGGAATTCTTCGTAGCCCTCTCGCGTGACACAGCCTGATTTTCGGTACAATAATCTCAGTAAATTTAAGAAAAAAACATAATAAACAAAAACACCTTCGTATGCTATGTATAATCTAGTTTAGTTCAGTAATCAGAATATTCAAATTAATTTTACCACCTCTGAGACAAAATTATTTTATATTAACCAAAATTAAACCATTTCATCTAATTTACGTGAATCTTAATTGGTAATTCATAAGGTTCAGTTTCATAACGCAATATTGAAGCGTGTTGAAGCACGATGAAGTCACGGTGAGAGAAAAAACTGCAAACACGTTAATGGCTACGCGTGAGTCATTGCATACGCTATTACGATGTTATAATCTGTTATGTCGAGTTTAAAGTTCATGGTCTTTGACTAATAAAACCGTGTTTAACCTCGAATATGTCATGCGACAAGTATGTTGGTCAATCATGTTTTAAAATACGAGAATAGTCTGATATTTGTTAAGAAAAAATCAATTTTGTGTTAAAATGTGTTCAAAGTAAGTCAGTTCTAAAAGTAAAGATAAGTGGTAGAATTATATTGTTATTTGTGATATAAATACGTTTAAATAAGCATTCTAAAAAGTTTGTATAATTTACTTTTTTATGAGATATGTTATAGAATAATTTCAATACAGACGGAGTAACAACATAATGTATTACGATATTTAGCATAAAACTGAATTAAGTCGCAATGTTACCGAAAAAACTACATACATTTTTTTTTAAATAAAATACCATAAACTTTGGTACGCATTTTTTTTAAATAAATGAAAGGAAATAAAATAATTACTTTTTACTTTTTGAGTTAAATCTCTTCTTGATTGAAAGAACGAAATATTATGTAAAAATAAATGATGTCACACAGTACCATTGATTTTGTAAGGCTCTAAAAATAATATTAGCTTTTCTCGCGGCTTCACGTGGTTTTGCTACATACAAAATGAAAAAGTTCGTTGCAATTTTTGGATGTTTAAGTCATAAACATGTGGACCGACAGTCTTACTTTCGTATTTAAATAAGTGTGAGTACTTTGTGAGGTAAAAAGCGATATGGGCAGCAAGTTATGCAACGTGTTAGTGGATACAATAACAAACAGGCATTAAATGTACGTCGCATGCCTCATACTTCAATATTCTAACAAGCATAACTCTATTGCATGAATGTATTTTATACAAATTATCATGGTCAAGGTTATGACTGTTAGTAGTCAGTTATTATTCGTAGATTTTTGTTACCATTTCCAGAAAAATGTTGTGTTTTGTGTAACAAATTTAATGATTTTACGTGTACTGTACATACAGTGTCATGATTTTGTCCATGATGAACTCCGAAACTACTCAACCTAGCTCCTAATTAGCTCAAAGTTAGTATTTATGTATAATTTGGTCCAACTTGAGAGATAGGATAATTTATATTTCAATTTCAGTATTTTTTAATTACAAATTAAATTATTGTCAATGTTGATTATTGTTATCAATTGTAAGTTTCATCAGTCCCGAACAGATGGCGCTTTAAATTAATTTGTTGTTAGAGGACTGCAGAACCAACTGTTATGTATATCTCACAGATGGAGCCACGTTTTAATATTAAAGTTCTTTTTCAACTCCAGTTTATTTTATCGTACACGTGTTCTGATGATATAATTCAACATGTAATAACTGAGCCACAGTAACGCGTGTCCGGGTCAGTTATTATATATTTAAAATACACGTTACAATCGTTTTTAGTGGATGCACAGAGAGAAGTGTTAATTCCAGACATCGCTATCGTTCCCATAAACACAATTAGTATTGCCTAGAATTGTTATAGGAAAACAAAATCGCGTAACAGAAGCACGTTCATTCCCTGAAACGGTGGAATTACCGAATTCCATATCAATTATTAACCTTTTTGCCTTACATGGCCGATACGCAGTCGTTACAAGACGGAAGTACGAGCCTTTACCCTGGCACAATGGTGAATCGAATACCCTGAACTACTGTGGTCCAAACGACAAGGTTTAAGCGATTCAATTCAGTTTGAAATGTTTCGTATCTATATATAACTAAATCGAGACAGAATAGTGAAGTACATCTTACTCTTCTGTTTTTCAATTTCCTTTATTATTAAGTTTTGTTTAGTAGATATTTACGAGAGTTAGTGTTGTATTTCTCTATATTATCGACAAGTTGTAGCTTTTACTTAACCCCTTCATTTTTAAAGACATAACTCTCGAAATGGCATATCATATTTAGATAACCAGCCATTTTTTTTAATTATAATTTTACATTACATAATTTATTATTTCTCAAGTTTTTCAAATTTTGTAATAACTATGGTATTTTTTAAACTTATGCTGCCAATAGTCTGTTGACCAGTACATCATAAGGTCTACATTCGATTGTTTGAAGCTTAAAATATTATGAGTTTGGACAATCCAGGGGTTAAATTCTTAATTCATCATACATCGCATGATCTTTACGTTTACTATACAGTATTTTGTATACAATTGTTCAAATAAATGCTAGTATTTATAGCTCAGAAATGATTTTCGAGTTTCGGCCATTAAACGAATGGTTGAATAAAAAAAATTGGTTTCCCGTTGTACACGCATTACTCAAAAACTATTGGATAGATTGTTAAATGATATATTATTGTATACATTAATTAAGTTTAATAAAAAAGACATTTTTAAGTGATACTGTGTATTTTCTTGCCCTAGAGAAGTAGAGGCAAGTGGTATGGCACGTGTGCGCATACACTATACACTATACTGTGTGTCTGTTCGTGTAGACGACTTTAATTCTTTTCATTTCACTATATGGCGTAATTATTTTTGTATTATTAAGTTTTACACTCTGCGAGCGAAATCGCGAGAGGACTTTTTCTTATAAAACGCTAACTCTTTTCAATTGCCTCAAACATATAATCTTAGTAACATAGTCGTTGCGCTGCGTGCAACGTGGTAACTGTTTGTTAGGGTTGTTATCGACATAAAGGATTTATACTAAATGAATATTGCTAACTTTGTTTTTATGGTTCCAGCGCTAGCTTTTATCATTTCTCTCCGCGCTTTTAGATGGTGCGAGTAAACGATTATTATCCGTTATCATATTACTATATATCTATATACATATAATAAGAATGTAAATCTAACGTGGCTGTACTTTTTACATTTTTGTGAAAAAAAAAATGTTGCAGGTGTCTTGGATATAAGTATAAAATACACTTCAATCAATTTGTTTAAACACGCATCACCGCTAAAGTACTGCGTTCACGATAAAACTTCTCCAAGAAAATCGTAAAGCATATATTCGAGTAACATTTAGACTTAGTTTCATTAAAATCGGTTCAGTCTATCAAAAGTTATTGTAATTTTAATGACGACGCAACTTAAGTACGAAGGAAAAGTAGATAAGTAAATGGACTTAACACATTCAGATGAATTTATTAGTCAATGTTTTTTTACATTAGGTTCCCCGCGGCAGGAGTCGCGGGCACAGCCAGTTTTACAATAAAAATTCTATACCTATATTAATCTTATTAAATGAGAAAGTTTTTGGGGCTTAATGGATATTTGTTGTCACTTCATACAAAAATTACTCAACGGATTTTGATGAAACTCTACCCTCTCTATATAATACCTTTAGTATTATTACAAATACCAGTGTTCGTTTGTTACGCTTTGCCGCCTTAAATAGTCAACTAATCATTATAATTTACAACACGTTACCAGGAGTACAGAACAGGACGTACTATAAAAAAAAATCGCTCATTTAATAAAAACAGTAACCCAAAAATCTATTTTTTTTATGTCATAGCAGGTAAACGAACAGGTGGGTCACCTGATGTTAAATGATCACCACCGTCCATAGACACTAACAACACCAGGGGAGTCAAAAGTGCGTTGCCAGCACAGGCTTGGGGGAAAGGAAGGAAGGGGGGAGAGGAGAAGGGAGGAGAGGAGAAGGGACGTGAGGGGAGGTGGTCCTCCGGCGCTCTCACTGACCTAACGAAACGCAACAATGCAAGCACTGTTATTTCACGTCGATTTTCTATAAGAGGGTGGTCCTACCCCGAGCGAGCCGACCCATACATGCTGAAACCAATAATAGCTTCAGACGGCTCTACCACCTACAGCAAAAATCCTTTTAAGTTTCACCACGTTTGGATTGAATTTATCTTAAAAACAAATGAATCTCTTTAAAACAATTCTAAAAGTAGGGATAAGTAGCGTAATTATATTGCTATTTAGTCGTTGTGAAAAATATCACCATTATTGTAAGAGAAATACGTTTAAAGAAACGCTTTAAAAAAGTTTATAATTAATTCAGCGTTTTTTTTTTATAAAATAATTTCAATAGAGACGGTGTCACAGCACAATACACTACGACAATTTCCATAAAATTGAATTAACTCGCAATGTTACTGAAAAAACTACATACATCATAAAAAATAAAATGACATGCGATATTTTTTTTAAATAAGTTAAAATACTTAAACAAGATATTTTTTTTTATAAAAGCATGGACTTCTTTCACTTTACTTCACTTGATTAACTATCTTCGGAGACTACGTTTTTCAAACGTAGAAATAAAAAAAAGAAAGCAACAACCATTTATTTTCTTAGATTTCATCATATTGACGTTGCTGTTGAATTGGGCGTATTCATCTCGCAACGTTAATTTGCTTTCTCGTGACAACTCGAAAAACGGAAATTTTTGATTATTTATTTTTAATTTATTCTGGTAATTTACATTTAAGTTTTCTTTAAATTTTTATTTGGTGACTACTAAATCGTATATTTGCCTTTTGCATTCTAATAGTGAATACTATCCTTTTTCCATAATGCACGTGTAGGCGTAATTACAATTCAGAACTGATGTCACCTCTTAAAGGTCATACATTTCTCACACTTAAATACGCTTATTTATTATATATTGTTCAACATCCTACATAAAATATTGCGATTACGATGAAGGAAAATATTGTGATGAAACCATAGCACAGTTGTAGGGTTTTTTGTAATCCCTTCTGACTAACTACCACCCTGAAGTTGTAAATCTTCGCCAATTAATAAGTTTTTTTTTTTTTTATTGTAGTTCGGCAGACTGTACTGTGCCTGATGGTAAGCACAGTACAATCCAAAAACAATGGCGACCACCGAAAGACACTATCCATCGCCGGTCGCCGCTGTCATGCCGGTCTGAAAGCGACCCAGTCAGGGACAGCCCCCCCCTCCCCCTCGGTTGCTGGATGTACACCGGCTGATCCCGGAACGCGACACGCCCAAACGTGCCACTATGGCGGGTGTTCCACCTGGTGTACGGTGGTCGCGATCCAGTCGGGTACAGACACCCTACCACCCCGCAAGGTGTATTCCGACACTTGAGGCCCAGTCCCCCTCAAGGTTTAGCGCCCTCAAGGTCAAACGCAATAAAGTAATAATATGTACGTAATAATACTACAATCCAAGAACAGCGACAAATCAGCTATAGATCGACAATCCATCGCCTGACGTTTTTGCTGACTGATCGCTAACTGTCATAAACTAGAGTCACTATGTAAACTGTGGTCGTGGTTGCAACGAGTACAGGTCTCGGTCACTCCGCATTAAGTAATGAATGTCTAATGACTGATTCTCAAACGCGACGCCACTATATCGTGGTGATATGGAGGGTTATGAGATGATATAAGGTGGCTCGCAATCCATTAGGAGAGAATTCTGCTAATACAAAACTAGATTCAGTGGAATCTACAGATAAAAGCAAGTTGTTAACCCAAGACAGACATGATATTGGATATTGTAGCGATTTAAATTATGAGGTTTTGCATTTTTATATATGTGGTCATTCTCCGAATAGTTCATCTTAACAAATCTGCTACGTATTAATGATTGCAAACCAAGAGAAATTCGTAATTCTATATTGTTTCTCATATACAAGCACATTTCTCAGGAGTCCTAACAAAGTTTTCCTTTAAAGTCAGCCAATAGCGTTGCCGATTTAAATAAGGAAATAACGAATAATTCGTGTGTACCACCCTACTGTATTCTTTCTCATAAAACTAAAATTGTTCAAGACACAAATTCATATGCTATTTACCTAATTATATGGACTTAAAAAGATGCACACGACTTTTTTTTGAGAAAATATAAATTGCTGAGATCTTTCTATATGATTAAAACTCAAAATCTATATATAACTACGTGCCGAAAAAAAATCATACTCCTTTTTAAGTATAGTTGAACGCACGGAGCAACGTAAGTTTTGGCATAGTTAAAGTTCATATAGAGAAGAGGAATAAAAAGACACATTCTTGTATACTATGAGTTATTTAAATACATTCAATAAGAAAAAATATAGCATTCATTGTTGAGGTTTATTTTTTTTTTTTTTTATTGTAGCTCGGCAAAGTGACTGTACTGTGCCTGGTGGTAAGCACAGTAAAATCCAAAAACAATGGTGACCGCCGAAAGACATACTATCCATCGCCGGTCGCCGCTGTCATGCCGGCCTGAAAGCGTCCCAGTTAGGGACAGCCCCCCCCCCCGGTTGCTGGATATACACCGGCTGGTCCCGGAACGCGACACGCCCAAACGTGCCACTATAGCGGGTGTTCCACCTGGTGTACGGTGGTCGCGATCCAGTCGGGTACAGACACCCTACTGAACCTTTATACTGAATGGCAAACGCATACTTGATACTATATCAGTCTGTAGTCGAACGGTCCCAAAAAAGATTGCGATAATTTTAGCGGTACACCTTTTAGCAAAATAACCTTAATAAAGTTCTAACCGAAAAGAGAATAATGAATTACGGCCGACTTTAGACCACTGGATGACCCCCAGTCCATATATAAAACCAAATAACTATGCACACACAAGCTGTGTTGTAATGTCGAGAGATTTATTAGGGCTTCCGTTTCGATTACATTGTGATACCTTAGTAATGCAGGTCACGGGCTCTGACTAATATTATGACGAATATTAATCGTAACGCTTCAGAAAATATGAAATCTTATTTATGAAAATAATTGCCTTAGGTAAATGACAGTGTACATCCAGAACTATGATACTCCGATGAGTCTTTATCTGTCAGAATAATTTCGTCCAAATGTGTTTTGGTTTTTCGAAATTTGGGCTTTATAAATAAAATTTACTTCAATTTTATTTGTCGCACCATCACCTTCAGTAGCATCTAACAAAGTTTCGTTTATTTCCAGAGAATGGTCTGCTGTCATACGAAAATCCCAACTACCATTTGGATCCGTCCCGGTTAGAATCAGCGATGTATTCAGAACTCTACGACATGCACGACGAGAAGAACACTCCAGACGATTACGAAAACTATTTGGACAACCGAAGGTAAGTGCTTGTATTAATGATATACTTTTATTTTAGAAATCTGTGACATATTAGATATTAGAATTTGACCACGATTCATGATGTTAATTTGCCATTCTATGGAAATTTGTAACATACACATACCATTTCCCACTCAATTATCTATAATTGATTTGGTCTGTTTATACCGTCTATCCGTCCATTTTGACTCTTAGCACCATCCTAGTTATTCGATTTTCATGTCTCCTCATGATATGCTCTTACTATTTTAACTTTTTAGTCTTCAATTTCTCCCACATTCGATCCAAGGTAACATCCAAAGTCAAGGTTTGGCCATTCTAGCATCCTTGAGATTGTTGCCAAGCGACGAAGTGTCTTAAGCGTTCGTTTTAGTAGTCCGGTGAAGCAGAAAAGGCTGGTCAAGTCAGTTCGAAAGAAGAAATCCGTCATTGCTGCTATTTCCATATTTCTTCTGATATACTCATCCCTAACCTTATCCATATATCAGTCTTAACATTCGTATATCTGCCTTCGTGAACTTCGCAAGGAAAGTAACAATAAAAATAAAAATAATTGGATACATCTAGAAACGTTTTACCATGGCAGTAAATCTATACGTATACGTAATAAGGTGTGGTAGCTGGTTACACGAATAGCGCATACTATTTTGTGCTATGAAAACAGTGATGTTTACTCTGAAATGCGTGTTTGTAATCAGTCGAACGAAACCAATAACCCAAATCAAACAAGCAATAAAATGCATAGACACCCTCATAGCGAGGGGAAGGGTGGCCAGCGTGACGGCGGCAGATGAGTGCATCGACCTGGCCAGTGCGCAGCCGCAAATATCGACCACCTTGCAACGGTGCCGTGTGTGGCCCCGCTTCTAGCTGTCTACACCGGCGCTTGTAATTTCCCACCGCTTTTCGCTTAGTTTGAAACATTAAATAAACAGATAAATCATCTACGCTTTAATTGCATTCTCATATATTCACTCTCTCATTTTTATGAACTCTTATAGTAAATATGAGAATAGTCAACTATAAAATACTAATAATGAGATTATTATCAATTTTACCGCTACTTCTATATTGTTTACTTCGGTTTCTTTATATAATAATGCATCGAGCGCCACACTTGCAGTTTTACATTTGTTTAACAAGACAAGCGATGTAAGTTTTTTTGATATTTTTTATTCCCTTACTATTTAATGTTTATGATTTGGCTACGTGCGATAGCTGTGAGAGACACGCGCGAAGTGGACACAACAAAGTCTTTTTAGCCGCTCTGAATATAGCTGTAAGCTCGGGCTTGCGCGTAATATAATAGAATATAATCCAAACAAACTTTAATTTTTAAAATTTGCATTTATTTATCTTTAAATTGACTCGATGTTATAAACAGTTACATACGATATGATCCCTAGATTGTGTTCTGTGCAACTATAATAATAATATAATATAAATGAGAGCGGTCAAAAAGTTTGACTGACTGAAAAGTTTACCCATTGATTGTGTCGAATGAATGATACGTTTATCACATCTAATTGAAGAAATGTTTTTTAAAGATATGCATTTTAAGAAAACCCTGCATTTTTATTATTCTTCAACATCAATATAGGAGTTACATTACATACATGAGAACTTTTTATCTGCCTTATGTAAAAAGTTTTGTTACGAAATTGTTGACACGCCTTCTGCTTGGCGCCTTTGCCTGGCTTGGTACAAGGTTATTATACACACTATTTCTTTCGCGCATCGCTGTTTCCTACCGTTCTCGCTCTTCATACACAACGTTTGTGTAGTCCAGACATCAGGAAATCTATCGCGGTGCTTGTCTCAGTCCTCGTTTAAATTGTGCTTTTAAATATTATACATTTATTCTATCTTATATTTGTAACAGTTTTAGTTTTATGCCCGCTTGTTTCGAAAGGATGGTAATGTTTTTCAATTGTATATATGTATTATGATGTATGTCAATTTTTTAGCATACTCTGTAGCCTAAACCTTTGATGAATTTTAATAAATAAAGTGTCGTTATATTCGTTTTAATTGTGACACTAATATAGTGTATTTTTATATATACTAAGTAAGTATGTAAACTAACTGGTATCAATGCTATTAGATATAGACAGGGAGCTTATTTTTTATGGATGGACGGATCGGTTCAAAGGAAATATTATAGGCACTTTGCCTAGTAAAGCTGGTAGTGCTTATGAACTTTTCTTAGCCCTATAAACAAGATGACAGTTTTATACATTAAATTACCTAAAAATAAATAAGTGTAAACTGTACAAAGTTTGATTATGGGAGCCACATCGCGATATGTATTTCTGTCGTCAGGCAGCAGTGCTTGTACTGCGTTTCGATCAGAAAATTATGCTTTGCCACATACACCAACATACGAGGTTTATTATAACATACAATGAAACTGTGATGTTGATTTTGATTAATTTTTGAGCCGGATTATTTTGAACTATGGGCTGTAGTAACCACTTGAGATCTGTTATACCCTTATACATTTACGCTAAGTTTTCTATATAATATTAAAAAAATATATGAACATTTATTTATTTATTATGGGTCATCAACATTACAATAAATTATTTAAAAATATTCAAAATAATAATTTTGGAATTACATTTATATGTTGTAATATTTATAAGTAACCACGGTATGTTGTAATAGTTGATTAAATTTTGATAAAAACTAAATATAGATTATATGAGATATCATTACATAGTATAAAATAAAGTCCCTTACCGCGTCTGTCTGTGTGTCTATTCGCGATAAACTCAAAAACTACTGAACGGATTTTCATGCGGTTTTTACCAGTGGATAAAGTGATTCATGAGCAAGGTTTTAGTATACAATTTGTCAAGGATTTTTTTATAATCAGGGCGGGACAACGTCTGCCGGGCCTGCTAGTTAACAAAAAAATGCTAAAATGAATTAATACTTGAACTCTCTAATTTATGAATTAGCCTGATATATATCTATCACCGTTTTGAATTTACTTCTTTTTAAGACCTAATTAGGTTTAGTTTAGGATAAGAATCTGAACTGTGTACAAAGGAAACTGTTTTTTTTTCCATGAAATAAAAAGCTTTTTTCTATATGTTCTGTTGACAGGAGAGTAATAGCCTAGATTAGTGCAAGAATGAGGCATGTAAATTAGAACTTATTTATTACATTTAGGACTCTTACCAAGAATATTAAATTTAAATAAGCTCGTGATTTTTGGACAGTCGTTTATTCATTTAATAGGTCTAAATAAAAACATAAGTGAACCTAAGACACGACAATATTCACAAACAAATAGTGCACGTTATGGCGCGGCGTTAAAATAAAGAAAATACTTCGCACAACGGAGCGTCGGTAATAAACAAAAATACATTCAAACAACCTCGAAGGTGCATGCTTAAAATATTTTAAACGACGCTGGTTTTATGGCCACGTATAAAGTCCGGAGACGCGCGGCGTACCGTAGTCTGACATCCGCTCTGGGCATAGATAATAACGCTGCGAGCATATAACCATAGCTCGTTTCACGTGGTGCATACCATAGACTAACTGCGAGATAAGAGACCATAGAGAAAAAATGTTAAAACTTACATATCTTGCAATTCTTGTACTATAAGAAGTAGGATAAACTATATTTAAATAGGCAGATAAAAAACAGTTAAGTACGTCTTCTTCGGCTTCTAAACCGATTTTCTTTTTTTTTTGAGACGAAGAATAAAATTAGTAATAGATTTAAGCAGTGATTACAACATTTATAATGGTTATTGGAACATTTTAACATTTAAATATTTACATGGGAATTATAATATTAGAGGATAATTAAGTACTAGTAAAAATAAATAATTGCTCAAGTAAATGTTTTTTTTTCGTCTGTATTACAAATCAGCGTCAGTCCAAGTATAGAATGTTGAGTGTTTTGTAATATAACGGAATATCTTATTGAAGAGTAACAATTATTATAATACTCTTGTAATACTGAATTATAAGTGAATACTTCTATGGCCGCGTTGAGCGATATTGGTAGGAGATAACTTATATGCTCTCGTCACTAATGACCTCGACATGCTCGTGGTGTATTGCGCTTGCGACAGACTAGCGACGTGTAGTATAGCGGCCTGTAATATTGATATTTTGTATTGAGCTTACGCAGACCATCATGTTTGATTAATTCATAAACTGTATACAAAAGTGTATCAGAGAGTCAATAGATGTGAAAAACAGATTAATATTGATAATTTCAATTAACAAATCACGAAACTTAAATCATTCAGACTATTATTGATTTAGACCTTCAAAAAAGACCACAGTTATTTAGTTGTTTTAAGTTTTCACTTCTATCGACAGTCCTTACGACTGTCTCGACTTTTTTTGTCTAACAACTTTGTTGTCTTGGTGACCTAATGCGCCACCTCGTGGGAACAACAAAACGTTTTAATAGGTATTAAGAATTCTTTTCACAAAGTTTCAATTTCTTAATGAATTTAGTAATGTAGAAAATATTTTTTATTAACAAAGGTGCTTGAAATATCTTGTATTTTCGTAGCATGTATTTATGTATCGAACAAAAACATTCTATTTTTAGAGACGCAAATTTGTAAATGAGAACAAACTTTATTGAAGTTTGAATTTGTTATGCTTCTTGGATTGTCTCCGTTTGAACTTACTTTCCGTCATGTGCCTTGTAGTTATTTTCGTATTCCGAAGCCAAGTAAGAACAAGTTGACTTTATAAAGGGGTACATACATAAAAAGTACATAACATAATCAAAATATCCTTTATTCAACTTAGGTCCTGAGAAGGCGCTTATGAACGTCAAAGCTACCTTCTTAACATACCTTTGTTACAGGAAAAAATACACCAAGAGTATGTCAAAACTATATGAACGCGAACGAAGCCTTTGACAAAAGATAGTTTAGAATATTAGTAATGTTGTCATTATAAAAATTATCTCCTTGTAATTCACGATCACTCGGCTCTTTTTTCATCGAACGATTGAGACGCTGCTCAGCAGCTAAAGTTATCAAAATAAGAATCATAATCCAACATTCGTGGAATCTCAGCGGCCAGCTGCATTACAGATCACGAGATACGTGCATTGTATCTTTACTGTTGTTAGCTGGATCTGAACGAAAACTTTATAGGTTCTCGAAGACCCTTCGGGGTCCCCCAGAGTAGCAGAAAGCCAACATAAGGCATTTCGGCGGTGCGCATGCTACAACTGGATTATTATGTATTTAGATGTTATCGTAATATTACAAACTTTCACGTTTGTAATATTAGTAGGGTAATAATTAACATAAATAATATACAGTTTAATGTTTTTGTTGTTAACCCAGTTTCTTGACACTTTTTTGAAGTAAGGTGTTATTTTAAACAAACAACATAATCGTTGTAAGCGGCGAAACGCGTTCGAAGGGCAATGTTTTCGTCAAATACTGTTAAACTTTTGATTGAATGTGTTTGTCAGTCTTTTCGGGTAAAGTAAATGTATTAAAAATTTCCCTTTAACGTTATGTTGACAAGACTATGCCCGCGACTTCCTTCTCGTGAATATGATTTTATAGAACTTTCTCAGGGAATCAGAGGTGCTCAAAAGGTCGATCGTTAGTGCTTTTTGAGTCGATCTCAAGAAAAATTTGTCGATATAGAGCTATTAACGAATTTTGTTTTCACAGGTAGCTAATTAAAAAAAATTGTTACGAATAAACAACTAAAATTTATTTGATCAATAATTAGTGTACGGACTGAGTGAATCCGCGTTCGACGGGACGTGCAGAGGAGCGTGCAGCGTCCAAGAGCGACGCTCGCTCGCCACTCAGGAAACCTACGTATTATTGCAGCTGTTTGAAACTAAAGTCGCACAGCCCGCCACGCTCGACGCTCGATTTGAGCGTCCACTCTGGCCGCACACTTAGGCCAGAATATCCCCCTCATGATTTTATTTTATCGTCTTTAGTCGGATTTACCTACGCCTACTATACCTACACCTACTATCTAGGTGACAATCCTACATCACACATTTCAGAGTCGATAGATCGTAGTTTAACAATATTGAGGTGGATTGCGATCAGTTTAAGTTTCAGCACTCCTGATCTATATTATATGCGTCGATTTATAATTTTTTACTTGCGATTTTGGCATTACTATGGAAACTCTGATCATTTACCCGATTTAAATTATCACTGTGGCATTTTTAACGTTACTATTTACTCGAATGAAAAAACTCCACAAAACCGTACATGTGCTAGTAAAATTCTCGTCGAATTGGTTCAGTAGTTAGGGAAAATTGCATTCATAAAAATTAAATAAGGGGTCGAGTTTGAATTACATACCATATAAAAAGGGGGAACGCGGATACGCAACTATCACCTATACGTACATACATGAATACCGTTAAGACATTCAGCTGACAGCAATAAAAAAAAGACAGGATGTATTGTAAAACACGATAGAAGTGTAAATTTTGTATAATATTTTAATTAACAACTAAAAACAATGCCAAAACAAAGCCAACGTCACGCGGTGTTCCCAGGCGGTCACCCATCTAAGAACTGAACGCACCGACGTTGCTGAACTTCAATGATCTGACAAGAACCGGTGTTTCAACACTACCCGACACAGTGTTTACCCCCACCACTTCTCGTCACACAAAAAGTTTCATCATCATCATTAGTCTGTAAGAAATCCACAGCAAGGCTATAGGCCTTTTTCCGAAGGAAGGTATGGGCATAATCACCACGCCAGCTCACGACGTATTAGCGATTTCAAACTGAGAAATCCGCAGTTCTATGTTTTCCCACATACAGTAGTACTACAAGAACATTTCTCTGGTTCAGGTTTCCTCACAACGTTTTCCTTCACCGTCAGCCGATAGTGTTATCAATTTAAATGAGTATATGCAAGCGAATTTCGAAAGTGTTCAAACCTGTGGACATCGGGTTGATATTTCATCAGTCAACCCAATTGACCACCACGACTTCCTCACAAAAAAGTTGCGGATCAGAATTTGAAAGCCCTCTCATAAGTTTTTTTTTAATTTATTCTTGGCAACCAGCCTTCTAGATTGTTACTGCCATTGTCGAGTAGATAATAATATTACTTAGAACTTTCCTGTGAGTTTTTGTGGCAAGTCAGAATCCATGCTCCGTGGATTCTGATCCATTTCCCGTTCACTTCACGCGTGCACAATAACCAAACTATATTAAGTAAAATACCACGAATATTACAATATATAGAGCCAAATGACACAAGATCTTCTATATATCTATAATATATAAAATTCTCGTGTCACAGTTTTCGTTGCTATACTCCTCCGAAACGGCTTGACCGATTTTGATGAAATTTTTTGTGCTTATCCGGTATCTATGAGAATCGGCCAACATCTATTTTTCATCCCCCTAAATGTTAGGGGTAGTCCACCCCTAAATTTATTTTTTTATTTTTTAGACAAAATTTGTAATTTCTATTTTTTGATGATACAACATACAAAAATACATACAATCCTCAATTTTCACCCTTCTACGATCAACCCTTATTTTTTAATAGCCATAGGTAATAACCGATTTGGTGCAGACGAAGTTGCACGGGTCAGCTAGTATATAATAAGAATGTAAATCTAACGTGTGTGTGTACTTTTTAGATTTTTGTGAAAAAATTGTTGCAGGTAAATAGAAGTAAATAATAAAATACATTTCAATCATTTTTAGAAATGTCTGTCTGTCTGTTTCTTTGGACACACGTCTTTGCTAAAAAGAACTGCTTTCGCGATAAAGTCGAAACAAGAAAATCATAAAACATATTCTCGAGTAATATTTAGTCTTTGTTCCATTGAAATCGGTCGACTCTATCAAAACTTATTGTAATTTGAGTGACGGCTCGAGATAAGTATTGTAAGAGTAGGTAAGTGAATGTAATTCAATCTCTTACAAAAATATGATATTATATAATATATAAATAATATCGAAGAGACAGTAAACGAAAGACTTTTTTGCATTAAGTTCCACGCGGCCGAAGTTGCGGGCACAGCTAGTTATGGGTAAAATATAAATTCCGCTACACGACAGAATAAGATTCCGCTAAAAACTGCCCATAAGAAGTTTGTCTTCCAAAGAACAATAACGAGTATCGATCCATACTTTCTGCTGATGTCCTGAATTATTTCCTAGAGTTAGCATCTCGATTTCAGCTCGTACGTTTCCTAGGTGAACTAACATTTCCAATTTCCGAACGTATTTGTATTCTGAATGCATTCAAGCGGGTGCATAAGTCTGATGGTAATTCCACTGGATTACGTGCTTCAATACCTTGAAATAAGAATGGATTTCATTTGTGATCAGACAAGGAGACTGTAACAAGATTAGTTTTGTCCGTATACCATGTCTATATTTTGCTAACGCTTCTTGTTTTGATGGGATTTGACGCGTGATGTAATCTCGCAGTAGCTCGCTATAAAAACTTAGGTTAAAATGTATGCTATAGATACGGTATACATAATCGTATATATTAGAAAGAGCCAAACTGAGATAGGAAATCGCATGGAGGAGGCATAACTCCTTTTCTTACGTGACGATTTCTACCAATGAACTCCTACCACAAGTCGAGTTAAGAATCTTCGGTGCAGTAAATTTTACCGAAGGTTACTTAAAATATTAGTCAAAGGATTTTTAGCAGTAATTTTATATTTAAAAATAGCTATTATGTATTTAAGTGGAAATTAAAATATGAGAGAATGATTAATAAAATGTACTCATATATATTTCAGGAATATAAATATATAATTACCCACGTAAATGTTTTGAATTTTCTTCGTCTGTAATACAAATGAACGTCGGTCCAAGTATAGAGTGTTGAGCGTTTTGCAAAACAATGGCAGATCTTTTTGTAGAGTAATAATTATTATATTAAAGTTATAGCATTGAATCTCTGAAGTGAAAACTTCGTTAGTCGCGTTGAGCGATTGTCGATAGGGGAAACACTTATGGGTTCGCGTCACCGATTACCTCGACATGCTCGTGACGTATTACGTTTGCGCCAGACTAGCGACGCGTAGTGTAACGACCTGCGTACATGTAATATCGATATTTTGTATTGAGGTTATGCAATTCAATTTACAAATTATAAAATTTAAATAATTCCGACTTTAATCGATTTAAAAATTCAAAAAAGAACACAGTTATTCCATTGTTTTGAGTTTTCACTTCTGCGGGCAGTCCTTATGACTGCCTCTACTTTTTTTATGTCATTTAATGTAAATGAAGAAAAAATCAGAGAAATTGATGCCCTGAACATACTGCATGTGTTTGCAATAATATGTTATATGCAAAGTGTGAAACACATATGAAAAACTGTATGTAAAATCGATATGTAAGTTTCGCGACCAATAACCACGAAGGGCTAAGATATTTAGAAGACATCATATTAAAAAATGTCTGTAAAAAATGCAATTAATACTTCAATCTCTTAAGTTCAAGAGTTAAGTTCTTGACTGCGATCTTGATACTTTATCAATGAAATTATAAGGAGATTCAAGTTCTTGGCCTTTTTGGTTTGATTTGTATTTTCGCAGAATACAGAGACACGTTTGTTATGAATGTGAATTAGTGAGTTTGAATACTGAGCATAGATTAGTATATTTATTTTATTTGAAGCACTAACAAGATTTACACAAGGATAGTTCATAAGGGACCATTCAAGTATTACCTAAGGAGAACTTTTGTAATGTCTGGCCGCCCCTTCCCACTGGTCAGCAAAAGTAAGCAATGTTCTTAACCCTCCACCCCATAATTACATAAACATTTATATAGGTATAATCAAATCTGTTCTAATTCAGTAAATAAATATTACTAACGTAATCACCATCCAGAACCCCAACGCCTATGTCATCAAAAATAAACGAATCAAGGACTACTAATATGTATTTTTAAACAAAAAACTCTATAAGTGCAATCTTAATTATAGGTGTTTACGACGTATTATGTGCTAGAGCAAATAATGAAATGAAAAAAGGAAAGCAAAAACAAAAAACAACACTAACTTAACATTCTAATTTTCTTTTTTTTATGTTAAATTGCTGAAATAAATTTCTTTATATTTATATTATACGCTCTAGAAGAATTATTTGCTCGCCGCTTATACCTTGGCCTCGAAGAATAACTCCATTACGTAATAATAAAATGCAGGGCGTCACGTACTTCGAATGCAATGTACTGACGCTAGGGAATTGAATTTTATTCAGAAATTGAAAGATCGATTTCTCATTCCTTTGGATCACCGCATCGGATCCAATACACCATTTAAAACAAGCTATGCCCCGCGGTTTTATCCACATTAATATTATACGTGGTTGCCGTTTTATTACTCGACCGCTTTATTACATCGTGGTCGCTCAACGTATTTTCTGACCTACAGTTTGTGTGACAATCACTCCGATCCAAAGAATTGTAGCATGATATTAGAATATCCTATATTTTTCCTTAATAAATTGGTTAATAACTCCAAAAACAAATGTCTAGCCAGAATGGTAGAGTCAGAGATTTGCGTTCCAGATAAAAAAAAACAAACGTGTAATAATGTCACGTCTAAGAACAACTAATTTTGTAATGAACAAAGCTTTCGGTGGATGAAAGAGGAATATAGATTTTATAAAATAGAATAGACCCTTTCATACGCTTGTCTAGACACTGACCGTCGTCAAGTTGATAATAACCTTCTATACCAGTGTAGTTTTCTCTCTATGCTTTTGTTGGTCATCTTGAACCAGATCGTCACTTCTTATCAGATGATTGGAATCAAATTCATATAACTTGAGTTAGAAATTTGGACATAATTCATTTTTTTAAAGTTTCTATGTGATTTTTTTAACATTTTTGAAGTGAAGAATTCCTTTTGGGACGGCGTGTATTGTATTTTATGAAACGAAAATGATATAGCTATAGATATAGGTTTTAGGCTGATAAGTTTTAATAGTCACTGTTTTATTACATTAGGTTCCATGCGGACGGAGTCTCGGGCACAGTTAGTAGATAATATAACAAAAAATAAACCACGGAAGAGGAAAGTTTATAACATAATTTAGGTTCTCGATGTAAAGCTTCCTCAGAAATGGCTACAAGCGAAACTTGGCCCATTGGCGCGCCGAATGGACCGCAAAATGGCCGCAAATGTCGATTGCAATACGAAACTCTTTCAAATTGAGTGTTAACAGCAAACTTTACGATATATATTAGTCCAATTACGCTTAAATTACTTGAACATTAATTATATTTTATTTTCTTTCTGTAAACGTGTCATTTTTATGTTCCAGAGTTAACGACGAGGCTTCTTCGCCAATTTCCAAGACAAGGTAAGTTTTATATATGTATTTTTATTCATTCAACGTAACAAACAACTCGCTCCCTTAATTAAAAAAAAAGATTTTGCTCAAATATTAAATCTTTCGAGTTTTCGAAATCACAGTTACGAGATGAATATGTCCAATTCAACAGCAACTTCAATACGATCAAAATTACGAAAATAGACGACTTTTTTCTATTTTTCATTTAAACGTGTGAATAATAAGAATGTTTTAATGAAAATAAAAATTATTATTGTATTTAATTTATTTAAAAGATATATTAATTTAGATTTATGCTGATTATTGTAGTGCATTATGCTGTTACTCCGTCTGTATTGAACTTATAACATATTTGATAAAAAGTGAATGAATCGAAACAATCTTTAAAGTTTATTTAACCGTTCTGCTGTTATATTACCCTACTTATCACTACTTTTAGAATTGACTAAAAGCGCTTCATTTATTTTTAAGATAAATTTAAGTTGAACGTGGTAAAATTTAAAACTATTTTGGCCCACCGAGTTCAATTTTTGAGTATTTTTTTTTATTAAAGGAGAGAACTGTACTCATAAATAAACATTGTAGATAATCTTAAACATGGTACGGCTTGATGAAACATATTAGTATTAAAATTTATTAAAGTGTGTAAAGTATGTTAAAGTTTTTATTTACAACATATTTTACAATATCAATACATTATTTCAATACTAATTCACGTCTACTATCGACTTTTTTTCAAATTGTCGAGATTTTGTGTTCCTGTGTAAAGAGAATTAAATTTTTTTATCATGTATTTTCTTAATTTTCTAAAATATAAATAACAAGTAGAATTACTGTGAAAGAAATACAGTAAATCATATTGCAATAAATACTACATTTTTGACGTGAATACGACTTTAAATTTGCTACCAGACAGGGATAATCCAAAAAACCTAATGATAACAAAATCTGGGGATACAGTTTGGTAATGTAGTTTCGAATCTATTCTCTGCATCTAAAATTAAATACCACTGGATAGCTAAAGGATCAAAGAATTCATTTCGCTAAGTAAGGACTGTAACACATCGTACGCGGTGTAGGGGGAAGCGCCGCCATTTTGGGGTAATTCTGCTGCGTTTTCAGATTTCCATTTAGTATAACTTTCAACTCGGTGAAGCTACCACGTATTTTGAAGTTTCAGTCGACAGCTCTTGTAGCTGCTCTATCGATTATATATAAAATATTAGTGTAAGATCCTGACTGTGTATATAATAAGGTGTTAAACGAAAAAAATATATCAAGAAATATATAATGTCAGCTTATACGCGTCGAAAAGCCAAATCCAAATACAGAAATCGTATAGGGTTGGAGAGAGCATCTCGAAACCGATCAAATGGTACCGATAAAATACCATATGACCGAGTTAAGCAGTGGAGGCAACGTAAAAAAGTGAATGCGGCCGAATGGATCACACAGACCTATAATTAATAAAGTTATAACATAGTAATTATTTGTTAGGTTGGTTGATTTATTTCCTGAACCCGTTAAATGGAACAGTTGCCATCATAAACAAAACATGGCAACCCGGAGGGCTTCTTATGATAATGACATACATATATAATAATAATTTATATATTGTTGTTACGAGACGTGTTCACGTACAACACATTTTTGTTATCTAAAATATATTAACGAAAGGGTTGTTTATTCAGTTGGTTATTGGTAAATAAGCAAACATATTTTTATTTCCCGCCTCTTCTTGATTCACATAGAACATAATTAAATAGTATAGCTATTTCACTCAAACGTTTCGGACAAATCTATCAACCTCCCATGTGTTAAAATCCACGCGGTGGTTAAGCTACATACAAAGTATGTACATATATAAAATTCGGTAAAACTATAAAATATTTATTAGACATTATTATTAGGGGACATTAGAGAGTTAGTTGCTGATGTCCAAAAATAACAAATTAACAGATTGCTTGGTTAATTATGTTGCAACTTTTAAAACAGCAAGACGAATGTAACTAAATAACTTACTATGCTACTAATTCCATTGAATCAATGGTAAGTACACACGTACTGACACTTCGGAAGACGAAATAATGTATGCCATAATACTATTAATGTACGTGTATTGTAAAATATACTGGTAAATATTTATAAGTGGATCGACGAACGACTTTGGCCTTGCTTTGTTTTATTGAAGTTTAGGTTGTAATTTATTACTTAAGAGCAAGCGGAAATCAATTCACAATTTCCTTTCACGTTGGAATGTTAGTTGGCAGGGTGATTAGTAATGTGCTTTATATAGAGGTCTAGACTATGATTTACGAAATGTATCATATCACCGTTTTGAAATAAATAAGCTTAGTTTTCTTTTGAAGTCAACTATTTATCACTTTCTGTGTTTACCAACACAATCTCATCGCATTTTGCAGAGCAAGAATTGTTTTTAGCATTTTATTACAGCTAAAGCATTATTATAAATTATTTTACTGCTGTTTGTCAGGTATAATCACTGAAAGAACAGAATCGATCTTGACGATTTTTTTAAAGTCTGATAGGCAACTATTCAGATCAGTTATTATATAAGTTTTTCTCGAGGGTTGATATAATTTAACACACCTATCAACTTATCTTTAAAAGGGACTTAAGTAGTAACGAGAGAATTACAATTAAATAAATAGAAGAGAACCCTTAAGTCATTCATATAAAACAATTCTCATAAATCATCGAAACCGTTATTTTGGTGGGGGTTTCCTAAGTGCGACTGGTGTTCACCGCTTTTGAGATCAAAAATAGTTTGGATTTCTAAATAGGTCCCGAGAAAGCGCTTATAAACGTCAAAACGACTACCAGTTTGGAAAACAATTCCCTCATCGAGAAGAACTGACAAGAAACTCGATCTCATTTATATTTTTATTGTATTCATTTTCATTAAAAAAAGTCAATGTAGTCACAATCGTTTAAAACGGATATACGGAGAGACAATACTATCGTTGACATAATGATCGATCTTTACAGTTGTGTGACATCACAATCTGCGCGACATAGTGTTTGTACTGAAGTATGTAAGTATAGTATAGACCTCGAGTTGAAAATCTGTGGTCAAGCAAATACACTTGGAGGTGTCTTCCGGTAGCTGCACTTGATAGCCAGTTTTCTAAGGTTTAACGTGTTTATTATCTTAGGTTGAATCGTCATTTTAAGCATCACTTTAGAATGCGGTCAAATACAAACCTGTAAATTAAAAAAAAAGCAAATGAAGTTTTGGGCATTCGCTAGCTTAATTATAAAATTAATAAACGTGTTCATTGTAAACACTACCTGTATATAAATCATTCGCTATGACGTAAGCGAACAAATGAGCGTTTGTTCGCTCCGCCTGCGCCCGCTTTTCCACTAAAACCTCAACCTTAGTGATTCATAGCAACGTGACGCATACAATGTAGGTTGATTTGCAGACATTTAATGCTTGTTTGCTTTTATTAAGGCGGCCTTTGTGTTACTTTGAAACGTTTATATAATTTTATATTTTGTTTTGAAATAAAAATATATTTTTATCATATTTAAGTAGAATTACACATAATATTGATTGGCATAGAAAGATATGATTTATAAAAATCGTACAAAGAACGTGCTAATTCCTTTTTATACTTTTAAACTGTATAAAATATGATTTATATCTTTTAGTTCACTAAATACCACTTATTTGGAGCTCCGGGAAGTTGACCCTTCATTTTTCCTAAAATAATTAAAAAAATCGTAGAGGGTTTGCCCATAATTTAAATTTTTGGCCATCTCTATACACACTGATACACGAAACGTCTTCTTTGCTTCCAATCCTTTTTTCTTAATTCCTTTGAACATTATTAAGAATAACACCGTCGAGTAGCTAGTACATAAATAAATTTAAGCTTTTAATGAATGAAATTATTCCGTACAAATTATAGAACGTTTATAGGATATTATTATATGTATAATACGATAGTATAATGCTCATCTTAAATCGCTACGAGCACATGAACTTGTGAAAGTGGAGGGGTTTTATATTTTTCCCTTATAAAACTGAAATAGTTTAGAAAATTATCCGATACCGAATTATATATAAGAGTTGTTGAGTTATGTATGCTTGGTACACATATATGTTTCAGCAACTCATATATGCAGGAATAGTTAGCTTAGCTTAGGTTAGCTCTTAGTTCAGATAGTTCGCGAATTGCATGTATCAGGTAACAGCCCAAGCCGAGGTGTGCCGTGCACCTTTGAGCTAGTTGTTAAATAAAATCGGCTGAGTGCCTCAAGCGCTCGCCTTAGTAGTCCGGTGAAGCTGTTAAGACCTTGCTAGGACAATAGCGTAGTCAGTCGAAAAAAAAATAGAACACTTAATTCGTTATATTGGAAGCACAAAAGTAAAATAAATACCTCAACCATCTAATATAAATGGGGAGTTAACACAGATTTTCAAGATTTATTTCGTCTCTCGTACGAAAGTGGTTTAGAGAACTAGTTTAGTTTTCAGACTTCAGACGCCCCGACTCAACTGTAAGACGGATTAGAGTGGAAACAGTTTTTACGATATTACTAGCTGTATGCCCTGCTGTTTTAAAGCTATTGCTGACCATTATTACAGTGTTTATTTAAAAAAAAACGATAAAGTAATACTGTTGTTTATTGTGGGTTGTTGATCCGTGAAGGAATTACCCTGATGTATTTTGTTACGTTGCAATTGCCTTTTCTTTGTAATATGTCTGTATGCTCGCATTATTCTCATAAAATACACGACTGTTTTTTGACTTTTTTACAGAAGTAAAGTTCTCGATAACTGGTCTGTTTTTTCCGTACTGGTGTTAGCTTTGACGTTCATAAGCGCCTTCTCAGAGCCTAAATTGAATAAAATATTGTTATTATATGATTTGAGTAATCTGTGAGCTTAGGTGAGAGTTTTAATATTTACAATTATATATAAAACTATCATTCTTAAGTAACTATTATACTGTAGTTATGCTTACTCACAAATTATTGTACTTTTGTTGTGGAAAAGTCAACGCAGGTCATTAATCAATCTCATACAACTGTTTTCATGTTAGTCTATAATAAATTATTAGACTCAAGTACGTTACTTAGATGTTGCTGTTTAGAACTTGAACAGACTGCAGGAATATGTGTTACGGTAGTACAGTCAAACCTTCCAGCGATTACCACGAAATCTTTTTTATTATTTTGCAACGGCAGCTATAACAAACGTGACTGTTATGGCGTTGTGCCAACATATGAGATAACATGTCATAATATACGCTTCCAATATTTTATTGTATAATATTTCCATTTAACAAGAATTTTATATGCACTACATTATCCACTGGACACTTTTAAAATACACGTTTTTTAAGGATGATAAATGAATTGAGACTTTAAGAAAATACCACAAAAATTATACAAGGTATTTATTGTCTATTAAATAATTGGTAAATTTATCAAGTCATTGAAACATGAACTGATACTAATCACATGATATTTTTTATTATAAGAAGAAAAAAAAAACAATACAAAAATTGTTATAAAAGATTCGTTGTAACTGTATGTAGACATTTTATTCAGCTAAGTTTGGTTCTTTTGTTCTATTATTTATTACAAAAACATTGACACATAAATAACAAAATATTACCAAAGTTGGGCAAGGACCTCTTCGCTTTTTTTTTCGAACTGACTACGCTATTGACCTAGCAAGGTCTTAACAGCTTCACCGGAGCAAGACCTCTTCGCTAGGAATGATTCACACCTATTAACTACTATCCTGTGATGTATTTTATTGACCATTTCAAACGACTATATATCCATTGTACATTTTTTTCACATATCTACTAGGATATAATCAAAAACACTTGTCTAGTGTTTTGATTTCCTTACGGTGTTTTTATTCACTATCAGCGGATAGCGCTACTAATTGAAATTAGTAAATGTAAATAAATTCTGAAAAAATCATTAACATATGAGTATATCTAATTTAATATCTAAATTTGGCCTATTTATCGCTTCGACTTTTTCACTTTTTGAAAATGTTTCCTTATATATTTGAATAAAAAAGAGTGTCTTTTTAAGATCAAAATATAGTATTACATGCGTGTGTTATTAAACCTTTGAATTATGATTATGATGTTTGCGTGCCTCTAAATATGTGCAATGGCTTTAGCTTGACTTAACATGTTTTTTTGCTTCTGTTACAGTGAGAAAAGCGGTTTAATCACGCCGCCCCAACAGAATGGAGGGGAGGACTCTCCTCCGCCGGAGAAGGAGAGGGCCGACCGCGAGGACAGCGAGAAAAGCCACTCCAGTTCAGTGCCGCATTGCGCTGAGGGTCCTAATGATGACCTATACGCAATACCAGTCAAACTAAGACCTAAGAAGGAACCGCAACTGCCACCGGGATGGGAAAAACATGAAGGTAAATTATCAACATAGAAGGCACTTACAAAAGGAACGCTAACCCCCCAGAGATTAGCAGTCCATTTTACTCGGTAGTCACTGGATGATCACAGAATTCGACAATGTATAATAAAGCTACTGTGACAATTTTATCACTATTGTGTACACATTCTTGTTATTCCCTTTTAGTTCTTCCATATGCAACAGTTTATTCTGGCATATGACACGTCTTAGCAGCCTTTATGCGTGGTATTACTTGTGGTGTAGTGTTTACTGTACATTATTGAACATACATATTTTGTATTTGAATTACCAAAATATTCATGCATTGTATAAATAATACCAATTTGTACACAGACCACGATGGTCCATACTACTGGCACATAAAAAGCGGCACTATCCAAAGAGAGATTCCCAAGATGCCCCCAATAGAAGCCAAAGAATCTCGCATATCGATGGTCGGAGATTGTTCAAATTTGTCAGAAGTGAGCAAATATGAAGGCGGTATGACCTCGTCGGTAACCAGGAGCACCACAAGCGGTGCTTTGGATCACGTGGACAAGGAGGCAGAAAGGAAACGAAAAGAAGAGATATCATACAAGTAAGTTATAGAAAGACCAATTCGTCTAATGTTGTTTTATTTTCATAACTCAAAGGAATGACACTATTTTTTTTTTACAATAACTGTTATTATCAACGGTTGTCAGTTGTTATGCTATTAGGCAATTTGCTGTTTTGTATTATGTTGCAGTTTATAACTATGTCACTATGATTAAATTAATATTCGTTGTTTGTGTCATAATTTTCAGTGTTCGCAATGTGAAGAGCTCTCCCTTCCAACCTATTAGTTACCGCATAGCCCATCTCCACTATTTATATTATCAGACATATTTTACTGTCCATTGTGTAGGAATAATGTATTACGTTATTAGATTATTTTAAGTACTTGACAATGTATCAAAATCTGAGAAACCTGCCATTCATAATAGAGGTATTTTACGATTAGGATTCAGTTGTTCACACTAGAAAGACTCTAAAATATTTATTTAGTTTAAATTTTTAATATCTCTGCACGGCTAGATCTTTGATTGCAGATTTTATCAATGTTTGATTGCATTAATTTAACGTATTATTTAGGCGTCGCAGCTACCCAGCCCGTCCGGAGCCAGATAATGGCCGTGCAGTACGTTTCTTCGTTCGCTCTCTCGGCTGGGTGGAGATCTCCGAATCAGATCTGACACCCGAGCGGTCCAGCAGAGCTGTTAACAAGTGCATCGTGGATCTCAGTCTGGGACGTAACGATCTGCTTGACCAAGTCGGACGTTGGGGTGATGTAAGTTACTATTAGAATTTAGAGATTTCAAATATTTATACAACTAGCCGTCTCGATGGACGTTGTACCGCCCTAATAATGAAAAAAAAATTAATAATGAGAACCCGTTAAGTAGTTTTTCAGTCTATCGCGAACAGACAGACTGACAGACAGACGTGGCAGATGACTTTGTTTTATAATATGTAGTGATTATAGTGATGAGAGAGTTTGTGAGAATGGATATATGTTTTTAAGTATTTCCCATAATTGTTACTGAACGGACTTTAATGGAAGTCTAGACTAATATAACTCATGCACCAGAATAACATTACTCGCAAAGATATTGTTTAAGTTGGCCAACATATAAGTGTCAAGGAAATTGGAAAAATTAATCAAAGAGTTATCTCGGTATATGCTGTATAAAACCTTTGAACTATACAGAGATAATGTATGAGGCTGTCTTATGAGGGTTCATATTTTATTTTCTCACAAGTACCAGAATATTCTTCCAAATAATCCATTATTATTTATAAAATAACTCATTAGATCTAATAATGTGTTAGTAAATTTATACAATTTGACTTGCAGGGCAAGGATCTCTTCATGGACCTCGATGATGGTGCATTAAAATTGATAGATCCAGAAAGTCTTAATACACTACACACACAACCGATACACACCATACGCGTATGGGGAGTGGGCAGAGATAATGGACGGTAAGAATTTTTAGAATACGATATAAATATTTTATGCAAAATGAAAGTGTTAAAATAATTTATGAAAATAACAAAATTTAAATTCTGCTCTTATATTTGATGATATGAATTATGATTTGGATGATAAGAAATGTGAAAAAATATAAATGAATATGTTTCGTTCTCCCGTTCTTGCATACTCGGAACAGCGAAAGGTACGCAGATTAGACTTACGCTAGGGTTTTCGTCAAATACCGTAGACTTAATCCGCTATTAAACAGTAGTTTATTAATCGTCCCATTATCATTACACTTATAAAAAATGATGTTGCTTGATCATCTTCATCTATACATGCAATAATGTCTTCTTAGTAATGTTGTACATATATACAAAGTGCATGGTTTGTTGACTTCATATATTGATGATATCATTTTGCAACATCGGCATAGGGACTTCGCGTACGTGGCCCGCGACCGAGCGACTCGTAAGCACATGTGCCACGTATTCCGGTGCGAGGCGCCGGCGCGTACTATCGCGAACGCGTTACGTGACATCTGTAAACGAATTATGATCGAACGTTCCCTACAACCGCCGCCGCGTCCTACAGATCTACCAGCCGCAAGGCGACCGCGTCCACTCTCCGGTAACGTATCTCTTTATTTAAATTCAGTTTTAAGAATTTGAAATGAGTCTTTATGAGTGTCCTTATAGTTTGTGATGTCTGCTTATTAACACAACACTATGCTAGTGACTTATAATAATATGAGGCCACAGTTGAGGCGGCACATTTCCCATCCACATAGAAGCAACAATTGTTTTTATACTTTATAGGTTTAGAGTTTGACCACAGTCCTATCTGATGTTAAATGACGATATGGTCTAAGATAGTAAACACGCTAAATTTAGAGACGGCTGGCTCTCAAGTGTAGCTGCCGAAACACACCAGCAAGTCCTTGGCAACAAATTTTCAACTCGAGGATGGTAGCTAGCAAGGCAGACGTTAAAAGAGCCCCACCTCCATACTATGCTTTCATCACGATATTTTCTTTCACCGAAAGCTCCCACTCTGTTACTAGGATAGGTGTGACTATGTGCATCCACACGGTGTACGAACACGCTATCAAATAAGCCATCATCGCTTCGAATTGAAGGGTTTCCAAAATTAACTTGGCTTGGACGAGTTATACACTCAACTGAAGAAACACTATTCCTTGTAGCTTCAAATGTGTCGACTATCGAAATATCGTTAAATAGTTAGGTTACGGGGTATATTGGAAGATTGACTGTTGTTTTCAATATGTGAGCGGGTTTTACTCAATCGAGACGGATTAAAGTTGAATTTGTGAGTGAGTTTGTTAGTGCTGTCGTACCATTTATTTTGCATTTCGATTACATGCATTGTAAAATTTGATAGTATTAATTTATCAGTTAGTACATAAAAGAGATTTTATGTGTTAACTGAAATATTTCGTGTTATATAACACACTCCATATAATTACAATACATTAACAACTATGTTAATGTAGTAAAGTTATATACAGGAAAAACGGAAAAAATGCTTCAATTAGTTCATGATTCAATTGATAATTGCGATATTGTTTTCCTCGACTGGCTTTCAGCAGTGTTCAATGTTTTTCAGTATAACTTAACAGTATGAATAATATCTTGTAAAGTTTTACGATTAGTTTAGACCGAGGGACTACATTATTTTAAATTGTATTAACTAGCAACGCATGAATTGTCTTCTTTATATTATTATTGATGGCAAACGAACATGCGGCTTAACTGATGGTAAGTGATCACCGCCGCGCATGGACACCTGCGAAACGAGAGGAATCACAGGCGCGTTACCGGCCCTTGAGAAAGAAGTAGGCTCATTTCTTGAAAGTTTGCAAATTATATTGATCCGGAAACGCCTCTGCTTGCAGTCCATTGTACTGTATGGGAGTTTACTGTACTGTATGGGAGTCTATTGCACCGTATGGGAGTCTATTGTACTGTATGGCGTCTATTGTACTGTATGGCGTCTATTGTACTGTTTGGGAGTCTATTGTACTGTATGGGAGTCTATTGCACCGTATGGGAGTCTATTGTACTGTATGGCGTCTATTGTACTGTATGGCGTCTATTGTACTGTTTGGGAGTCTATTGTACTGTATGGGAGTCTATTGCACTGTATGGTAGTCTATTGTACTGAATAAAAAGATGAGGAAGTGATAACGGAATGAGCAATTAGGATGCGCATTCCCGACGCCGATGGAGGAGCCGCGCAAAACGGTGCGCGCGCTGTACTTGGGGAGCGCAGAGGTCCCACGCGCGACCGGCATGCGCGTGCTCAACGACGCGCTGGACCGGCTCGCGGCCGCGCGCCCCCCCTCCGCCTGGCGCGCCGTCAGCGTCGCCGTCGCACCCTCCATGATCACAGTCACAGAGGAAGGGGTTAGTGTTAGATGTTAGGATGTCAGCTTATAATCATAAATACAGTAGTTTCACTAATCCGGAATTATTAGAAACCAGGGGGTGCCCGATTATGAGATTGTATTAACAAAGTGTATAGAATTTTTGGAGGCTATACTGATACCGGTGCGCAAGTTGGGAGGTGAGAGAAGCGCGAGCGCAGAGTGATGGATTATTGGACGTATCCGATTACTGAATTGCCGGATTACTGAGACTCTACTGTACATTTATATTGCTTACGACTTATGTTTGTTCATTCTATATGCTCATACCTCCTTTCCGTTTCTAATAAAACTCTAAAATGACGTGTTCCACTCCGTTCTTATTAAAGAAAAAAAAACACCAGTGAGTTCTTCTTCACAAATTAATATAATATTTGCAAATTGTCAAATAATAAATTATTGGATAAAGCCATTCAGTTTTTTCCACGTTACTCTAGTGTTATTGCTATTGTTACATAATCACAATTACTTACCAGTATCGACGAGGGTAAGTATAGGACACTTAAAAAAGACATTAAATGTAATTGAGAATTTTGTTGTGAAGGTAAATTAGAATAGGAAGAAGCTGGGGGCCGAAAATGTAATGCTATAAAGGCTATAAATAACAACAATCGCAACTATCCAATTCAAATTACCCATTTTATGCTATTCTCATCAGACTTGATAGCTGTAAAGAAGTTCAAAGAATAATTGACTCATTAAATATCTAATTTCGCAAGAGCAAAGCGAACGTGAAATAGCTAAATATTGTATTTAAACTGGCGTGGCTCAGATCTTCATATATAACTTTAGATATTTTTTTTATTAGAAATGATATATTTTCAAGAGAGTTCCGTTTTAATTTAACTAGACTTGGAACTTGGACTCTTAAAATGGAATAGAAAATATATAGTGATTAAGGTATTCGTAGGTTTAGGACTATCCAAGACGAAGTGTCGGTTCTAACTGTTGTGAAGCATATGCTGGTGCATTATTTTGGAGCAGATTTTTATGAAGTTGGTTATATTTTTTGGAAGAATGTTATTGCCTTGGTGTGTAACACGTATAATATTGTAACGATTTCAGGAAACTAGTCCAATAGTGGAGTGTCGTGTGCGGTACCTGTCGTTCCTGGGCATCGGTCGCGACGTCCGGCGCTGCGCGTTCATAGTGCACACGGCGCAGGAGTCGTTCGTGGCGCACGCGTTCCACGCCGAGCCCTCCTCCGGCGCACTCTGCAAGACCATCGAGGCTGCCTGCAAGGTACTACATCCAACTACCCATTATTAAGATAGTTGAAGCGATTTTACAGATCAATGAGACGGAGCTTTCGGCAAAGAAAACTATCGCACCTTTTTTCTAATGTTCCGATTAGCTACTCCATTCAAGATTGGAAGTTTACTGCCAAGCACCAATACGTATGCTCCGGCAGTTATTTGAGAACTAGTCCTCCTTTAGATTTAGCGTAAGATTATCTTAGACGTATCACATTGTCTTTTAATATCAGGTGAGATTATGGTCAAAAGGCAAAAAGCTTTTTAAAAAAGAAATTCTCCCGTAAACGCAATATTTCTCTGTTCTGTAGGCTTACTTATTAAACTTTTTGTTTTTAAAATGTAACCATGAACTATCTCTTAGAATACTGTAAGCGACTAACCTAACATCTGGTACATACCAAAGCGACGCGCTTCGGTTTAACGGAATATAAGTTAATTGGAAAGACACTCGCTTTTTCCGATTTCTAAACTTCTGCTGTTTGACATGTAGAACGCAAGCGTATAAGTTAACAACTCCATTACAGAGGCAGGACATAGTATATATACGGTTGAAACGAATGATGTGACTTTAATGTTAATATATATTTGACTTACCTTTATCGGTTTCGCTCACGGAACCTGTGTTTCTGCTATATGTGTGTACGTGTGTGGGTTGGAGTGTTGTTAGTTAGTGAATGTAACGCGCTAGCAGTATGCTTGAGGGCTTCACTACGGTGGACCGAAATAAGGTTTGAGACGCTGCAAAGGGGGGTCGCAGCGAGTGTATTGGAGCGAAGTTGACCGCTCAGGTCATGCACGACGGCATAAATGGTAGTTTCATGGGCATGGGTGCGAACACGAACTGTTTAATTAATTAATCGGGGGAGTAGGAATAGATGATTGTAATGTGGTCGCCATTTGAAATATATAAGCTGATAGGTCGGCGTAATGAAGGTTTCATATAATGGTTGTTGGTACGTCCAGCTCCGCTATCAGAAGTGCCTGGACGCGCACGGCGGCGCGGGCTCGCTGTCGAGCGCGTGCAGCCTGGGGAGCGCGGGGAGCGGGGCGGGGGGAGGCGCGGGGGGCGAGGGGGGTCGCGGCTCGCTGGGGCAGGCGCTCAAGTCGTTCGTGGGTTCGCTGACGGGGCGGCGCTCCTCCTGAACTACACCCATTTCGCCGCTAGACAAAGGTATGCAGTATATTTATTCTAATACGTGCGTCCAATAACTCTTCTAATTGTTTTAAAGTGTGCGTCCACACAATACTGTATCAACTTTGTATGATATGATATAAACCTAAAATGAGTAACCTACAAAAAATGAAGGTGCGCTTCCACGCAATTGCTTTTCCTATTGCTAAAGTACATGTCCACGGAACACATCTAACAGATCGTATCAAACAGATTAGTAGCACGTTAACTGTGTCCGCAATAAATGAATTAATAATATGATAGTCATCATTAACCGTTTCTTTGATAATATCAGGTAATTACCACTTAACTTTAACAGTTACTGATGAGTGATATTTGTGTACGTGGTGAAAATGCACGCTATATACTACGACATAAGAACTCTTATTGTTATTTTGATATTACATATTTTTCATCATCGGGGTTCAGTATAGCTCGAGGGTTCGCCAACATTGACATGGTTGTTACAACGGTTCTAACGCTAGTGATACAGGCGATAGAATTAATTGTCGAACAGTATTAGATTTCTGAGAATATATAGTAAAAAATGAATTAAAAAGATAAATGCATAAATGTCCTTATGGCCGCACTATAGAAAGAAGTTTCCATTTCAAAAGATGTACCTGTCTACAATAAAACAAAAAGTCAAGGCAGTCATAAAAATGTGTGATAGAAGTGAAAACATAAAACAATGAAATAAAAGTGATCTCTTTTAAATTTATTACAGTGGGAGTTATTTCAATTTCATAATTTGTAAATTTAAATTATCATTAGTCTTTCTTTCACATCTATTTGCACTCCGAATAATAATTATATATAGCTCCATAGATCAATATTAAACGTACACAGGCCGCAATACTACGCGTCACTAGTGTAACGTAAGCCGCGCAAGCGCAATACCGTCGGTCACGCTTACTAGCATGTTATGACGAGAAATTATAAGTTTATCTCCTGGCTAAAATACCGCCTAAAGAAGTATTCACTTCAAAAACATAATCGATATGATTTTGATTTAGATGATACACCATCAGCAGATCCAGTCGGCGAGGAACATGCTCAGTTGCTGCAAAGCGCTAATAATGTCACACGACCGTAACTACACGCATCAGCCGCGCTTACCCACATATATATACACAGACGGCATCGTCTTACTGCCGTTTTCAGTAGACATATTAGTTAATCTTGTATATGTGTACAATCATATTACATACTGACTAGAGAATTATATATACTAAAAGGGCCGTTCAAGTAGTACTTAAGCAGATTTTTTATACTTTTTGCCGGCCCCCTCCCCCGCGTCAGCATAAGTAAGCAAAGCTCTTACCCCCCCCCCCTCCTCTAATGTTTATGTAAACATTTATACGTAACTAAATTTTACAGAAAATCCGAAAAAGTGAATGATAAATATTGCTGACGTAAACACCACCCACACCCCCATCCCCTATGTCATCAAAATAACCAAATCAAAGACCACCTCTCCCCCCCTTAGTGCTTACGTAAGATTGAATGACCTCCAATGTCTGAGCAGAATTAATAAAGGCAAATCAAACTGCTAAATATATAGTAAATAATAAAATAAATCAATGTTATTTTTTATCTAAAGCGGCAAGACAAAGTTTTATAATTTATATTGTCCTCCAATTTATCATCGTCATATATACTGTTTTGGCATTATAAATTATAGTATAATATTTGTTGTTTGAAATATTTTATTTGTGAAGAATGTCTATGATTCAAAAACTATCTGACAAAGAAGTAGATTACAAGTTATTTTACTCACCCCATACGAATTTGTATTTATTTCAAAGAATCTTGTCACCTTAAAACACTTGCTTTGGATCAGAAATCCTCTCGATACTCTCTCCTAATTACGTTTTATATATTATTGTGAACGCATTCATTACCCAAACAAAAATGTAGTCTAATCTATAGTAAAGAAACAAAAGTTGTTAAATGTCATTTTTGACGTATGTCATTTGTCAATTTCGCTTCACTTCGGTGTACAGCAAAATAAATCATAGCTATTGCATTCTCTGACTTTTAGATATAATGATACAGTGTAACGAGTTAGCAAGAGTGTAATATTTCAAAATCCATTCGTAATATATCAAATATGGCGATGACATTTGACTCACAAAACATTGTCGACGCGTTAAATGAATAAATGAAGTTGCAAAATATCATATTAATTTCAATTATACTCAATTTTGAATACGTCTAGGCAATCTTAATAAATTACCTTATAATTATCTGTATGTTAGTGGATATATGTAAAATAGATAAATATAGACATGCGCCATTTTAAACTCTCATCTTATAAGAGTATTATCAAAGCTGTTGAATGTAAATTCTAACATTATTTTTGGCGAATAATCATTATTTTTATATCAGCTATTGTATAAAGCGTTAAGTATAATTGATTAGCATACCTAAGCGTTTACTTTAAAATATAAATAAATGTTAGTAAGTGTAAGTGTTGTCTTTTTCTACCAGTTTGGACTTCAAACTCGATAGAATGGGATGGCTGTTATTGTTAGATAAAAAAATGTAATCATGGATGTGTGTGATTCTGTACCAATGAATTCTATCTAAATCAATGGCTTAAAAATAATCTTGAAAGAAAATTGGCAATAAAGATTTTTATTATATTATATTGTTCATAATTTTCCTCCTCTATTGTTGATGATTTTCTGAATGGTTCTTAGTTTTGGTAGGATCTGGTATGTAATGCCTTTGATGTAGTTTAGATTCTTTTCTTGCCTATACTCTATATTTATGTGGCAGGACTTCCACCGGGTCTGTCAGTATAGTAATCAATGTTTGAATATTGGTACAGAAGTAATAGGATTACTCGTTTTAAATACTGGAGATGTAGGAGCTTATAAAAGGTATTGTAATCGTACCGATTTTGATTCAATATATTACATATTTATTTGTATTTTATCCATGTTAATTATTAACTAAGAATCGAAATGTTCCAATATCGAGGTGTAAGCGATTGATCAGTTTAATACAATAAAAAGTGTACCTATTATTTTAAATGAAACTGTTTGTTTCACGATATTGTTTTTCTGTCCAAACTAATGGTTACCGTATAAAACCTAGTCCATAGCTGTAGGTGTATGTTAAGCTGTTGTAAATTCTTAAGCCTATTTGTTTGTAAATTCATTGACACTCGTGTATCTAAAACGTGATTGTCAGTAATGTATGTCATCTTTTTCGTGTATAACTCTTTAATTCTAAGGTTAGTAGTATTATAAGGGATTGTCGTCGGTTTTTGTAAATAAATATGATAAAATAAGCTTAGGTAGCTGTGTCAAGGATCGTGTGGAGTGTTTTAGAGTGTAATGAAATTATCTTGATGTGAAAATATTTGGATCACATTGCATTTGTGTTTGAAGTGTATTGGTGTTTAACGAAGACATGGACTTTATTAGGAAGAAGGATAATTATCTCATAATATTAATAAATATCTCGGTATAATATAATCTGAAGAGTTTATTTTTGCTTAAGCTTTAAGAAATTATTAGTTTCGATTGAGAGAGAATATTTTTTGTAATATCACCGCAATGGGTATTATAATGTTCGTGGAGATATATTTAAAATGGCTTCTTAAGCTTAAAAGATATATTAGCTGTTTGAATGATTGTCATTTAAATTCGTGTAAGTCTGGAGTGTTGAGCAAATTCTGCCCGTAATTAAAATTATTATCCTAAGAGTAAATCTAATAAATAATTGTGAGCGAATATAAAATATGACAATTAAAAAAAAAACATCAATTGGACGAATGTTTTAACAGAGCTTTTACTGATCCTCTATTTTGGTATGAATATATATTTCTTTTAAAGAAAATACATGATAAATTAAAAAATTAAATAGCCAGTGTTTCTGAAGTTTTAATGGGATTAGGAGACCCATTTGAAGACAATTTTGAAAGAATTAATTAATGAATTAAGAAGGAATATCGTCTACGTGTATGTTTCTAAGTTTTATGTTTGTTCATTCGCAGATAACTCTTATAAATTTATTAATTTTACGATTATCCGAATAATGATAAAATTTGTGCAGTTAAAGTGTATCTGTGTTTGTAAAATTTAGATAATAATACATTGGGAGGGAAAATTCGTCTTTTTGACATTCATGTGCGTATCTTCAACTTTTTAATAATGGCGTCTCGTAAATCCGATTTCTGCCAGTGTCAAATCGGACGGTGCGTATCTATAGTCGAGAATATTTTGACAGGTTATCTTAAAGTAACTAACAAAGCTTAAAAGACGAATTTCCTCGCCCCGTAATATAAGTTAAGGCTATCATTTTAGTGTACACTAAATTAGCTTTGGAAGTGTAATATTGAAATGTTTAGAGTCAGTGTCGCTTCACACTTCATTACACTGAGCTGTTCGTTAATACGTAATTATATAGTGTAATTCACACTCTAATAATATAAATGAGTAAAGTCATTATTTATACAAATGATGTTGGTAATAGCTGGCGCTGACGAGCGATTTGTCGCGTTCGAAACGCGTCAAGATTTCTACGCAAAACGCTCGTCTACTTCAGCTGTATTATTAGACACAATAGTTGTAACAGCGTAAGCTTCAACTGCCTTTAGATGGATACGTCAATATTTATATATATAATATATGTTATAGTAGCTTAGATAGCTTGAGAATTCCCTTAACGTAGCTCACTGTTGAATTGGTTAATGGACAATGAAAGAATTTAAATATAGTTACCGCTTTAACAGCTTAAAAGCCTTCAAACTGTGGCTTTTAATGAATAAAATTTTGTGAAATTAATAAAAAAACATAATTCAGTAGTTTGTTTATTTTATTTCCACCATTTTGATGCCGGCAATAAAGGAATCGTCCTATTTTTAATCACTTTAGTTCATTTTTTTTTAATATATTCTATTTTGTATCTACTGTATATATGCTCGTGTGAAAAATTTCACGATTCCAGTCCCAAGGGTTTAAACTGTATGTGGTGATGAGTCCGAAAGTATATTATAAAGAAAGTGAAAAAATATATATACATAGAGGAAAAACAATAGGAATGTATTAAAAGTATGACGTCATTGGAAAAGACGCCATGTCTAACACTTCATCGTATTCAGTCAACCAAACCTAATCGAATAATAATAAAAAATAACTAAGGATACTGTAATAAAATTCTGAATATAGATACAGATCTCAATAGTAGCAAGTCAATAGTGTCATTAATAAAAATCGCCTAGTCAATAGTATGGCTTTAATATTGACACGGATATATACCTAAAATAAAGTTTATTTTGTATTTAGAGATGTTTTTTTTATTCTTTTAATTGAAACTTTTTACGTAAGGGCTTTGAAATTTTGATCCGAGACTTTTGTGTGTCGACATATTGTGCGGGTAAATACTGTCGGGTAGAGTTGGAGCAGTGTCTCGCTTACCTTCGGGTATTCGAGTACAGTGAGACATGCGATCTTCTCGCTTTCTTTTTGAAAGTTTTACATCTACCGCGTATGAAATTATAAAATATTAAGAAGGTATAGATAATTCACAAAAAGTCGAAAGCATTTTTTTAAAGAAAAAAAAAAACAAATCTACAGTACATTATAAATATTTATTCATAATCATTATACATCGGGCGCAATTTGGAATTTCAGACTAAAAATAAAAATCTTCACAACTGAACAACACTCGCAAACAAAGTCTATAACCGGCTATGTGTTCATTTCACAATTTATTTTTCAGGTAAAAACTTATTTAAAAAATACACTTGTTACAACTTTAACTATCTATTTAAAATTAAATTATTGCTCCACATTCGATGGATAAAAACGATTTTGAATATAAATAATAAAATATTTAATACTTCGCGTTAACGTATATAAATGTGAACGCTACGCAACATGCCATAATAATATCATGTGATGTGACTTGTCGATAAAAAAAAACTCGCTTATCGATAAAATGTAACTATAAAATATATATATACAGAAACTCGACTTTATACAACGAGAAATAATGTTGTACGAATAAAACCCCCATATATATATGATCACGGACCAAGTCGGTCTGACTTCAGTCGTCTGTTCAACAAAATAACGACTCTGTTATAATTAAAGTATTTTTTTGTTTAATAAAGTAAATTGCGATAAATAATGTATATTTTCTTTATTGAAATATAACAATGTATTTAGCTTTTTGCTTAAAACCTTATAAAATATTTACATGTGAATCGTGCCCTCCTTTTAAGACGTGCGCTCGTCCAGTGATTAAACTTCGACCATAGAGAAAAATAAACTTTTTAATTTTTTTATTGACAACACTGAAGCTCGTCAATAGGTACAAAATAAAAAAAATAATGATGAAAATCGGCTGAGAAACAGAGGGAGAAATTCTTAGCCGTTTCCTCATTGCCTATGTATATATAGATTTATTAATATAATGGTACATGAATGCGAGTCAGTAAAGCTTTTGATACGTTTGTGCGAACAATATTATATCGATAGTTCTCGATTGTTCTAAACGTAATCGGCATATAACGATTCGATTCGAAATCGATTTATCTAAATTCGATGAAACAAAATCGCTATCGCATTCGATTGACCCAAAATCTTGAAACTTTAATAATCGGTGTGAATCGTTCGAGTCGAAAATTACTCGATTAACTTGACATTTCAATTATTAACAACCTATAAAATAAATATACGTATAGATAGACAATATTCAGCTTAATCGATTTAGAATTAATACTTCAATAAATAGATATCATGAATTTGTATTTATTTGGACGTATTCATTCCAAAACTAATCAGTTTGGCTTCAGATAACCAGTTTGTCGAGTTTCTAGACTATGTAACTGCACTTTACGACCCACAAAAAAAGCGGGACACGATAAAAAAATAAATAAAACATTTTTGCAATCTATATATTAAAATAAGAACATTAAAACAACTTTAATCACAATAAAAAAATGTACGTAAATAATTATTTTTTGTTAATTATTCCATGTGGAGCAATAACTAATAGTTTTGCTACTATATGTGAACAGAAATAAAAATAAACTAAAAAAAACTTCATACAGATATTCGGCGCTTAATACAGACTCGTTCCTTTATACATGGTGTTTATTTTATAACGAGATGTCTCCTACAAGTGATGTCATTTTAATGAAAACGAATAAATTAATATTTTCAAGGCTTAATTTTTATACTGCCTGATGTAAAGCGATCCCCGTAAAGTAAACCCGATCGAGTTTCTTGCCGGTTCTTCTCGATGAGTGGGTTGTTTTCCGAACCGGTGGTAGTCTTTGACGTTCATAAGTGCCTTATTAGGGCCTAAACTGAATAAAGTATTTTTGATTTTGATTATGATTTTGAAAGCGGTCACCGCAGCCTGTGGGTGCTTTTAACATCAGAAGTGTCACATGTGCGTTACCGACTCTTAATGTTTTGTATACCACTAAAAACTCTACGGAACCACACAAAGGTATATCAATAAACCAATATATACAAACGGTTATGTAAGAATCTAAAAAAAAACGATATACCTCATGATATTCAATCTTGAAAATAAGTTTTGGTTGCAACAGCAAATTCATCTGTAATGTTTTACTCTTCACAAAACTATAAAAACTCTCAATTGGAAATTAACATTGACCAAGATGAAGACTTACTAAGCGTTTTAAGGGCAATAAAAAATTGTACAAGGATTGTTCAAAACTGCGTTATATTAGAAACACCACGTATAGTATATAATATGAATGACGAACTCTTACAGCACGTAGGGGTTCAGAGAAATTAATGTTTCATATAATCAGGTATAATTTCAGTTCATAAGAAATAAAATCGGTTCATCATTAACAAGCTAAAAATATATATACGAGCAAGTAAAAGTAAGAATCAGCAAATTATTTATTCACAACAGTGTAACGGAAGTGAAAATATTAAATAGCTAAGCAAATCTATCAGAAATTTTAAATCGTCCCCCCATTTCAAATGATAAACGAGGGTATAATATATACTAAGAGATAAAAAATACAGTTACACACTGTAAATAAATCAGTTTCGAACACTTATTTTACTGCAAATTACATTATACCAGTGGACGTAACAATATTTTTCTTTTTAATGAGATAATTAATCATTGTCCTAGTGTTTATAATTTGAATTTCAGTAAGTACGTTCCTTTAATAAATATGCTATAAAATTTACTAATATATCGTAATAAAATTAATATTATTTATAGCGAATAAATGATGTGTTTTAAAATAATAAAATAGAATGTTATTTTAAAGACTTTATTAATTATGATTCTCCCCCCTTTTTTCGTGTAAAAAAACTGGTTAAAGTCGCGGGAAATGGACTCGTAAAATTATAAAATGAAATCGTTACGTAGAAATATATAAAAAAAAATGTATTCTGCAATCTCAATTATCAGTTATAATAGTGGAAAATGCGTAAAACTTTTTAATTAATTAAAACATTTATTTCCACTGAACCCCGTACAACGGGACTTTGCGGTTAATTCCTAAGAATCATATCGTTTCATAATATTATCTACAATCACAAGAAATAAAAAGGATATACAAGTTTCAATATCGACATTTAAATGACGTCACCGATCGTTTTATCGACAACACCGATCGAAAATCCGATTCAAAAAAATAAATCTTATGGCTACACCACACATAAGCTATTCTTAATTACATTACTCATCGATTGTCGATAAAATACTCGCTAGTAGTGCTGCGCTCGCTATCGATGTCGACGGTTCAGTCGCGAAAAATGTAAAATTTATTATTACTATTTAAGTTGCTAGAATATTCAATCCATAGGCATCGATAGTGTCGCGTTGTTTCACCGAGTGGCTCATCGAAGGCTCGTTCTAGACACCCACGTGCGGGTGTAAAAATAAACTACGGCAGTTAAATTGTACAACCTTCTCATGATTTAATCATTTTCACCGCAGACGCGTTCGCACCTGGAAATGAATAGCCATCTTGAAGTACAGTTACCCGGCTGTTGGTAAATTAGTGTTAAATGCAATGGCAACACAAAAAGAACTCACAAGATGGTGGTAATCAAAACAAATATGAAATAAAATATATATTAGATATCTTATAATTTTTTGTAAATAATATAATAACCAACATACTGATGGTTAAACTACACAATTTTATTTCCTCAAAATAAATACGAAATATAACTAATTTAAGTGGAAATAAACGATGTCTGAAACGGAAGTAGTTCCTTTATTGACTCGTGTATTATTGACGTATAAGTGAGCGAGACAGAGTACTAAATAGTGTGAGTGTGACAGGGTGACTCCGTGTATTCAGTTTTATGAGGAATACATAACCTCACTTTCTATTTTGTTATTCATAAATAATTAAATGTTGTATTATTCAACATACTTGAATAAGAAATCGAAATTGAATTATGTTAATTACGGTAATGGTCTCATAACACCCCAAAATTATTACAAAAAAAATTAAGTTAACAACAATTTAATATACAATTTCAAAGGAAAAGAAAAAAAAAACACATTTTTTATATCAAATCAAATGTTGTGATATAAGTTCACTCATAATTATGTTAAACAAGCTTCTGTCGTACTCATTGTTTTATATATCGAGTTTTTAACGCTAAATTTTCACTTGTTCCTATTATTTGCGGCTGTTTTGAAGTGATGTACATCCGACAAATGATTTTTATTTTTATAGATAAACTAGCTGACCCGATCACACGTTACTGTAGCTGAGTTATTAAAATTTGAATTCAATAAAACACGTGCACCATAGAATAAACTGGAGTTGAAAAACAAATTCAAAATTTAAAACATGGCGCCATCTATGGGATATATATAGCAGTCGATCTATAGTTTTCTGTCAACAAACTAATTTAAAACGCCATCTGTTCGAGACTGATGAAACTTACAATTAATAAAAATAAACAACATTGACGATAATTTAATTTCTAATAAAATCCCTTTAATCATTACATAGTATAAAACAAAGTCCCCTACCGCGTCTGTCTGTCTGTCTGTTCGCGATAAACTCAAAAACTACCGAACGGATTTTCATGCGGTTTTCACCGGTGGATAGAGTGATTGATGAGGAACGTTTAGTATATAATTTGTCAAGGATTTTTTCATAATCAGGGCGGGACAACGTCTGCCGGGCCCGCTAGTCGATATATAAATTATCCTATCTCTCAAGTTGGAAAAAATTTATACATAAACGCCAACTTTCATGAAGATCGGTTGAGCAGTTTCAGAGTTCATCGCGGACAAATTACCATGACACTGGACTTTTATACATTTAGAATTACCATTATACTCACCGGAAATTTTATTACATCCATCCGTTCTCCTCAAAGAAGTGGGCTCTGCGCTGAAACAAATTTAACAACTATAGAACACCTCAGAATCAATACATTTGTGTTTGGAAAATACATTTCTACTGATGAGAACATACGTATTAAATTATATCAATAGCACTATTAGTACTATAACTTGTCTACCCTGACTAATATTATAAATGCGATAATGAGTTTTTCTGTTTGTTTGGTATGCTTTAACGCCGTAACTACTCAACGGACTAACATCAAATTTTGCATATACATTTTAACGGACATAGAGAAGTATATAGAGTACTTACATCTAGAAATAAAAATACTGTTCTCGTGGTATAAACTAAATTTACGTTAACGGGAACGAAGCAAGTATGACATAATTACAATTAAAAGAAAACACATTCAAAAACATATTGTATACTACTATTAACTGTCAGCGAAGGATAGACCAAAACTATTTTAACGCGAGCGAAGCCGAGAGCAAAAGCTAGTATGAAACAATAAAAAATAAAAACATTCAAATGATATATTTAAAACACATAGTATTTCTATGCTACTGCACTAACTGATGCCGGCGATTTCCTCAAGAAGATGCTTTTGTCGTTTCATCGGTTGTTTTACTTTTCTGCTTAGCTGCTTCTATGTAAAAGCGAAAACATATACCACACGTCAGCTGTACTCAATCATTTTTTTTTAAACGGGTCACATACACGTTTCACTCATGGTGTCGCGGGCCGCAAACTACAAATATTTAGCTTAAATAAAAAATAACTGATCTATTTAATTTTGTTGGAATGTGAACGCAACCTCGTCAAATTGTCTGTTGCTCTCTCTGGCAACACTATCTGCGTGATTATGTCAGATGTATCTTCCGCTTTCCTTTAATATATATCATTCCGTCCGCGCACCGTATTTTATTGTTCCTTGCTAGCTAATCGCATTCTACACAATAATCAACAATTTGCTAACAAATTTACTCAGCGTGCTCATAGTTTTTCTGATAGGTAGGACATTTAAAATAATTGAAAATTAAGTATAATCGGGTGGGCCAATTACAAAGACCCGGCGGACCGCAGGTTGAGTACGGCTGCCATACACAAATAATATTAATTTTTTTATCTTTTTAATAAAGCCGAATCAGATATTTTATTAATTTCGATAAAAAAAAATCAAAATAAACTTTATTCAATTTAGGCCCTGAGAAGGCGCCTCGATAAACGGAAACTGCAATGTACTCATATGTACAGATTTATTATTTGGAGTAAATTATAACCGCAAATACTTAGCTGATTATTGTATCGAGAATTATTCTATTTTAGAAATTATAATAATAAGTCACAACTAATAATGTAATAATGTAATAAAGACATAATTATTGTGCTGTTCGTTATCAGTTATTATTGACAATGGAAATCGTCAATCTGCGATAATACTACCCAGTGCGAATAAGCAAACACTATCCAATAAAAGAAGAAGATTCATGTCACTATCGTATCATTATACCGAAGTGCAATAAGATAAAACCCAGCAAATTAGCTAACAGCAGAATAATTGACAGTTAATAACGACTGATGTTATTGCTATCTGTACTCACAACTTAGACGTTTTTTTTCCATAGAAAAATAATATATTATAATTTATTGATAAACTATATTTTTATCTCCACACAAATCCTTTCTATTAATATTATATCATATTACCTACATGTCTACAATTAAGTTAGCACTATTTTTGACAGCCGTTCAAACAACAAAACATAAGTATACCAAAGTTTTACAGTACAAATATTTGATGTGTTACATGACATATTTTTAATACTCTACATATAATATTAAAACGTATTTATTATTTAACTATACTAGAAAGTGAGAGACCTTAAGGAAGATTTATGAAAGAAAATTCCTGGGAATTAAAGGAAAAATGAACGAGTTGTATTCTAAATCGTTCGACCAAATAAAGATTATGAAATATAATTAAACAGTCCTATATGGTTTATTCTATTTACCTTCAAAAATTGGTTAGAAAATATTTTTAATAATAAAGCTGTAAGCACCCCAATTATCGTACAAAAAAATGGGTTATATATTCTTTCCCCATTTGTATTGCACAATTTGTATCTATACGTCTAATTAATACTATTGATAGTGTCCGTACTATTGACCTATACAAGTTACTATTGACATATACTTTGACCGGATGTCTTCAGATACGGTACGGGTTCTTCGCATATGAGTAGCCCGATATCTAAGCAAATATTTCACAATTGTTATTAGTGTTTATCATGTTCAGATTTTTGTATTATAAATATTGAATTTGTTTTAGTCGACAAAACTATTGCATGTTAAAGATGGCGTCAACTATAATGACATCATAGTCTAATTTAATACTTTCATGCCGTTGTTGTCCTGATATATATACTATAATATACATATATTGTATATAAGAAATCTGAAATTCAAAAATATATATTAAACCCTCCACCGATGATGTCATTTACAGTGATTAGAAAATAATAAAAATAGGGGTGTGGAATATGTTGAATGAATGAATGAAAATAAATATTAAATTGAAATAAATGAAAAAATAAAATATAAAAATTTTGAAAAATTAAAATATAAAAAAAAAAAAAATAAAAAAAAAAAAATATAAAAAAAAAAAAAATAAAAAAAAAATATAAAATGGAAGGATTAAAAAAAAAATAAAAAATTAAAAAAAAAAAAAAAAAAAAAATTTTATATCATATATTTTATTAATATTATTTAAAAAAAAAAAAAAAAAAAAAAAAAAAAAAAAAATATTTTATATAAAAAAAATAAAAAAAAAAAAAAAAAAAAAATAATAAAAGTAAATAATACAAAGTGCTCAGGGCCGTACCGAATATATTTATTTGTATGTTTTTTGCTATTTGAGTTGCTACAAAATATTGAACGCATTATTAATCATCAAAGAGCTATAAACGTATTTTTGAGATACTTTTATTTCCCAAAAATAATTATATAAACTTAACTATTTATTTATATTATTTTTTTCACCTGACGTTTAGTAATATTCTTTCTAATATCCATAGGTAAAGTTGGTAATGGTAAGGTTTTGAAGAACGAAAGTAGGTAAAAATTTATACAACATATTTTTGTTTTTTTTTTTTATTTTCATTCCCTGTATTTCAAATACAAATAAACTTAGATGCAACTATCTAGTGCGATTTGCAATTACGATTATTATTACTCCATGATTGAGGAGTAGTTAACTATCAATGCACTAAAGATGAATTTATAAGCGGGTTGTAATAAGGTATAATGTAGTTTACGAACGTATAAGGTTGTAAGCTATACTCTGTAAAATTTAGTAAAATAATAAATTTGACAGCCTATACATATGAAGTTTACATATCATAGTGATCTGCCATGTTTAACGGACAACCATAGACTATTGTGAAAATTAATCTCTCGGCTGATTTTTCAAGACACAAATCTTAAAATAACGGATCATTTTTTTAAATATATAGCTTATCTTTTACATAATCTGATATTCTTCAAGTTTTGCAAAATGTGTAGCAAATACGGTATTTTTTTAGAACGTATGCTACCTTGTTGGTAGTTGGTACATTCGTACATAAGTTCTACATTCGTTTGTATAGAGATAAAACCTTTATGGTTTCGGACAGTCCAGATGTTAAAGTGGTAGTGGTAAGCGTAAAATAAATACATTTTTATTTAAATTCTCCAAAAATATTTTGACCCTGCGAGAGTGGCTTTTATAATCTCTGTCAGGGCTACCTCATTACAACCCTGTCTACACAAAGCGCACAAATCTAACAGGGCCGTAACTAAGGTTGGACCAGGGGGGTCACATCCCCATTACTTTAATAAGAATACCGTAATATAAAGAAAAAGCGTGTATTTACATTGAATTATATAATAGGGATAAACGTATTAGGGGAAACTTTTTAAACAGAGAAAAAATTTACGAAATTATTAGGGTTAATTGAAACACCACAGGTTAGGTTCGTGTCGGCAAAAACCTGTTAAAATGTATTTTTTAATAGCACAACCAAATAACACCGGTATATTTAAACATGTATACATGTATACAAAAACACCGAACGGTAGTTATTAATACAGGTTATAAAAAAACCGGTTCAAATTAGAAGAACACTGTTAAAATTCATATTTAAACAGCACAACCAAACAACACCGGTTTTGTTTATACAGTGTAACTGAAGCGCCAACCCCCCTCCCCCTCTCCACTCTGTTTTATTTATACATTATACAGTGTAACTAAAGCAACCAAATGGATCTCCCCCACTTTGATTTATTTATACATTAGACTGTGCAACCGAAGCGACCGAATGGACCTTCCCCCATTTTGTTTCATTTATACGTTACACAGTGTAACCGTAGCAACCTAATGGGCTCCCCCCTCCTCCACTTTGTATTTATACATTATTTAGTGCAACCGAATGGGCCTTCCCCCATTTTGTTTCATTTATACATGATACAGTGCAACCGAAACGACGGAATGGACCCCCCATTTTGTATTAGTTACGGCCCCGGTACGCAAGCCTGAATGCGAAGCTGGTGCTTGTAACGGGATCATTGACACTTACAACTTGTCGGTGTCGGTGCGCGTGTCGCGGTAGAGAGCGCCGCGGGCGAACCCGTGCGCGGAAGACTTCTCGTGCTTTGCTGATATCGACAAACAACCCGCTTTTCTCACAAACCTTCACGACATTCTATATATATGCGTATTCCATATCATATCAGACACGGACCAACATTTTTTTTTCAAATTTTAATACCTTCTATACGATATACTACTAGCTGACCCGGCCAAATGTTGTTATGGCTCAGTTATTGAAAAATAGGAATTAAAACGTGGCGCCATCTATGAGATATCTATAACAGTTTTCTGACAACAAACTAATTTAAAACGCCATCTAGTCGAAACTGATGAAACTTACAATTAACAACAATAATCAACATTGACAACCATTTCATTTGTAATAAAAAAAATATTGGGGCCATTAATTGAAATATCAGTTATCCTCAAGTTAGACTAACTTATACATGAATACAAGCGTTTCATAAAGATCGGTTGAGTAGTTTCGGAGTTCATTGTGGAAAACTATTATATGTTTATTTAGATTTGATTTTTTTGAAGTTGCTCGAATTACTCTGTGAAACTTCGACTAATAAATCCATTTCTCATAATGTTCATAATATATTAACAAAATATCAAAACCAACAACCAAAAAACATACTCCAATGATCCCCAATGAGCTCTTCACGAATTAACTAAACAATTGGTCACAAAATCGATTATAATATTCGGTGTATTGTTTGATATCCACTGCAGAATAATTTTTAATTCGCACCAATAAATATTAAAAGTGTATAATAAAGTATCAAGATTTACTTACCGTTTGTTATCACGCCACTGTACGAATTACTATTCATTTTCATAGACGGATCTTGCGAACTCTGTAACAAGCATTCATTATCCTCGTAAGAGCTATTGTATAAAGTAACACTTAGCAGATCCAAGCTTGAAGAAAAAAGGCAAAAGCCCGATGTACAATATGATGTACATTCAAGTTTTGTGGGTTTTGCTTATAAAGTATCGCACCGACAGTAATCTCACCTCACATTGTGATTAATGGCATATTATTCAACAAAAGATTGTCTAAAAACGGTCTCTCATTTAAAACTCAAGGTCATCTAAACGCCCAATGTGCATTTAAATCAACAAGAAATAAAAAATATTGTCGAGTTATTCATTTTAACAAAAGACTAGAATGCGTGGGCGGAACATGTAAAAACATACTGAACAATGGCTATTTAACTGATCTCAGTCATTATCGCTTGGGACTTTTATGCCATATATAAAATATGATAAATATCGAAATGCTGAATTTGTCAACAATGCACTTAATTTAAGGAATAATACCAAGGTCGGTTTTAGAACAAGGCAATAGGGTCTTCAGGCCAGGCACATCCACGAAATTAATATATAATTATTTTTTTCAGGTACTTCCAAACAATAATTATCTATACTAATATTATAAAGAGGTAAAGTTTGTGAGTTTGTGGGTTTGTGAGTTTGTGACGTTGTGGCGTTGTAAGGGGTAACTACTGGTCCGATTTGAATAATTCTTTCAGTGTTATATAGCTCATTCATCGAGAATGGTTATAGGCTATATATCATCACGCTAAGGCCAATAGGAGCGGAGTACAGATGAAAAATGTTTCAAAATCGAGATGTTTTTTTCTTTTTGAGAGCTTCTGCTGTGTGTCAGCGTTAGTCCAGAGTAGTAACTATTACTACGCGGACGAAGTCGCGGGCAGGGGCTATAATCTATATACTAATATTATAAAGAAGTAAAGTTTGTGAGTTTGTGACGTTGTAGGGGGTAATCTCAGGAACTACTAAACCGATTTTGAAAATTCATTTACCAATAGAAAACCACGTTATTTGTGAGTGGCATAAGCTATAAATCATCACGCTAAGGGCAATAGGAGCGGAGCAACAATGAAAAATATTTTAAAATCGGGGCTTTTTCTCCTTTTGAGAGCTTCCGCTGCGTCTTAGCCCAAAATAACTATTCCACGCGTACGAAGTCGCGGGCAGAAGCTATTAACTAATTATATTATCTATAATCTATACTAATATTATAAAGAGGTAAAGTTTGTGAGGTTGTAGAGGGTAATCTCTGGGGAGTCGGAGAAAAATGGTCGAACGAAAACGTTTCTTACGAACGCTGCCTTAATTATGAGATATATATGATTGAGTACTAGAGAAAAGTTGTAGCTTGATAATCCCTATTACCGCCCAACGAAGTGGGCACGGGTCGGCTAGTTTTATTATAAATTAAATAAAAACGATTACAAAAAAGGTCAATCAAGTCAACCCACCTCCCCTCTCCCGCACCCCTTCCCCGTCCTCCAAACACAGGGTGGCAACGCACTTGTGACTTTTCAAGTGTTGCAAGTGTCTATGGACAGTGGTGATCACTTAACATCAGGTGACCCACCTGTAC